>PVKU01000491.1:0-469450 GCA_004027475.1 Anoura caudifer
CTCCTTCAGGTATCCTGGTGTTCACTGCTTCCAGTGTCTCAGCTGTTGGAATGCCCCTTCTTTGGGGCCAACTCTGGTCTTTCCACAGTTCCAGGTTTTTTTGTTTTGTTTTGTTTTGTTTTGTTTTTGTCTCACTTGTATGTGTTTAAAAAAGAGAAAAGTGAAGGAAAGGAAAGAAAGAAAAGAAGGAAAAGGAAATTAAAAAGTCAAAAGAGAATAAAGAAAAGTAGAATGAAAAAGAGAAAAAAGACAGGAAGGAGTGGTAAGCTTGGGAAGAAAGGAAGAAAGAGTAAAACAAGAAAGAAGTATTGAGAAGCCAAAAGGAGTTGAGGGGTAAAAGAGATCAAAATAGTGAAAAGGAGAAAAAGAGAAAAAAAAAACCACAAAAAAATTTAAAAACCGAATAACACCAAAACCGCTAATTCTTGCTGTTATCAATCTTGCCAAGCTGATTTTTCTGGTCTTGAAGACTGTAGTGGCCAAGGGGTGACCATATTGTTTTTTATTTTTTTATTTTTCCCTTGTTCAGCATTCAGTTTTCTCTGGCCTACTGTCCTCAGAGGTGTCCCTAGATTCTCTGCCCAGGGACCCAGGCGCGAACTGTGGTCGCGCGCCCAAAAGTCCCGATGTTCCCTGAGTCTTCCTTGCACAGGTTCCAACTGTCCCACGAACACGGTTCAACCCCTATGGTGCCCAGCGACTGCGCACCCTGTCGCGCCAGGTCTCCCTGGGCGCACTGATGCACCGATCCCCTAGCAGCTGTTTACAATGTCGCGCGGGCGCAGACAAAGGGGCACGCTCCAGCTCCCGCGTTCGATCCTCCCGGGGCTATGAGATCTTTACTCCTGTCTGTGAGATTTCAAGGGACCAGGTTTATGCTGGCGTGGCGGGTCCCTGCTTGGCTGTCCAGGGAGTGGATGTCCCAGCTCCCTCCCCTGAGTCTTTCAGCCAGCCCTGGCCCGGTTTCTTGGCCCCCGCCCTGGTCTCCGCACCGCCGGAGTACTCTCCTTACTGTCCGGTTTTTCAACGTCCACTGCAATTTTCGATAATCTGTTTTCAAATATGCTGTGTTTCTGGTGTCTGTTTGCTGTGCTGCATTGAAAAATGTCCCGGTTTAAGACCTATGTGTGGGAGGCAAAGAGATGTACGTCCTCTTACCATGCCACCATCTTCTCTCTCCCCCTTATATTGACTTTCAAATATCAATATTAGTACCAGTACATTCTGGTTCATTGTGGACTATAAAATAGTTTATTCTTAGTGAAGCTGTTAACTAGAGATTTTCTTTTTAACTTTTAATTTTTTGATCACAGGTAACAGTCAATCTTATATTAGTTTTAGGTGTACAGCACAGTGGTTAGACTTTTACATAACTTACAAAATATATTCCCCACCTCCAGGTCTTGCCTCGCTTGTGTTTCCTGTGGGTTTACACAAGTCCAGGAAAGGTGGCTTCTTCTGCCATCTAGTGGTCAGTTTTATCATGCTGTAAAAATCGAAAATTTACCCAAAGACACATTTTAATTATGGTACCTGCTATGTGAATACTGGAGGCCAGTCAATATAGTTATAGGTATAAAAATTTGAGGCAGGCCTTTCTCTTAAAGTTGAGATTGGGCACACTTTCAGAATATTTTTCCTTATGAAATTCTAGAAAACACATATATTAACCAGTAATAAAACTAACATGACATGAAAAAGACAATTATGAAGAAAATGACAGAACTCTACCAAGAAACACAGAATAATGAAGATATACCATGTTTATTGAAGAAATATTCACTATTATAAATATGCATTGTCTTTCTAAATTTAGTTACAAATTCAAAAACATCCCAGGCAATATCCCAAAATATTTTTTGTTTGTATACTGTTACATTATAAATTAGCTCTAACATTTAAATAAAGAAAATGTGACACAGTAATCCCCCAAAAGAACAAGATAAAGAAACAACATGCTTAAGTTATTTTCAAAGTAATAAAATAAGTCATTAAAAGGTGTAAAACTCTGCAGAAATAAATAAGTAACCCAATTGAATAGTATACGGAGTCCAGAAACAGAATCATGAAATGTACTGAACTTCAGCTGTTGATTAATTAAAGCATCATTTCAAATCAGTGGGGAAAAGAGCAAGTATGCAGTATATGGTGTCAAAATGTGTTACACATTTGCAAAAAAATATTTATTTTCAACTTCAAGCCACATCCCAGTATAAATTCCTCATGGCTTAGAGAGCTAAATGCAAAAAAACAAAACTATGAAAGTGTTCAAAAGAAAATGCAGGACAGTCTTTGTAACCATATGGCAGGGAGAATCTAAGCAAAGCACAGATCCAGAGCCATGAAGAAAAGGTTTGACACACTTGACTACATAAAACTTTTGAATTCCTTTGTGACAAAAGGTACCATAAACAAAGCTAAACTGGAAATTACATTCAGAGTATAAACGTGTTTCCACATCTCCACATCAATAAGAAAACAAGTCAAGAGAAATTGGGCAAATGATTTGGACTGGGATTCACTGAGGAACTGCAGATGGCCAAGAAATTGATAAAAAGATCCTTAAATTTAACACAGTTCAGACAAATGCAAATTAAAATAAGATATTTTATTCACTTTAAGGTTTGGTAATATCAAGAATGCATAATAATATGGGAAAACAGGCACTCTCAAGCACTCTTTAAGAGTGATAAATTGTTGAAGCAGTTTTGGAAGGCAGTTTGGCAGAATCTGTAAAATTGTTAAATTCACATATTTTTGACCTAGCAATTCTACTTCTGGAATCAATCTCGAGTAAATATTCACATAGATTCAGATATGTGTTCATTGCTTTATTTTTAAAAATAATAGTGAAAAATGGAAAACACTTTAAAATGAAAGGATTTTTTTCACTTGTTTCCCAAAGCACCACATGCTCCTGGCTTTTTCCCCTCCTCTATGGCCAGCCAGACTAGACCCCCTTTCCGGTTCCTTCTCATGTCCGCCACCTCCTCATGTTATAGTTCCCCAGGACTCAGTCCTGAGGTCTCTTCTCTGTCTATAGTCACTTCCTTGGTGACCTTATCTGGTCTCAGCATTCTCTGATTGCCATCCATTACTCTCCACTTGACAATTTCCATTTCTAGCTCAGATTCCTCCTCTGTCCTCCAGATCCATGTATCTGTCTCCTGTGGGCTTCTGTTCTATATCTATATGTATCACACGTAACAATTTAAAAAAATACTCTTGATTTTCTCTTCCAAACCTGGTCTCAACTTTAATCTCATTTTGATCTTAATAAATAAATACTTTTTCTTTTCAGTAGCTCAGGCCAAAATCCTAGTCATCACATTTGAAATCACATTTTGTCCTCTCTTCCATGCAATTCGTCAGCAATTTATGCAGCCCTATTATCGGCTGTGCTTTAAAGATATATGAAGACTTGAATAATCTCCCATTTCCCCCAGTCTCAGTTCTCTGGTCTGAGGACCCATCATCTCTTACCTGAATGAATGAAATAGCCTTTTAACTGGTCTCTCAACACCCACCTTATCCTGCTGTGGTCTGCTTTTAATAGAGAAAGTAGAGTGATTCTTTTTTTAATTGTTGTCCAAATACAGTTGTCTCCATTCCCCGTTCCCCATCCCTCCCATCACCCCAGCCATCCCTACCTCCCACCCTGGATTCTACTCCCCTTTGGCTTTGTCCATTTGTCCCTTATACATGTTCTTTTGATAACCTGTCCCTCTTCCCCCCCCCCCATTCTCCCCTCCTACTTCCCCTCTGGTTACTGTCATGGCTAAAGAAAACAACAGCAAAATGAAAAGGGAACCAACCATATGGGAAAATATATTCCCAAATGATACCTTGGACATTGGGTTTGATCTCCAAATTATGTAAAGAATTCACATGTCTCCACTCCAAGAAGACAAACAATCCGACCAAAAAATGGTCGAAGGACTTAAACAGACACTTCTCCAGGGAGGATTTACAGAGGGCCCAGAGACATATGAAAGGATGCTCAGCATCACTAGCCATCAGAGAGATGCAAATTAAAACCACAATGAGATACCATTTCACACTGGTCAGACTGGCCATCATAAAGAAATCAACAAACAAAAGTGCTGGTGAGGTTGTGGAGAAAAGGGAACCCTAGTGCACTGTTGGTGGGAATGCAGACTGGTGCAGCCACTGTGGAAAACGGTATGGAATTTCCTCAGAAAACTAAAAATGGAACTGCCTTCAGACCTGGCAATTCCACTGCTAGGACACTACCTTAAGAATCATGAAACACCAATTCAAAAGAACCTATGTACCCCAATGTTCATAGCAGCACAAGTTACAATAGCAAGGGCTGGAAGCAACCTAAGTGCCTGTCTGTAAATGAGTGGATCAAAAAACTGTGGTACATTTACACGATAGAATACTATGCAGCAGAAAGAGTGATTCTTTTAAAATGAAAGTCAGTGGGGAAAGGTACAGAGAATAAGTAGCATAGATGGTAGATAGAAAATAGACAGGGGGAGGGCAAGAATAGTGTGGGAAATGTAGAAGCTAAAGAACTTACGACACATGGGCATGAACTAAAGGGGGGAATGTGGGTGGGAGGGGGTGTGCAGGGTGGAGGGGAGTGGAGGGAGGAAAATGGGACAACTGTAATAACATAACCAATAAAATATATTTTAAAAAAGGGGAAAAAAGAAAGTCATATTCAGTCTCTGTTGCCTAGAATTCTCCACGGGTTTCCCATATCAGAGTAAAAGCCAGAATTTTAAAAAATAATTTTTAAATCATAACTCAACATGATTTTCATTCTTACTCTCTCCTCCCAAAGCCCCTTTCCCTCAGTGTTTCTCACCTCATCTACCAACGCTCTCTCCTGACTCACTCTACTTAGGACATTCTGTCCTCCTTTGAAATCTTCAGATCCCTGAGACATAACCTTGACATAGGGCACATGCACTTCCCATTCCCTCTTCTTGTACTTCTCCACTTATTCCCTCATTTATTTTAAGCTTTTACTCAATTGTCATCTTCTCATTGAACCTTTCCTGACCAGCCTATTTGAAGTTGTACACTTCCTCATTACCATCTGACACAGTATATATTTTACGCTTTATGAAGTCATATATTTATTTTATGCTTCCTGAAACTAGATTACTTTTTCCCTGGTTTTCTTGCTTGATGAATTGTATAATTTTGTTTCCTATTATATACTGAGGCACATTCAGCTCTTAAAAGAGTTGTTTGGCATATAGTAGGTGCTCAGTATTTGCTGAGTGAAGAAATGTTAAAAATCCATTAATAAGAAAGTATCATAAGGTAATGTTATTTAAAATTTTTTTCAAGTATTCCTCTAAAGAATTTTGAGAAACTATGACATCAACTGTATTTTAATCATAACGATTTATTGCAAAATATGTGGTTTCTAATTCTTTTAATATTTTATGCACATGCTTTAAATATATTTTGATACAAATTTAAGTCCTGTCAGTTTGCTCACTCAATTTATGGATAATGTCTGCCATATAATCCAAACAACAATAACGATCCTCATATTTGTGTCAAAAATATTTACTTTCATTTCCAATTCAAATAGACAAATATCTGTTCCAGGACAATCATCTCACTTTTGAAATTTAATTCCAAGTTAATCCAGTTGCCTGCATAAAATCATTGTTACCTCCTAAATATGTTAAAACTGCATCTGGTCTCTCTTTTTTGGTCCCTCCCCCCAAAAGCTATTCATTCTCTAATTTTCCTTTGGTTTGCACCCGCAAAATCTTTTATATCTTGAGGCTATTATTTACTATTACTCTAGATAAATAACAGGAATTGGTGAGAGGTATGCTTTTCTGCTGTTAAGTAGGAGAAGAATAATCCATTGCTTATGAAAATGGACTGAGGAACGGAGGTCATTCACATTACAGAAACATTCTCAGGCAAAGCAATTGTAGGGAAAAACATACTTGAAAGTTGAAGATCTGGAAGTCAGTTTTTTTCTCTGTTCACATATATTCCTGGAATGTCTGTGTACTCACTCATAGTCCATTCTCAAGGTAAATTTTACTGTAGAATTCTACACAATAGTAATTTAAAAGAAGAGGTATATTGATCTGAAACACAGAAATTTCCAAGAAATGGTGTTAATTAAAAACAGCAAATTCCATAACAATGTTTCTCATTTGCCTTTGAAATAGGCATGTAATTTACTTGAGCATGCATGTCAATTCACAGAAGGGACTGCAAAAATGCATGCCAAGCCATACCAGTGCGTGCCTCTGAGGAGGACGAGAGAGTGGAAACTAGGGGGCGTGAGGAAAACAGATTCCCCTTTTGCTCTGCTAACTTTGCATAATTAAATAAATTTATAGAAACTTCCTATGTTAGTTAAGAAAAATTAATTAAGATTAATTACAATTAATTTAAAAATACTAACAGACTCTGACATTATAGTGCTGGTATAATCTTTAAAACTTTTTATTTCTTACAGCATTTTGTAAACACTATAGAATATTACCAATAGCTTAACGAAAATAAAAGTTGGTTACAAAAACTCCCATTTCCCTCTTCCCTTCTTACATTGATATTTTTCTACCTTAAACCCCTGATAGTCGCTCAGCCTTTGCCACTTCCTGTGCTTTGTTCCAGCTCCTTGTGCCTGTATCTGTTTTTCTACTATGTTGCTTACAGGACTACACCATTTTTATCTTTGCAATTCACATACTCAATACTTTACACAATGGCTGTGATGCAGTCCACTTTCAATGACATTTTGAATAAATTAATGAGTAAATAAATAAATGGAAGTAAATAGTCTGTTTCCTTATTCTCCCCTTTGTTTCATTGATTTAGAAACAATATTTTGTTTAATATTGCATGTCTAATGATATCTTTTATACTCATTGGAAAGTAAATTCTAGACATTTAACATTTACAGACATTATCTCATTTTTCTTCCTAATTTTGTGGTGAAGAACCATGGGTAGAATACAGACACAGCTTGCACATAGAGAAGTAGAATCCCACAGACAAAACAATACAACTTTCTAAATGCCCAGCCACAGACCAGGGACCGGTAGATCATGTGTTGACCTAGCAGCATGAAGAGCCATGGGTAATTTTAATACTTAACCAATGGCTCTTCTAATAGCATATTATGATAGCTGAGATTTAAAAGGTATTTTTAAAAAAATCTGAAACTGGACATTTCTTAGATATAACTTGGTTATAATTTATTAAATTATGTTTTAGAAGATTACATATTTATCAAAGGAAAGAGAAGAATGGTTATTTTCCTGACATGGGCATGTGTTTATGTGTCTACATTTATTAAAGTAAAAGCAAAAGGGAAATTTACAAAAGCAGATAAATGTTTCTGTGTTTAAGTCATGTTGTGCTTTTTGGGTACTGGATATTTTTAGCAGTACCAGTTAAAACAATATCCATGGAGCAAAATGACAAAGTGAATCAGAAGTGGTAAGATTTCAACATTCCTCTTCATGCCTGCCTCAGAGATGTGGAGCTTTTGCTGAATCGAAGCAATAAAGCCAGTTCTGGGCTGTAAAGAAATCACTGCAAAGCTTCATGAGGTGCAGGTTTAGGACAACACTCTAGGTCCGTAATAAGTACTGCATTTTCCATATTTATTTCAGGCCTATACACCCAGAAATGTAATATTTTCAGAGACAGAAGGAAATAAAAGTTGGATTCTTACACTTCTAGAGCAATGTAATGGTTCATTTAAAGAATGGTATTGTAGTTAAAAAAATACACTATTCAATTAAAACATAATAATTAATTCTAAATTTTTCAGGAACATATATTCCCTACATGAAAAGCAAGAAAAAAATTGTTCTAAAGAAACCAGAAAATTTAGGGGAAAAATCTTGATAAATGACAACAAAACTCTAGAAAGTTAATTAACTGTTCCACATATCAACCACATCTTCAGACTAGTGTCTAAGTCAGAGATTAAAGTTGGAGAAATATTCTGCCAGTAATTAGTTGGAGATAAAAACGGATCTAGGGAAATCCACTCATATTATATAAATTCTAATACCAAACTTAAGTGGACTGAACTTCTAAAAAATGAGGAAGTAGAAAACAAAATGAAACAGAAAAATAAGAAACACCCTACAGAAACTATGAAAATATTCTTTAACATAAAGCAGGCAAACAGCTACTGAGATGCTCATACTTCTTTGAAGATCACTAAGGTAACATATCACACAGAGGACACAATGTTCACCTGGATTGTTGCTGAAAGGATAGGTGTTAAATGTAATTTTTATCTGATAAAAGCTTTCAGAAAACTAAAAATATAAATAAATCTTTTCAAGTTCAAGATGGCAGGTGGGAAATATAATAAAATATCTTCCCTCCACACAAAATTTATTAAAATTATATATATTAACTTTTGGCCATATTCAAAAGCAAAGAAGAGAACTCTTTATGAACTGGGATTGGAGAGGCATCCCTAAAAGGGCTAAACAAACTGAACATGACCTCAGAGTCTGCTGCTTTACTACCGTAAGGTTGGAACTAGGGTTGAACTGGTCAGAAGCACAGTCTGAGGCCTAGAGAGGCTGATCAGGTAAGTCTAAAGCTAAGCCATTTTCAAGGTTAGTGTTTGTAAAATTGTGAAGCCACATCTCAAAAAGAAATTCTCATCACAAGATGTAAAAAAAAATTCCTCTGCAAATATCCAAGAATCACAAAATGGCTAAATTAACTCCAGTATCTTTATAGAGAAACAATAAACTCAACCACCAAAAAACTTATAACCAAGTAAGTAAGTAGAGGTAATAATGCAGTCTAAAAAAGATTTCAAAGTTTTATATATATATATATATATATATATATATATATATATCCATCTCAAAGAGCCAAGGGAAGTAACTTCTTCCTAAAAAAAAAAAACTTGCTTACAAAAGCAAGAACCAAATATTATGATAAAGACCAAGTGCTTATGAAGAAGAACATATTAGAATTCTAGAAATTTTTTAAAAAGTACTTTAATTTAAAAACTCAGTAGAAGGACTAAAAAATGTGCTTTAAAACTGAGCTAAGAAGTTGCCCAAACATGACCCCAAATATTGAAAATATTTTTAAAAAATGTAGAAACAAGAATTGGTCAAGTATCCTAATATTCTTTTAAAAAGATGTTTCAGAAAGCAAGAATAGAGAGAATGGAAGGAAGACAATATTTCAGAAACATGGCAAGAATTTTCTAAAAGTGAAGAAAAACATGACTTTTAAGATTAAAAAGACCTTCTAAATTCCAAGCAAGATTAAAAAATAAACACAAGAACAAATACTCATAACCTGAGACAACAAAATGAAACCTAAGAATATAATGAAAAAATTAACTCCTAAAAATAAACTTTAAACAGAAAAGAAAAATAAACTACAAAGGAATGAGGAATAGAGTAAGGGCAGCAATACTGTATTCAAGAAGACAAAGTAGCAATAGCTTCATATTGTTATGGTAAAATAACTTTGAGTGTAGGATTCTATACCCAGCTAACCTACTTTGGCTTATTAACCATTTTGGACATTCAAGGACTCTAAATTTATAATTCATTGACCCTCTGAAAGGGCAAGTAATTCATATAGTTAACTAAAAATAAAAATTAATAATAAATACTAAGATGTAAGAAGAAATCACAAGAAAAATATCAGTAAATGAAATCAGTAAATCTAAGTATTGTCTGATTAAAAATTAACTTTGAATGACAAGGGAGAAGTTAACTTTCAGATATAATGAACATGAGGTTGGATAAAGCTAGTGATAACTAAGATTTTGTTTAAATGATTTTAAATGTGTATGCAAAATATGTAAGGTTAGATACTAGAAATAAAAAATAGAATATTTATCTTTCAAGATTTAAAGAAAAACAAAAAAAAGCACCGAAGGAATCCAATAGAAAGTTGTAAAGGAAAACAATGCCAGCTAGGAGAGAAAAATATGACAACTGATAGTTTCTTTCCTACTTTCACATTTTAAACTTTGAGTTTCTTGCACTCTGGGAGACACAGTTGGATGTGCCTATGGTATTGCCTAGATTAACGTCTTAACTACTGAGGAGGGATATGGGGTGCATGCGTGTGATTACTGAGTGAGGCGTGGGAGGGAGGGGCCACCACGGCTCCCAAGATTTCCCTGATATGAAAGAATCACTGATGAGAAGTTGCTGGGAAAAGAAGGTAGGGTCAAAAGAGAAATGAAAATAGTTAATACTTTAAAAATACATTTCTGCTTCAGGTGGTTGAACAAAATGATTTTCTGATGCCTGGGATCTGAATGGCCCTGGACCTGTGGCCCCGGGGGACTGAGCCTTCAGGCCCGCAGGTCCCTCTGTCTCCTGGTGGTAAGCCCCGATCAAGTCATCTTTTAAAAAGTACCAAAAAAAATTACAAAATACCCCCACAAAAATACTTCTTATAAGCCAGAGTTTTCTATATGTATTAATGAATACTTTTCTTAATCCTTGTAAGTTTTACATATTTAATATTTCCTTTTTTAAAGATTTTATTTATTTATTTTAGAGAGAGGGGAAGTGAGGGAGAAAGAGAGGGATAGAAACATCAATGTGTGGTTGCCTCTCACATGCCCCCTACTGGGGACCTGGCCCCACAACCCAGGCATGTGCCCTGGCTTGGGAATTGAACCAGTGACCCTTTGGTTCGCAGGTTGGTGCTCAACCCACTGCGCCACACCAGCCAGGGCTGTTTAATATTTCTTGATACCGGTAGCGTTAATTTATACTTTTGTAGTATCATATTTTTATAAACATTCAGTGCTTGGCCCAAGTCTCCATGAGGGGTTTATTCAGGGCCATCTTGGGACCCTGTGTATTATGTACTTTATTTTTAAAAAATTACCCAGTGTCACCCTTTCTGTGCTAATTAAGAAAAGGCGTTGTTTGCAGCTCTGCAAGCAGTCACATTGTTGCAGGGAGGTTGAGTTCACGGTTCATGTGTGAGGTGTAAGCCTCCAGGAGCAAACATGAGGGTTTATTTAAGGGTTTTCTGTTTGTCCTTTTGGGTTTTTTGTTTCACTTCGTGTAATGTTTCTGCATTTACAGCCAAATCAGTTTTGTTATGTTTCAAGCTTTTACTGATGTCAAATAGAGGAAAGAACAGAAGAAGGAAAGATTTTTACGAAGTAATAGAGTTTAAAACTGAGCTGTTTCCATGCTACTGTTTTTAACTGTTCTTGTCCAAAAGTGGGACATTCCCAGGGAGAAGAGGAAGACTCCACTTGGTTCCTTAAATCACCAAAAGCCCCAGCGCAGAATTCAGAATCCCTCTACCCCACGAATTCTTACAACATTATTTCCCAGTTAGCTGATACCAAGGCAAAAAGACATCCTTTCAGTGGTTAGAGATCAGTTGCTTAAATGATTTCATGTCAGTGTTGTATTTATGGTTTTACAATAAAATAACCTTTAGGAAGAAAAAGAAAATTGATGCAAATATATCAATTCTTGAATGCCTGTATCTTTATGGCTATTTAGGAAGATTTATTTTCTACCCCAAAGCATAATAAACTTTACTATAATTTATTCTAATAGCTTGAAAGTTTATTTTTATTATTGTTATTTCAATATTAGTTGCATCTGGAACTTGTCTTTGAATAGTATAAATCCATTTTTTTCAAATAGATAATAAATTTTTGAATAGTCCATATGTTCTCCATTAATTTAAAATGTTAATTCATGAGTTTTATTCTTAATTCTATATTGTATTTCATTACCCTGTTTGTTTTTTTAAATATCACACTATTCATATTTAATTTAGCTTTTAAATTTATCTTAAAATTGTCTTTAATCATATTTTAAAGCAATTCTGTCTTTTCTCTTACAGGATAAAGGAAGATCTACAAAGCATAAAAGTACTAAATTACTTTAGCAAGTAAAAATATCACTAAATTTGGATAGATAATTGAAATATTGGTATCAAAACTTCATAGATGACATTTTAAGAAGAAAAAAAATCCTAGAAACGAGTATTTGTCATGCATATGATGGATGATATAATAATATAATCAATATAAAAAGTTATTTTATATCAATAAGAAATATCTAACTCTTCAACTGAATAATAAAAAAGTACAAATTCACAAAAAGATATATGAATTATTATTAAACACATAAAATAAAATTTCAGTCTTCCCAATAACCAAAATGAAATACTAATAACAAAATTTTTTAACCTAAAACATTAGAAACAATTTAAATTACTGAATAAAATTATCTTGTAAATGTCATCAGAATGAGAACAGTAGAATTTACCATCAATTATAAGACTAAAACCAAGGAATATCCAAATTGTTTAAAGATATTGTGAAACATTGCTATACTGCAACATTGCATCCTCAATAAAATAATAAAGTTGAAGAACATTCAATGGCAATTGAAGTTATCAAAGCGTAATATTAAATGAAAATGTTTCTGTTTCTCTAGAGAACCCCTACCGGTACAGTCAATAATTAAATTGATGTTTGATTCCATGGAGTTTGAAGAACCAGTGAAAATAAACAAGGTAGGAGAAAAATGCAAAGCACAAGTTTATTATCAAATTGGTCAGCATTTCAGTAAAAACTGGAAAAACAAAAGTGAGAAGCAACACATACGCAATGATTTGGAGGAAGCACTCCAGGTAAATGAAGCAGCCTGGAGTTGGGAAAGGGCTTGATGTACTCACAGGACAGACATAGGGCCTTACAGAGAGTGCAGGAAACTTTATGGTAGAGCTGATCCTGAAGATAGGCAAGAGGCCTTTGCTGTAGGAATTGCAGGCCACGTCTCAGGAAGTCCAGATTTTATTCTAACATCATTAGAGAAAACACTGAAAAGTTTCAAGGAAGGGAATGACAACTCTGATATAATTTTAGAAAGATGATTGACTTATAAAAATTAATAAGTAAATCAGAGATGGACAAATTGGAAGTTGGGATACCAGTTAGGAGATATAACATTTGTCCAGGTATAAGATAGTGGTACGCTGGACTGAAATGACCGTAGAAGGAACAGAAACAGATGGATTTAGAGATAAGAACTAGCAGGACGTGATGACTAATCAGAAACAAAGAACACAGCAAGAGGAAAAGAGAATTTATAGATTTTACAGTTGAGTTATTGAGTCTATGGTGATACAGTTTACTGTGATAGGAAAAATGGAGGAGAAATAGGTGTGGGGCATGGGGAATCAAGGGTATGTTTTGGGACCTATTAATGTGGAGATATTTATTAGATACCAAAAAGAAATGCTTGGATTCATTATGTCAATCCAAGACTAAACAGACTGCTACCACACTACCGACTCACTCACTGGTAGAGAGTTGTTTTTGTTTTTTGTTTTTTGGGGTTTTTTTTTTTGAGACTTTCATTTTTAGAGCAGTTTTAGGGTTATAACAAGATAACAGGCTCATGCTGTGCAATGCTTCAGCAAAAGAATGCACTTACTGGCTCCGGTCCTTCACTTCCAGGCTCAGATCTGACCTACTCTTTGAGTAAACCTAAACCTACTTCTGTCATACCTTCACATTTTCTTTTAGCTCTGAGTTCTACTTAGTTCATACAGAATTGCTCTACTGTTTCTTTTTTAAAATTTTTTAAAAAAGATTTTATTTATTTATCTTTAGAGGGGAAGGGGAGGAGAGAGAGAGACAAATATCAATGTATGGTTGCCTCTCATGCGTCCCCTGCTGGGAACTGGCCTGCAACCTAGGTACGTGCCCTGACTGGGAATTGAACCGCGATCCTTTGGTTTGAAGGTCCGTGCTCAATCCACTGAGCTACACCAGCCAGGGCCTCTACTGTTTCTTTGACCTAAATTTCCATCTAGGAAACTTAAATTGATGTCCTTGCAGTTGAACTTTGATGAAATTATTCCTTCATGGGCTCATTCACTCATCAGCAGTTATTTAATTCATTATCCAAAACATTTATGTGGGTCTTTACTATACTATGCTGAAAATCAGGAAAATGTGATGCAAGGCGTGTAATTTGTGGAGCCTTGATGTATCATTAGAATTTTCAGAAGCAGAAGTGGAAGGAAAAAAACCTTTCAGGCATTCTCATGCAATTTCAAGGGGACTGATTCTCGAACTTCAGATTCTTCAATGTCATACCTGACCCTCAGCCACTGCACTAATTTGCATTCAAATTAGTACCATAGTCTGTATTTGTGTCATGATTTTGACATTTATCCATTTTAAAAGGTTGCAATGTTTTAATTCTGTCTTATTCTAATGATTAAGTAATAAAAAATTCTTTAGAAGATCATCATTCTATAAAAGACCTAATTTGGTTGTAAATATATATGATTATTGGTTGTTTTCAGCCCAGCTGAAAATAGACTCCAAAGAAATTGTAACAAAATGTATTTTAATATGCACTCTACAATGTATGGTCTTGTTAAATTTTCATTACTATCTCAATAATACAAGGTCCTTTACAGATCTCTAATATTTATAAGCTAAGTAACTCATTTCCTTATTCAGGGCAGATGGGAACACATTTTCCTGGAAGAATACAAACCCTCCAGCTCTACTCCAGGTCTTGAACTCTGCGAAACCAGCTGCCACTGGAAGGGCCTCAATGACTGAGGACCCAAAAGGCTATGTTTCCGCCTTTAGGTGGAGCCACATGAACATGATTTTAAAGCTTAATTAATTGATTTAAAACTTAAATCATCACTCAAGCAGATTCTCCTCTTTCTTTCTTGCTCTCTTTCCTTTTTCAGCAGAGAAGCCAATTTCTTTATACTATTCTTCGGTTATTTCTTTCTCTTTTATTTATTTTTTGTTTGTTTCTTTTTCCTTGTTTTTTTTTCTTTCTCCTTTTTTCATAAATAAAAGGAAAATTACAGAAATATCTAAGTTTTTAGTACCAAATTGTTAGAGTACAAGTTTTATACTTGAAAGGTGATACTATAGTCGCTAGTCCCTTCTGCCTGGGATTCAAGGACCAAAGTCTTAGGGACTTCAGGCTGCATCCAAAATCCTGCTTTCCCAACGGACCAGGTATGTAGCAAGAGCCTTGAGAAAGAGCAGTTTTCTTTCCTTTTCTTTTCTAAAAATATGTCTACTGATTTCTACCCCTTCGAAAGGGTGTTTTTTCTCTTTGTAATCAATGCACTGAACATAGCTTTTCCTCTCAATGCTATTTCACAAGGCTCTCACCTTTCCTCAAAGGAAAAAAAAATGACTTTTGGCTGAAGTGGTGGTAATGGTAATTCAATTCTTTGCTTTACAAATATATCTTAAGCACCTTCGGGGCACCATCGTTTTATGTTAGCTATTTTTCTCTGCTAACAGCTATTAAGTCAGTGGGGAACAAAAGGAAGAAAGAAAGGGTGACTATCATAATGAGAGAATTAAAAATTTTCCACACTTAAAGTAAAAGGAAGGGTAAAATCAGAAAATGTCCCTTCTCCTATTAGCCTTAATTATATGAAATTCATCACTTTGGTTTCCTAGAGAAGTTGTAGAATTCTCCAGATCTCTAAACAGAAAAAATAAAATTCTGAATTCTCACGCCTTCAGGGCTGACATTGTGAAAGACGTTGCATTTGACTTTTGTGGCAAATTGTTAGGGAAGTGGAAAACAATACCTTTGTTCCTGAGGAACTTAACTTAAAGGTGGAACCAGTGCCTCTGGGAAAACAAGGAACACAGAGGCTATCACAGAAGCATTGCGCACATCCTCATACCGCTGTGACTGCACAGAGATAGACTCGGTCCATAGAAACAACCTTTACCCGCATGCTGGGGAGAAAAGCGGCTTGACTTACTCGACAGAAAAGTGGGCAGCATGCCATGCAAAAGGGAGGCAATATGTGTGAGCTTAACTTCTTTATTGACATAGGAAGGTAAGTAATTTTTCTGGTCAAAATAGAGAATATGAGTTGGGGTAAGGCAAAATGTTTTGATAGTAGAAGATAAGAGCAAGGAAAAGCAATTATAGTTTTAGAATGATGCAAGTGGCAATTTGGAACCCCATGGAAGAAATCTTTCTTTTACATTTGGTAGAAACACTTTTAAACCTAGATCAGAGTGGTGTCATGAACCTTTATGTGCCTGTTAAGTACCTGCTAATAAATATCAACATTTTGCCCAATATTCGAATGACTGCTATCTCTAATGAACATATGAGTTATTTTGTCCTTGTGAGTGGTGGTGTGTACTTGAACAGATTATCAGAAAAGAATTCGTTCTGCTTTTAAATCAGCGTCCCACACATCAGAAACAGGAACAAAATGGGAAGGTCCCAAGGAGTCAGGTTTTTTACATGAAGCCCTCACCACAGGAGCTGACATGAGGTATTGAGGCCTTTACATAGTCAGTGCTTCTCACAAATGTGGTTTAATTCTACCTAAAGAAATTGAGTGTTCTTTTTTCTTAAAGGTTTGTCTTATTCACTTTTGCGAGAGGGGAGGAGAGAGAGACAGAGACAGAGACAGAGACAGAGAGACAGAGAGAGAGAGAGACATTTATGTGAGAGAGAAACACCGATCAGTTGCCTCCTTCACCTGTCCCAAACAGGGATAGAGCCCATAATGTGGGCATGTGCTTTGACCAGGAATCAAACCAGCAACACTTTGGTTACAGGCTGACACACCAACAAACTGAGCCATGCCGGCCAGTGCAAGCCAAGGGTTCTTGAAGAGCAGAGCTGACAGTAACACCCAGACAGTAATAACTATATTTCAAGCACTAGAAGTGAAAATAATATTTTATTAAAATGTTGCACTATACCAGCTGTGTTATAATGGATGTATTACCCATATTACTCCATTTAAATACCACAAAAACACTTTGTATTGTTCTCCCCTTTACATGTAAATAAACTGGGGCATAGAATTCTTAAGTCACTTATTCATGGCACACAGTTAGATTTAAGACTGCAGCCCAGTTTAGTCTGATTCCCAATTGTGCTTGTTCCCCCATACAACCAAGAACCCAGAGAGAGAAAACCAAGTCCTCCTTAACATCACAGCATCCATGGACCCAAAGCCAGAGTGACCTCTAGGAGTGGTCGAATGCTGAGCAGTGATGAATGTTCTATATTCAGAAGAACAATATTCAGTCCAGATAAGAATGTACCTTCTTCATTAAGGACTGTGAACTGGGTATAACTGAAACTATGCTTTTTAAGCCACTACTTAATGTAATACTTTTTAAGAAAATCTTTTATGTGTGTTGGCAGTCAAAGGAAATTTGTCTACAAATAAGACATTGAAAAAGATTCAAATAGGTGAGGCTGAATGGTGGTAGAAGATTTCTAGGATGCAGTAGATGGGCAGACCTGGTGAACTGGACAACTGCAAAGAAAAATATCAAAGAGGTAGAGGGTGAAGGCAGTCAAGAGTGATCTGTGGTAAGGACAGGTTTCCTTGTGGAGTCCAGATAACTTTTGGAATATCTGAGTTTGAGAAAAGTTTGATTTGTTTACAATGATGATTTTCAAGATTTTGGGTATAGGGATTTTTTTTTTAAGTTATGCATTAAATTTCATGAGTATTAGAAAAAATTGCCAGACTTCTGGTCAAGATGGCAGTGTAGGCAAACATGGCTCCTCTCTTTGCACAATGACATCGAAATTACAACTAAAATATAGAACAACCATTATTCATAACTGGCAGAAAACGCATTGAATGGAAGTCTGACAACTACGGAATTAAGCAAGCCACACCCAACTGGACTGGTAGGAGGGGCACAGATGCAGACAGGCTGGTCTCTCATCCACATGTAGTAGATAAAAATTTGGGAGGGATATCTTGGGAGTGAGGAGTCCCAGCCTGATATCAGGTCACCTAACCCAGGGTTCCAGCACCAGGACAAGAGTCCCCATAACTTCTGGCTGCAAAAACCAGCAGGGATTGAATCAGTGGAAGAAATTTCTGGAGTCCCAAGCAGTTCCTCTTAAAGAACCCACACACGGGCTCACCTACTCAGACTCACTCCTTCTGAGCTCCAGCACCAGGGTCGCAGCTTAAAAGGCACAAAAGGAGAAAAGGCATAAAAGGAGAAACTGAAGTGTCTGACATCAAGGTGAGCAAGGCCATTGTCCCTTTTCTAAACCCTCCCCCCCACAGAGCTAGCCAGCTAATGCCATATCTGAGACTCCATCAACCTGGTTAACACTGTTTGACCCAATTTGGGGATCCCCAGAGACTCTGCCCCACCCAAATTATAGACCCACTTAAGATGCCCTTTCATGTAAAAGGCTGATCTTGGTTCACGCTGCACGACTTCCTAAATCCCCGCAAACAAGCAATAGCTGGACTCAGTGAGCCCCAGGTCCAGCACTAGCAGCAGTCAGCCTAGATTCACAGCTTGGCTTTGCCTGGGAATCTCTAAGCCCAGTACAAGTAACAGCCATCTCAGATTGCTTTATAGCTCAGGCAGGGTAGCCCTGGGTGAAAGACAGGTGGGTGCTGACCTTGGCCTACACCACCCAGGAAATCCCAGGGCCAACATACCCGGTAGACAGCTACAGACCACATTGGAGCACCACCACCCTGCTCCTGCTCAGCTGATCCTCCACAGAGGGCATAGATTGGTGGTCAGTGGCCAGAGCCAGTCCTTGCAGCTGACTGGCCTGGGTAAATCCCTCTCATTGATCTGCCAACAGCAGCTAAGCCTCAACTACAAGAGGAGGGTGTACCCAGCCCACCCAATGGGCACATCTTGAGTACCCAGCTTGGGCGATAGGGGAGACTATGCAACTGGACCCTACAGGACACCTACTACATTAGTCCACACTATCAAGACGAGGAGGCTAAGCAGCTATACCTAACACATAGAAACAAATATAAGGAGGCTGCCAAAATGAGAAGAGAAAGAAATGTGGCCTAAATGAAATAACAAATCAAAACTCCAGAAAAAGAGCTAAATGAAATGGAGATAAGCAATCTATCAGATACAGAGTTCAAAACACTATAAGGATACTCATAGAACTTAGTGAGGACCTCAGCAGCATAAAAAAGACCCAGTCAGAAATGAAGGATACACTAATTGAAAAAAAGAACAATTTACAGGGAAACAGCAGTAGAGTGGATGAAGCCGAGGATCAAATCAATAATATGAAACATCAGGAAGCAAAAAAACAAGCAATCAGAACAACAAGAATAAAAAAGAATAAAAAAAATAAGGACAGTATAAGCAATAAATGGGATAACTTCAAATGGTCCAACAGTCATATCATAGGCATGCCAAAAAGAGAAGAAGACCAAGAAATTTAAAATCTATCTGAAAAAATATTGACATAAAAATTCCCTAATTTGGTGAAGGAAATAGACATGCAAGTTCAGGAAGCACAAAGAATCCCAAACAAGATGGAGGCAAAGAGGTCTACTCTAAGGCACATCATAATTAAAATGCCAAAGGTTAAAGATAAAGGGAGAATCTTAAAAGCAAGAAGAGAAAAGAAGTTAATTACCTACAGGGGAGTTTCCATAAGACTGTCAGCTGATTTCTCAAAAGAAACCTTGCAGGCTAGAAGGGATTCGCTAGAAATATTCAATGTCATGAAAAGCATGGACCTACAGCCAAGCTTGCTGTACCCAGCAAAACTATCATTTAGAATCAAAGGGCAGATAAAGAGCTTCCAAGATAAGAAAAACCTAAGGAAGTTCAGCATCACCAAACCATTATTATATGACATGTTAAAGGGACTTATTTAAGAAAAAGAAGATCCAAACTCTGAACAGTAAAATTGCAATAAATACATATCTATCAACAATTGAATCTAAAAAACAAACTAAGCAAACAAGAAGAACAGAGGCAGAATCATGGATACAGAGAGCAGTTTGATGGTTGCCAGGTGGGATAGCATGTGGGGGAATAGGCGAAGAGGTGAGAGGATTAAGAAGTACAAATAGGTAGTTACAGAATAGTCATGGGGATCCAGAGTATAGTATAGGAAATGGAGTAGCCAAAGAACTTATATGCATGACCCATAGACATGAACACTAGTGTGGGAATAGCCTGAGGGAGTGGGGGAGGCTGGGTGGAAAGGGGCAAAGAGGGGAAAATCAGGACAACTTTAATAGCATAGTCAATAAAATATAATTTAGATCATGAATATGGTTAAAATAAGGATTCTTGAATATGATTAGGATAAGAATAAAATTTTGCAAATTATTTTAAAGAATAATATTAAGTTAAATTAGTGTGGATTGTTAGATTATACAGAGCATATCTAAACAAGATTTTGATGAGAAAAGATAGATTGGAAAAAGAGGGAAAAATGAGGGGGGGTTAGTGTAGAAAAGTAAGAGATAAATGCCAGACAAGCTGATGTCACAGTATTGCAGACAAAATGTAAGTGACATGTTTTATAGAACTTCCTCATGTCACAAATGGGAAATCTGAGGTCTACAGGAGAAAAGAAATGCCCACTATCACACAGAAAGTTTGTTATACGGTAACATCTACAACTGGGGGTTTGCTTCATAATCTAGTAATTTTTTTTTTTTCATGAAATCAGGCCCTTCTTAAAAAAGTAAATTTTGGTCTCACATGACTGTTCTACTCAATTTACCATGTTGTACATTCTTATTCAAACCCTTGTTTATATTTTATCTGCTATTTTCAGCTAGTAATTCCAAAGTATTTGTCTGGAGGATGTTCAATATTTTTAAATTTTCATTTGAAAAATGTCTATGGATAAATCCAAATGATTAAAAGCATTTAAAAATAGTTTACATGATTAAAGTAAAATATTTTTGAAAGAAAGAAGGGGAGGAGCCTTGGACTGTGCTGCTGATTGACAAGAGCAGAGACAAAGCACCAGAGACCTAATTTGACTTCTGGCTCTCCCCAAACCACATGGCTGTGTGCGATGTACTTAAGATTCTTGAGGTCTTGATTTCTGTAAAATCAGAACAATGGGAATCTTTCTGCAAGATGTATTTGCAGATTACAGATAATGACTATCACCAGTGTAGCTCCTGACACTCAGTAGGTATTAAATATGTGTGTGATGAGGGTGACAGAGAGGAGAGGAAATACTATGGACTGGTCTTGAAGCCAGAAACAGGAAGTGCATTGATGTGGTACAAACAGAAAGTGGATAAATAGGAAGGGAAGGTTGGGTTTGGGCTTTTAGGGTCACTTTCAGAGGAGCTGGTAGACTTGTGTGTTCTGCTTGTGTTAGCATCCCTATTTTAGAGAGTGAATCATTTTTCTCCATTTAGAAGCTTTGGTAGTTATGCCATTTCACTTAACATTTCCACAGAAATACTGAGAATTTAAAAGGGAATTTCCTAGTGTTGGCTCCATGAGACCACAATGTTGAACCTTTTGGCATCTGGATTATATCAGCTTTTCTTGAATCATGATCTTTTATATTTCCCACTTTTGCAAGAACAAATTAATAATATTGTTTCCATGTGGTTATATTACTTTGCATAGCAGGACATAGAAATGTAAAGTATTTGAAGAGGAAGCAAATATAATTGTATATGACTAGAGTTTATTAGCAAACTCCTCCTATTTAATGTATATTATTCTTAAAGTACAAATACATTCTTTACCTTTGTACATCTCTGAGGAGTTTGTAGAGTACTTTCATGTGTATTATTTCGTTTACTTTTTATGACAATAATATGAGATAGATATTAATATTCTCATTTTTTAGATGAGGTAAGAAAAGCTCAGAGTTTCAGGATCTTGTTCAGGGTCACGTAGCCAATGAGCAATTGATCCAGATTATTTGACTCCAAAGTCAACACAATTTTCACTCCGCACCTCCATTTTTATTGCTATCATTCAATATAAGATGAGGCGTGAAACATGTCTGCTGCTGCCCTCAAACACTTCCCAATTTTTCATTTGGTAAAGAAAACCCACACACATGGCAGAGTGAAACCTCACTACAGGCAAAATATCAGTATATGATGCCAAGTGCCTTACAAGTGTTACTCATAGGGTAGTTAGTATGAGCAGGAAAAGAGAGATTAAGATCACTACGAGTTTGAGTGGTCAGGGACATATCACAGAGAAGGTAAGAAAAATATTTTGAGAGAGTAGAAAACTAGGCACCCATTTGGGATGATTGTAATAATCAACATGTCCTCCACCCACAGCCTCTAACTCTCATCTGTAAACATTCCAAAAGGAATAGGACATTGTATTCTTGGCTAGAAATGAAGCAAGCAAATGAATCATCTGGAAATTCAGGGTTGGAATAAGTTTTCATATGATTAGTTTGAGGTTATATTTACGTTCATGGGCTCCTTGCTGATGGTGTACCCACAGTAACCAACCCCAGAAAATTCTGTGATTTCTTCTACCTTTTGTATTCTGGTACCTGGAGTCTCACCAGGGTTCAACAAACCCAACCAAGACATTTTCTGAGTCAGTGTGGTGGTCAGCACTGTGGACAAGGAGACAAAGGAAAAAGCATTGGATTAGGAATCAGAAGAACTGGACTGTGTGTTGTAGCTACTGCAGGAGTATGGCTTCGAGCAACTCCCTCTCTCTGTGTTCCAGTTTCATCATCTGAGAAACAGAACTTAATGAACCTGCCCTCCCAACCTTTTCATAAAGAAAAAATGAGACCACATATATGAAAGTGACCTAAAAATAGCAAAATATACAAAATATTACAGAAATTCACACATTATATAAATATGTGTATAATTATTTCCAAGACATCCTTTTATAAAGTTTCCTCCGATTCTCTCTTGCAAGTTATCAAGCACTTTTTAAAAAATGTTTTTGCCTCATCAGAATCCCCAATTAGATACCCAGAGTTACATTATGTCTGGGTATCTAATGTACAGAGAGATAATTACTAAATCATTGTAAGTAAAAACCTATAAAAATTATTTTTCCCTAAACCTGCACATCAGTAAAAGTATAGGTTGTCATTTTTTAGCAGGCTTCACTATATTAAGGTAAAATAGACTAATAATAGTCAATTCCTGGCTGACAATTTTCTCTTTAACACTGTGTTGTGCAAAATGCGCCATAGGGACCCCTGCATGGAACATCACCAGACAGCTTGTTAGGAATGCAGGGGCCACAGCCTCACCCCAGCCCTGCAGCATCTGCACTTAAGCAAGATTCCCCAGTGAGTTGTATGCATATTAATGTTTGGGACTCATTCGCCTATGAGACAACCTCAGATACACATGTCCTTTTATTCTTGAGACTATTCTGTTGAAAACAGTGTTAATACCTTGCCTGCCCCACACCCCGTTTTCCCGTTGAAACTCGGAGAAGTTCAGCCAGAGTGACACAGCCGGGAGTGGCAGCTGAGGGATTTAAACGTCGCCTTTCTGATTCTAAAGTCTGTGCTTCTACCAGCACACACCTGTTCTGTTCATTTCTCTCTCTCTGGAGTTTTTGGTACATGAGAACCTATTCTGAAGCCGGATCTGACTTCCAGCAATTCTGACTTAAAGATCCACTAGCTTATCTAAAGTCCCCGCTCACATAACCCTGACTCATGGTGCAGAAAACACACAGAAGTAGAGGAAGAACTGCTTCCTTCTGTGGCACATTCTACCTCTTGAGCCTGTGCCAAGGAGGTGACAGAGGAAATTCCCACGTCACATTCTTCCTCTTTTACTTTGATAATTGAGGTGTTCATGACATCAGTCTTTCTGAGATCTTCCTGGGAGTTCATTGTGGGCTGATGTCATCATCAGAATAGCACTATTATAAGGTGCCACCCTTGGAATTGCTCAAACCTTGTGGCTGACTGGGCTTCTTTTGGGCACCTCAAGGTGGTATCGGAGCACGACTCTGCTTACGTTATAAGCTAAAGGCCTGATTCAATCACTTATGAGAAATGCTTGAAGTATGTTGCTGGATGTCCTCCAACTTTCTCTTTCTTAATAGATTCCCACCCTTGCCACAGAAATCATGTTTGGGATAGCAGTCAACAGAAAGTGGTTTGAAAGTTTCATTAGCAGTGATTTATTTATAGCTGAGAATTGGGAAATTAGTCACACTCCACTTAATATGATGTGCATACACGAGCAAAAATTATTTAAAAAATAATGCAAACCAAAGATGAAAAACTCACAGAAAAAAATACACAGAGATTGTGCTTTGCCTCTCCCTGGCGGACCAAGTGTGCCAACTGTAATCCTATCCAGATATGAGGCTTCCATATATTCCTTAAAAACAAGCTCATGTGGCTTTCCAGGGTGGAGAGACCTATGCCTACAACATATCACCCTCTTCCTGTCTATTCTTAGGATGAAGCACAAAAGATGCCAACGAGCTCTAGAGAGCTTTAAGTGATGATACCCATGGAAATCCTCAGCATGTAGGAACTCTTCAAGAGTCATTCTCAAAATGAGAACTAATGCCCACATGACTGTTTCTGTTTAGTTCCCATCAATGAGAAATTCCATTTTATTCTCCACTAAGTCTTTCTGTACATCGTGGAAGCCCCCAAAGCCCTACAAGATCTGTTTAATTCTTGCACTATTGTTCTATCTATCCACAGTTGCTCAAGGATCTTTGCCTATAGTATTGTTTCAGCCCCAAATGTTCTTCACCAACTCTACCTTTTCAAATCCTGAGCAACATTCAAGATTGTTTTTTTCTTTTTCTGAATCCTTCTCTGATTGCTCAAATCAAATATAAGCGCAATTCAGAGTCTATGTCTCTACTAGAGCACTTGGCTTTTCTGCCTGTTTGAGAGTTATTTGTGTAATTATCAAGTTTCTCCTACTGGCCACACATTGATCTATATTACTAGATTGTGTTTTCCTTGTTTGTGGGATTTCTCAAGTTCTTATAATAACTATTTCTTGCTCATTCTGAAACACATGGGTGAAATAATAAATCACCATTTCAGTGGGAACAATTCTCTGAAGGTTAAGAAAGAAATGCCAGGCCTTGCTTAAGCAGTTTGGCATGGGCAAGTCATGATTATAGCTCTCAAGCCGTGTGGTCCTCCGCCATTGCCCGTGTTAGATACCCCAGGTGCCGTATCCAAACCTGTAGAACTTGTTCTCCAGCCTCTATGAAAAGAGCTCTTCACTTCAAATGGTTCCTCCCTTTCTCGTTTCATAAAACCTAATGTCCTGCTCTAGCACCACGTGGATATGTATACAAGACTTTAAGAAGACTTTTTTATCTTTAAAAATTAGTTTTGTGACATAAATGGTGTAAGAAAAACTCATGGAAACTAAAATAAAGTATTATAAATTCTATTATTGTCTCAAAATAATTTTAAGTTAATTTCCATATTGCTGTATAGATGAAGCATTTCCAACAGTTTTGGGGGGGAAAAAAAGCTAATAATTTTTCCATGGCTGAGACTTATAAAGAAGGTGGCTTGCAAAGTTAGGTACCTGAAAAACAAAACTCATAACATTTAAAAATTCTCTAAAGGACTCCAAAGAGGAAGAAATAGAAGAGTGATCTTCGAAGTGCCTTAATAGTTCAGAGGTAAGGGAAACAATTGGAAGGAGGAGGTTAAAGTGCCAAAACAGTTGCTGGTGGGGAATGCTGGTGATGGGAGAGGCTGTGCCTGCGTGGGGGGAAGGAAGTATATGGGAATTCTCTACCTTCCTCTCAATTTTCCTGTGTACCTGAAACTATTCCAAAAAAAATACAGTCTTAAAATAAGTTTCGTGGATACTGCCAAATGTTCCCTTGAAGGCAAAATTTCCCTGGCTGAGAACCACTGATTTAACACTTGCTAGAAATGCAAATTGTGGGCTCCACCCCAAACCTGCTGAATCAGAAACTCTGGGAGTGAGGCTTAACCGTCTGTGTTTTAAACAAGCCTTGTAGCTCATTCTGACGCAGTGAACTGTTTAAGGGCAACACTAGGCTATCCACTCTTCAAAGCAAGAGTGTCCTATAGAATGTACACTAGTATTCCTTAGCTGGGACCATGGAATAACTACGTCAGCATCACCATTGCTGTAAATTAAAATCACATCTGGAGCCCTGGCTGGTGTGGCTCAGTGGATTGGGCACAGGCCTGGGAACCAAAGAGTCACAGGTTCAATTCCCAGTCAGGGCACATGCCTGGGTTGCAGGCCAGTTCCCGACAGGGGACGCACAAGAGGCAACCACACATTGATGTTTCTCTCCCTCTCTCCTTCCCTTCCCCTCTAAAGATAAAATAAATAAAATCTTAAAAAAAAATTGCATCTGGAGCCTCATCCTAGAGTTCTTCAATCACAATGTCAAAGGAGATGTGAAGATGAGGGTGAAGTGGAAAGCAGGGAAGGATCCAGTGTTTTTGTTGTTGTTATTGTCATTACTGCTTTTTAATTAAGTACATCCCACCGACTCTTATGTTCACAAGTGTTTGAACACATTGACTGGTACTAACTCTTCAGACTTCCTTTATTCATATCACGAACATCCCAAGTTCTGGTTTGTGTTTCCAAAGCAAATTACTGATGACAAACTGGCTTCTGGTTTATACCTGCCTGCAGCAGTGTTTCTTAGCCCTGTTAGCATTTTTGAACCACCCGGAGCTTTTAAAAAATACCAATGCCCTCTCCCCACCCAAGACCAGTTAAATCAGAATCTGTGGGGGTGGTATTTTTTAGAGTGCCAAATGACTCTAATATGCAGCTAGGCTTGGAAACCACTGTCCATGGGAGGAAAATATACTAGTCATACAAACATTCAAGTTGGTTTAATGCTTAAACATCCCATTATAAATTATAAAGGTAGTATTCATGTTTGTATATCATACTTTTTTGATGTTTCTTTAAATGCATTCAAGTTCTGAGGAGCACCACTAAATATCAAATCCTGGGACTCAGTGATGTAAGGGGATAGCCTCCTTTTCACACTCCTGCTGATCTTTCCTGTCTCCTTCCTACTATTCCTTGAAAGGCCATTTTCAGGATTTTGTTCAGTTAATTAAAATAGAAAAATGGCTACAAATTTCTGTCTTCAAAAATGAAGGCACATTGATATTAATGTAATCAAGCCTTCAGATCTTCAGGCCTTGAAGATCTTCCAATCCATAGGAGATTTGGTGGATAAAGGGACAAACCAAACACCCATAAGGAAGAATTTAGGCTACTGAGAGGAGGGTGGTTTATAGGATACTGCCTGTCTCTTCAACAAGTCAATGCTATAAAGAATGATAAAACAATAAAATAAAATAATATGTATGACATTAAAAAGGATAATGTTTTAAACTAAAAGAGACATAATGGTTCAAGGCAATGCCTTGATAGGATCCCAGTTAGACAAACCAAGTGCCATATAAATGAAATTATTGTAGCACTTGGCAGAATTTATAGATGATCTGGGTATTAGGTGATATTAAAAATTATTTGTAATTTTATTGTGTGGTAATGGTATTGTGGTTATATAGGGGAATGCACTTATTTTTTTTAGAAATACATAGCCTAAGGGTATTCATTACACTGTTCTCTCTCCTTTTTTCCTTTTCTTGAAATTTTTCAGAGTGAAAAACAGGGTGGCAAAAAGAAAAAAATATATAGACAATTTAGGTAGTGGAGAAATGTCTGGAGTGGGGATAAACTTGCCTGATGTATTGGATGCAGATGTGAGGGAGGAGGAATAATAGATGATTCCTAAAATGGTGGTTTGAGCAATTGCACAGTGTTATCATTTGCTGAGATTAAGAGGATTTAGGAATGCGTAGCTTTGGAAGAAACAAATCTGTAGTTCTGTTTTAACTACATTAAGGCTGAGTTGGTTGTTAGACATCAGAATCTAGTTTTTGAGTTTAGAAAAAGTTGACTTGGTTTGTTCTAGCCAGAGAGAAAAAGAAACATTTTGATAAGTGTAATTCCTTCTGAAATAAATTCAGTCTGAGCAGTAGAAAGAGGCATATGTGGCCCAAAATTTATTAATCTAAATCAACAGTTGTAAACAAGTGGACCAAGGATATGTTTTATTTGGAATTCAAAATATTTAAAAAATTTGGATCTCACATAAAAATGCTTCCGGCTTCTCTTAAAAAAATAGGGAGAATAGGAAATATTGGGCCATTGTTTCCACATTTGAACCTCCCTACTTTTCGACAAATTTCTTTAGTCCTTGTTGTATTGTTCTTGCCCAGCCTTTATAAGAATTTGAATTCATAGCACATGAATTAAATTCTTGTCTTTCCTCTGCCACTTATGATTACTTGATATTTTGCTGTCACTTCCTTTTCTGAGCCTCAGGTACTCAACCATAAAATGTGCGCCGTGACTAATTCACAATGTTCTTTTGAAAATCACATTAAATAATGGATATAAAGTCGTCTTGCATTGGTAAAGTATTCTACAACTATAAACTATTACTCCCTTTGAAATATCAAGAATTAAAATTATTGATTTATAAATGCACAACGAGAGTTGAAAAATACCTAAATTTAATTATTTAGATATTTGGGAAGGTTCAAACTACTCGTAAAAATAAAGTCAATTTACATAAAATAAAAATGGGGAGGAAGTGGCACTTGAAATTTAAAAGAGGAAATTCTTTGAGAAAAGAAATACCCACAAAAACTGAGAATTCAAAATACGAGTGGGAGAAAGAGGAAAGGGGAGAACAGAAATGGGAAGAGCAGAGGAAATGCAGTCAGAAACCAGGGATTCTCATCCTAGCTTCATAACCGCCCCTCTGTGCGAACTTATGAATGGTGATAAAAGAATGTAATGCTTAATAAGTGCTTCACAGCTGTCATTTCATTTCACTTATAAGTCACAAGAATCTTATGAAGTGCGTAGAGTTACTGTCCCTATTTACACATGAAAAAATTGAGGCACAGAGTAGTTAAATAATCTACCGACCCTTTCAAAACCTGCAAGTGTGAGAACTGGATGTCATTTTACATCTCAGTTTCTTGGAATAGAATATGAAAATCATAAAACTTTATTTTAAAAAGGTTTTTCTGAAGTGCTATAGAGATGTACAGAAGCTATTACTAATATGAATTATGAACTGTGATTTTTATATAATTCATGTAGAATACTTGTAATATCTTAGAGGCTTTACTCATGTGATTTACCAAAGTTACAAACTAAGGCATCAGGTTTGACAGTTTATGAAAATACATGCATTGATATCAAGCTGTTTAATATTTTACATTGACCTTGTTGACATATACATCTACCTCAAATGCATAATGCAAACATTATTTTACAACTACCTTTAGCTAACACAACCTACAATTTCTATGTGCATCACCAAGACACACAATTAAGCACCTCATGTGTCTTTGTTGTTTTTGTTGAGGCCTCCCATACCTTGCAGAAATGGGATCTCATCTCCTCCATCTCCCCAGCATCCCTTTAGTGCTAATACGTCCATTCTTTTGGCAGTCCTTAAACAGAACACAGGCTGCGCGGTAATTGGTCTCTCCTAACACTTGCTCTCCTGCTAACCCATGGAGTGAACCTGGAAAAGTCAACATTCCTCTTGGTGGCCTTAGTTCATCCATTTATAGAATGAGAAGGTTGAGCGAAGCGATCTCTAAGTGCCCTTCCTTTCCTGACATTCTGGAACTTTTGAAATTTAGCTATAAAATGAAACTGTGCCCTTTCATTGTTATTAGCAGAGTATTAGTTGAACTCCCCATTAAAAATAAATGAGTCTCTGAGAGTTCCAACAGGACTAGAAGAACAAAAACAAACCACAGGTTACTCATTCTTCTTCCTGAAGTCAATGGCTAATGCCTGAATGCAGGCCTTGTGTTTTACCAGCCCCAAGTGCTTCACTTGAATTGCTGGGATGAATGCTAACCACGAAACCCGGCTGTGCAGAGTGAACCCTGTCTGATTACATCAGCAGGGTGAGCTGGGATGCTCAGTTCAGTTCCGAGTAGTCATTCAGCAGTTCAGTGACACATAGAAGGTCATGGACTTCAAAGAGAACACTGAATGCAGAGATGAAGGCCTGTGCAGAACGGCCCAGTTAATGATCACACTTCTTAATTTCATGGTGTGCTGATTCTCCCAGACATGGAGCCTTCACCCCTAGATCCCTCCCTGATTCCTAAGCATGTTTAACTGAGTATCTTCCTTTATGTAATTTTTTTTATGATTAGAGAACTCAGCTAGAGATTAATCCTCATCATGTTGGGGCACTTTGCCCCATTATTTGAAAGCCCTCTTCGCATCCATTTCTTTGTTTGTCATCTGGCTGCATCTGTGAGGTATGCAGGGCAGACACAATGACCTACACCTTAGAGACAGGGAGACAGAGTCAAAGAGGCATGAACTTGCCCCAAATCATGGGGCTAGTAAGTGGCACATTGCTCCTGTCCATTGTTATGCTATGCCATAATCCAGCAACCCGACAGGGGATACGTTTTTAAGGCTTTGCATCCATTATGCACTCTAGAGCAAGGGGTATCATCTCTGCTTTTTATATGATGCATTTTGTAACATTTGATAATGGCCATTTCTTGCTCCCTAGTGTTACGCCTAATATAAGTACTCTGTCAGGCCCATGTAGTTTCCTTTTGTATACAGTGATTTTCAAGCAATGTTCCATTTACCAGTGGGTTGCGGAGGCCTTTTGAGGACCATCAGTGTGCTGATGGGGAGAGGGATAAATGGGTTAGACCACAGGCTCCACCCATCCCTGCTCCAGCTGGAACATCTCCGTCCCTATCTGTTTTACAGTAAACTTCTTCATGATATCGTGAACAAAAAAGCTTCTAGCCAAAATATTTGAAAACTACAGAGTTATCATGTTCTTTTCAAAAGGGACCACATTTTATTCCAGCAACAAGCTCTGATCAGGTACCAGATAAAAGCAGGTCTGTGTTCAAGCCCACAAGCACTTGTTATGGATGAACCTGAGTAACCTCTTCTAGCCTTGATTTCTTCTTGTATGAACTGATAATAACAGCATCTGCTACATTAGTTTGCTGTTACAGAACAACAAAATACCCCTGTGCTTAAGCAACAGAGATTTATAATCTCACAAACCTGTCAGCAATGTTCATCCTTTCTGAGGCTGTGAGAGAAGAACCTGTTTCAGGTCTTGAAATGGAGACTCCTTATGACTTCGACTACATTTAGTTTTAAATCCTACTTCTAGAAATCACATTCCTCTCTCTATACCCACCCCTCAGAGACCTAGCCTTTCACCCCTGGTAATCAGCAACTCTCAAGGCGGCAGAGGACACCAGCCCAGGCCTGACTATGGGTTCAAGGCCCGGACCTCTGGCAGGATAAAGATAACATCTTGACCTAAGTTATGTTTCAGTTCCTGAGTTCTAAAATGAACCTGGCTGCTCTCCCATGGACAGACAGAGAAACCCTGGAAAAGACCTCGGACCTGTTCTAAATACCTGAAGAAATACCTTATCTCACCTTAGACCAATCAGCTCCCAGCATGACCCTGAATCCAACCCAGTGTATCTTGTGATTTTGCCCTCTGTAATATAATATGTAACCCACATGCCATTGAGGAGTGGGGATTTTAGAAGCATTAACTCTCTGCCTTCAAATTGGCCGATGCAATATTAAATTAATTTTTCCCTTCTATATTGCTCATGTATTTATCTGGGCCCATGCACGTAAGCAGGCAGACTCAAAAAATATTACAGTTCCGGTAAGTGCCTCTCTTCTTAGCTTGTAGATGGCTGTGTTCTCCCTGTGTCACTTCATATCATTTTCCATCTAAGGGTGTCTGTCTGTGTCCAGATTTATTTTTTTTAAATTAGGAAACCAGTCATGATTGATTAAGTTCCATCCAAATGATCCCATCTCACTAATTACATCTGCCACAACTCCATTTCCAAATAAAGTCACAATCTGAAGGACTAGGAGTTAAAAGACGTCACCATATGATTCTTAGACACCATTCAATCTGCTTTATAAGATGCGAATTAGATAAGATCATGCATTTAAAGTACTTTATTGAGGACCTAAGGTATAATAGCTACTTAGCAAGCATGAGTTTCCTGCCTTTTGTTTGATGTAAATCCTACTGCTAACTTTTTTCCCCAAACACTTCCTTTTGTTCCTCTTTGCTATGTTTCTATCTTTACCTTCCCCAGTAGCTTCTTAGTATGACCTTTTGAGGCTCCTCTCCTCTTCTCCCTATTCCCAAGGGGATTTCTGAAATGTAGGATGAGGTTATCTAAGCAACAAGCTGTACCTTTCAAGGGAGATTATCCTACAAATGGACACTAGGCTGATTTTTCAAGATCATTTCGTTCCTCCACCTTTCTTTTTAAAGAGCAGAGATTGACCACTTTAACCTTACTCACTGCAGTGTCTGAGGGAGACCCCGGACATCTAGAAGGGTAGTTGTGAATTCATCAGGGTATGGCCACAAGGCAAAACTTCCAACAAAATGTCTCAGAGAGGTAACATCAGAACTTTCTGAGAAAAGTTCGTAAACATGTCTGAGCACGAGGGAGTGGTTTGAGCAGCAAATGCCAGATTGGGAAGAAAGAACATTTCTGATGGAACAAAAGTTCACTGGGGCAAACAAAGGAGGGGAAAATGCAATGCATTTTATTCTGTTCAAGTTTGTCTAAAACCAACACATCAGAAGTACCTCCACCAGTCTTTGGTTAGTTTTTCTCTAGTTGGAATGTTGAAATGCGGCTAGCTCCCAGAGCAACCTGGCGATCCTCTGGGAACTGAGAGACATTATTTACCAAGAGGATATTGCTTTAAAGTAGTGACATGCTTTGAAAGTTCTAGACTGAAATATGAAAATGAGAGCCCAGAGGCAGGGCAGACCTAGTCTTTCTCTGATTTGCTGAATATACCTGACACATGTAAAATAGCCAGACAGAAGCACGTAATTATGAACAGTGGAATTGTTGTTTTGCTCCTAATGCACACAGGGAGCCTCAGGACAGAGAGGCAGGAGTTGATTCTGGGATACATTAAGTTTCAAGATAAGAGACACACTGAGAAAAAGAAATTCCCTGACCCTATGCTTAGGCTACAGTTTGAGAAAACTGGACCGCTGAATTGGGGGTTCCTTCTGTTTGCTGTCCCGGGGTCTCACATCCTGAATGTCTATGTCTCTAGATATCTATGGATAGAAGTGGGAGCCTTGGAAAGGCAAGAGAGCTCTTTTTGATGAAAAGATTGAGTGGGTGAGGTTGAAGCTGGCAGCCAATCTCTTTATGCAGGTGTGTGTGTGAGTGTGCTGACCTGGAACTTGGCTAGCTCAGCTGTTGTTTTGAAAGTCAAAACAATAGCTCCTAATTCCCTAGAGCACCATTAGCCAGGATTCCAGCCCCACAATGGTGGTGGTCTTGGGAATGGCAGTGGACCACCCACCCAGAAAAGAAATAAAAATAATATCTAGCCCCTCCAGCAGGTTTCACACTGTTATTCTCAAAACACTCAGAAGCAACACATCTTTTACAGTTTATTGCTATGCAGTCTTTGAAAAGAGCATCAGGCTTTGAGAAGGAGCAAACAAATCAACTTGAGGCATAATAATATCAATAGTGGAGAGCAGTAACAATGGGAATTTATACTTTTCTACCTCTTTGAAGGTTTTTTTCCAATGGAGGTTTCCTAATGCGGAAAATACCATCAGTTTGGAGGTTTAAGTCACTATTTTGCATATGGCATTAACTCTAATATTCTTTTGTGCAATTACATTTGCTTCTCTGAGCCACGTTTTCTCATCGGTAAAAATGAGGCAGATACTGCCTACAGAAGTCAGCCTTCAGGACGGACTGATCATATATACATATAATTGTAAATATGATAAACTAAAAGAGTGGAAAAAAACTGTACTGTCTTTATGCTTCTTTTGGAAAAGTCATGAAGAATTTCATAAACAAAGGAGTAATAGCCCACTTTAATTTAACTTTTGAAAATGAAGGCTCTCTAATTACTTTAAAGTATACTTTGCCTAAGTTGTGACTGAATTTTTATACTCAACATTAACAAAGCAAAGAAATTGGTGTCTTTCACGACACTGGAGTCTGAGGGAGTTATAAAGCAGTATGGCAGAGGGGCTAGCTGGAGAGTCAGAACCTACCCGCAGGAGTCCCCAGGAAGGAGCAATATTAATGTGCAAACTCACACTATTTCATTTATGAAGTTTCTGTATTTATGATATTGAACTCATTTTTAAATCCTGAAGACACTATGGCCTCCTATGTCTCACCCTATAAACACCTCATTTTGTATGTTTTAGAGAGTTTTAGAGCATTTGTGCTCTTTACATTGCACTATCTTCCTCGTAGACTAAACTGATTGTTTTCATTCTGGCATGAGGTTTAGTCATGGCCCTTGCCCCATTCATGGAGAAAGCACTGTGGCAGGAACAGCCCAGGAAGATAACACACATACCAAGACTTGGGAACAGAGAAAAGAGATGATATTTAGAAATCTATGCAACTTTTTTTTGTAAAACAGGAATCTATGAGCATTTTTGTCTTCATGTATCTTCAGTATCTCTTAACTAAAGGTAGAAAACAGGAAAAGCCCCTCACTTTCCAATTCTGCCAAACTCTTGATTCAAGCCAACATGCACAGTGTCAAAAGAGACAAGTACAACCCTCCTGATGGGTACAAGCATCAGTAAACCCTGGTTCCAACAGTTACCATCTGGCAGCACCCACGATATATAACGAAGTTCAAAACTTTTCCACACCCTTACTTCACCCTTATAAAAGTGTTTGTGAGGGAGGGTGGCTGAGTGTAGTGGTTCCCAAACATCAGTGTTCCAAATGAAAACACTCCAAATTAAGATGCCTGAACCATGTCTCCAGAAATTCCCATTCTGTAGCCTTGGAAAATGTCCGAGAAACTGATTGCTTGAGGAACACCCCAGATAATCTAATGCAGATGGTCTGGGTACCACAGTTTAAGAAATATTAACACATCCCAGGCCAGGTGGTTCAGCTGGTTGGAGCATCGTCCCATGAATCAAAAAGGTTGCAGGTTCGATCCCTGATCAGGTCACATACTTAGGTTGCAGGTCCAATCCCTGGTTGGGGTGTATACAGGAAGCAACTGATTGATGTTTCGCTTTCAAATTGATGTTTCCCTCTCTCTCTCCCTCCCTTTTTCTCTGTCTCTCTATAAATCAATGCAAATATATACACAGGTGAGGATTTTTTTTAAAGGAAGAAATACTAACAGAATCTATGACATGCTCGGGATTTCAAGTTAGAAAAGTCTAGATTTAAATCCCAAAGCCTAAAGTTCCTTGCTCTTCACCATTAGGTGAGTTGTTCACCTCTTTAAGCCTTAGTTTTCTCAACAATAGCATGGGAATAATGACAATTTAGAGTGGTTATTAACTCAGCTTGAAGGGAGGTGAGTTACAGAGAACTTGACTCACTGCCACATAGTAGACATTAAATCAATGGTGGCTATTTTTTGATGATTCCAAGCCTGTGCTCTGGCAATCCTTTAAAAGATTTGACATTTCTGCCCTGGTCCAGTAGCTCACTTGGTTGGAGCCAAGGTTGTGGGTTTGATTCCTTGTCAGGGCACATACAAGAACCAACCAATTAATTCATCAATAAGTGGAACAACAAATTGATGTTTCTCTTTCAAATCAATCCATAGTAAAAAAAAAAATGATTTGATATCTTGAAGGATCTTAATTTATTCCTGACTGGAAAATTAATAGGATTATATTACTCACAATATTGAAGCCCTATAGTATTATTAGTTTATAATTTTGTTCCATTTGACTCCAAACAACCAGAAAATTTGAACTTTAGGACATGACTCATTTGTCCTTGATGAATTGGTAATATCATAAGTTGAGTGCTGGTAAAAGGTCCCTGAGACAGTCATGTGGGAGTGTTGAAAAAGATTTGATAGTCATCATGTATTGAGGCAGTAAATATAACCCGGGACTGGAGATCTGGGTGGCTGATCTCCTGGTGATATGGTGATAATAACAGTTCTGTTTTCTTCATAGCAATGTAAGAATCGCATGAGGAAATGCAAGTGAAAGCAATTTGAAAGTTGCACAATGCTAGGATAATAAGATTGTTATGATGAGGCTTCTGCTCTAAAAACCAGAAAAGATAACACAAAATAAATAATAGGCCATTTCGTAAAGAAAACGCAGTGTTATGGGCTGATTATAGTATAGTCACACGCCACTCACTGTTGAGTGCCTGGAAGGCTAAATGTCCACATGGCAAGAGTGATGAAGGGCTGATTCAAGAATCAGATAGGAAGCCCAGATTAGATCACATTTGAGGTTTGCTCCTATGAAGATATTAAAAGATTCTAAAAAACACTATATCTAATTAGATTAAGAAAATAAGGAAGGTAAATGTGTCCCAATTTTTACAATTAAGCTGGTGCGATTTTTAGAAATAAATGTAAAGTACAATATGTGTTTCTAAAAGCCTATATTTTTCAGGCAACTGCTCAATCAAATAAGAAAACAAAACCAAAATTACAGACCAAGTTGTTTACCAAATGAGTATTCTAGTCCTCATTATGTCTGTGGGGTTTGAATCTCCCAGAGCCATCACACCTGACTTGTTGAGCAATAAATACCCGCAGCACCATGAGTCAGATGGTGCCTTAACTGGCAAGCTGAGAGAATCAGGAACATAGGCCTAAAATGTTGTCTTCCCACCTGCTACCCACAAGCTAATACAGCTTAATGTGGACAGAAACAGGAAAAGAGAAGGTGGCAAGGGGCCCGGAATTAGGAACTACTCTAAGAAAAATATAATTTCTATTGACAAACTTTCAGGTAATTAGACTCCTTCTGTGTTTTCTCAATACTTTGTATTTATCTGCAGAACTCATTGGATATTTGTTGTATATCATTTCTCCATGAGGCAAGGAATATGCCTCGTGTGATTCTCCATCTTCAGTGACACACAATGGTATTGGCCCTCACACACAGAGCTCAACACAGGGCTATTAATTGAGTATGAAAGCATAGATTAAGTAGCCCATGTCCAATAAATACTACCAGTTGGTGGTAGAAAATGTGTGTCTGGCTGGAAACCTCTAAGAAAAAGAAAACACACTAACTTTAGACAATAATCAGGAACCTTTTGAAATAAAAGGTAGTACAATCTAGTAGTCAGAGCTCAGAGCAGTATCAAGCTCTATAAAGTCTGAATCTCTAACCTTGAGCTAAAGAGGAGTCATCCCATGATAGCAGAAGGTCAAGGGTACTGCTCCAGTCTTCCCAGTTACCCTGCCCACCCCAAAATAAATAATAGCACTTGGTAATATGAAAATCAAGCCTCAGTCCCCAATTTAGCACCTTGAATTCTGGTTTCTGCAGTCACTACTCTTCAGAAACCACTTCTTATAAATTTTCCTAGGGGTTTCATTTGGCCAATTTCATTGACCAATCCAGAAGATGGAAATTTTCTGACCATTCTTTTCCGATTGAAACCCTCCTATTCGATGTTCTATGACAGTGTTCTCTTCTATTTTACAGGTAAATTTTCTCTCTACTTTTTTGGCTTTTCTTTCTTTTCTTACTAAGCCATGATTATTTATTGCATGACTTGGCAATTGATTCTCATCTCTTCTCTCTAAACAAATGGCCCTGTAGAGATTTCACCCATTGGCAGGACTCTAACTACATCAGTGCTCAAGAAATGTCTTCACAATCTCCATGGCTGGCCCGGTACTCTAATTGCAGATATCCAAATAGTTGTAAGGCATCTTTTAGGAAATGCTCCATTGTCAACTCAACTCATCACCTCTCTTTGCTGCTGCATGCATCCTCTACAAATTCAGGCCAGTTTCTCCATTGGTCTTGATTTCAACTTTCTCACAAATTAACTTAGATGGTAGAAAAAATTATTGCAGGTATGTAATGCGACCTTCAAATTCATGGTTAAAGTTTCTTAAAATTTGTAAAATCCTTGGTAACTATACATATTTTTTCATTTTTATAATCATATGTCTAAAAGTTCCAAGCTAAAAGCCACCATGAATATTCTTGCCAATATTCAAATTCTCAGACAAACCTTGTTAACTTTACTTATTCCAGGACATGAATGGCCATTGTTGGAATAAACCAAACGAAGTGAAGACCAAGAGTCTCACTCAGGAGGGAAACTCTAGTAGCCTATTATTATTAAAAATGATTTTATACTCAGCCCTACATTTTATTTATTCATGTGAGTCTGTTTTTCCAACCAGACTTGAGGTCCTAGAAATAAAGATTGATACTTGATTTATTTTTAGTCTCATCTTCCAATGCAGTGCCTGATATTTGGTGTATGTTTGGTAAATATTTTTTAATTACATCATTTATCAAATTTTAGGGTGTTTTTTGTACATTTGTTACCACCAAGTACTGCATCAGGAAATTACTTAACCTAGACAAGGATATGGAAGCCTATAATACTCATATGGTTGTGACAATGGATAGATAATAAAATCCAGTGTCCAAAAGACTTGCACAGAAAAAAGGAAATAAGCAGATCCCTTGTACCTTGTGGAGAGCCAGAGACTAAAGACAATAGGAGTGCACCACTGGTGGAAGGGCAGAGCCCTTTTGCTGACTGCCTTGGTTTTATGATCCCTATTGAGAATACCTGGGCAAACATTATTCATGGTTATTCACCGCAGCTAGAGAGAGGATGAGACAGAGAGTAAATATTACCTTGAAGTCCTGCATATTCCATGAAATGTCTTTCTGAGCTCCTTGCTATTGGAATTGTTCAAGCAGAAGCTAGATGACTGCAGGACAAGAATGCAAAAGGGGAAGTTGTAGATGCCGAGTCTTACATGGAATTGAATTAGATGGACTTAGAGTCCACACCTATTATATTTTTTCCAAACAATTATATTTTTAAAATACAAGTCATATTATTTATTGAGCATTGTGTTAGGTATTGAGCAAGGTACTCTATATATGTAATTATAGCCAACACTTACATAGCATTTGCTACACACTGAATAGAGTTCTTTGTGTGTATGTATTCCATAAATCTTCACACAAACCCATGAAGTAGGTATTGTTATAAGTTCCATTCTACAGATGGAACAACTGAGGCACACAGTATTCAGCACCTTGCATAAGAATATTCAGCTAGTAAGTAGGAGAGTTGGGCTTTTAACCCACAAAGTCTGGTTCAGACTGTGTACTCATATCCACTGTACTTGATGGCTGCTTTGAGCTTTGTGGTAAATGTGTGACAATAGGATTACTACTCTTCTTTTATAGATGAGAAACCCAGGTGTAGAGGTTTATAGATGAGAAACCTAGGTGTAGAGGTATATGGTGTGCACCTTTGATCAACATGGGGTCCTCTCCGGTTCCCATTGTCCCTACCTGGTTCTGGTGCTGCTCATTCCATGCCTAAGATCTTGCAAAGACTTTTTATCTCTACTTCCAGTTCTCCCCTTCCCATGCATCCTTCAAGTTGCTGCAAGATATTGTTCAAGAGTCTCCACTGGCTCCTTCTTGTGTGTGACATCCTTTTCAGAGATGTCAAACTTGTGTGGATTTTCATAACCTGCCTCCCTTACTTTCTGAAAACTTATCTCTTAAAAACACAAACTCTATTTTCATTAGGCTGATTTCTTCATTGTTCCACTCATATTTGTGAGTTTGCTTCCCATAGAAAATAAAAATAACGTGCCTTTATTAGGCAATATATTCCATTTATATGTTCATCAAATATAAGCTTTTCTTTCTTTCTCTCCCCAACATCCATTTGGGCCCCATGGCCTCTCTCTTTCATCAAATTAGTCTTCATCTGCTCCACTTCACTACAGTCTCAGTTCAGACCATCCTCATCTTCATATGAATTCATTCTGTATTTCCTGATCTGCCACCAGTCTTCTCTCCTTAAAAGCACACTCAGCAATGCCACTGAAAAGCCTTTTAATTATGCTAACCTCCTAGTTAAAGTTAAAAACATTTAGCCTAGTGGGCCTTGAAAGCCAGAATGTGGAATAGGATACAGAAAAAGTTTATATAGGTTATCATAATATTGAAAAACATCATGCTTTCTTATGGACTGTATGCCTCACAATTGTGTTGTAAACCAAGGACAGGATATCAGAGGTGCTTGAGAAAGGACCAAAGAAGATATGTGTTGCTCTAGCTTCTTTTATTGGTCATCCGTGCTGTGATTCTGTCTCTGGAGAAGGTTGATTTTTCTCCGTGGGAAAAACCAAGCGGAGGAGAGGAGATGTAAGTAGCAGGATGGTGGCACAAAAAGAGCTGAAAAACCTGCTTCATACCTGCCTGGGATGACCTTTAAATATCATGATGAACATCTCTGACGCTTACTGGCGGAGGCCTCTCCAGGTAAAGCATTTTGGAATGGCTTGAAAAATGAAGAAATCTGATCAAGTTTCTTGATCCCATTTCTGATCTGTTGTTTTGTTTCTGTTGCATTAAGGCCTTGTGGCTTCCTACAGCCCAAAGTGCATCTTGATCTACTTCCTCAGGCATGAACCTTTCCTGCCAGATCACAGTTTGAATCACTGTCCTTCATTCTCTCCTACGTCTCTTTCTGGTATTACAATTATGCATATGTTACAACTTTTGATATTGTTCCACAGTCCTTGAATATTCTTGGGTTGTTGTTATTTTATTCTTTTTTTTTTTCTCATAGCTTTTCAGTTTGGGAAGTTTCTAATGCTATATCTTCATTCCTCAGCCCTGTCCAGTGTACTGATAATGTCTATCAAAGGCATTTTCATTTCGTTAGCATTTTTGATTTCTAGTATTCACTTCTGATTCTTTGTTAGAATTTCCATATCTCTGCTTATATTACCCATCTATTCGTTCATGCGCTCTGCATTTCCATTAAAGCCCCAATATATTAATCATAGTTATTTTATATTCTCGCTACTTCTTGCATCTGTGTAATAGCTGAGTTTGGTTCTGATTTTATTTTGCCTCCTTTAGCCTTTTTTTTTTTTTTGCCTTTTAGCACATCTTACAATTTTTTGTTTAAAGCTGGATATGAGGTATCACATGATAGGAAAGGAAGTAAATAAGACTTTAGTGTAAGGATTTATGTTAATCTGCCTGGGAGTAGGGATGTTTTTAATATTTGCTGTAGTTGTAAGTGCCAGAGGCTTCAGATTCCTGCTCTGTCCATGTTTCTGTCTCCTATCTTGATTTCAGGTTTCCCTGAGTATGTTTCCTCAGCGAAAGTCTGCATCTTGTATCTCTTTCAGCTGTAATCCACTATACCGGAGTCTATTGTGGTGGTCAAGTGTGGGGAAGCGGAAACACTGGATAATCTTATTATTAAATTTCAGTCTTTTAGTGGTTTTTGTCTCTGGCTATGAGCCTCACAAGAATTTCTTTAGGGATATAGCTCTTTCACCCCATCCCTCCCCCGTCAGGTGAGGCAGAAAGGTTAGAAGGGCAGAAGTAGGGGGAATGCCCTCCCCCAAGCAGAATAAGGCCCTGGTAATCTTTTTTCCATCTGTCTCTCTAAGGTGGTGGTTTGCCCTGCAATCTCACTTCACTAATGGATCCCAGAAAAATGATTGATTTTCTACTTGTCCACCTTTTTCTCATTTCAAGGACAAGAGTGGAGACTTCTAAGCTCTTTTTATTATTAGAGCTGAAGCCAGAAGTTGTTCGATGTGGAATGGTATAGGAAAGAGTCACACATGTGCTGTACCTTATTCAACTTTGTGTTCAGTTTTATGCCCAGTAGAATAGAGGAGAGGCTTGACACGCTGTAAAATATTAGTGTGGAGTCGATAGGAAAGGACAAACTGTCCCACACATCAGGAAACTGGTACACTCAGGCTAATCAGCAGAATCGGTAAACATCCCTAACTGTAAAAACTGCATAAATCATAAAGGAGACTTCAGTATAATAATATTTTGCAGTGTTAGATGTGCATTCTTGAGTAAAATTACAACCTTATGCCAAACAGGTAATTATTCATGCTGTTTATAAATCTGAAACCCCAAAGGGAAACCTATAAATTTTCAACAAACAATAGTGTCCACACACTTAATTCACATGTCTGCTCATTTCCAAGCACCAGGTTTTATACAGCTGACTGGAATTTTGGCAGAGAACATCCCAGATGCTGCCAAGGTCATGAGAGAGGAAATGGATCTAATCTAGCTGATCCCATTCCAGCTCTTAGGAGGCAGGATCCTACATTTCTGAGTGTTCAGCAAACATGCAGTTGGGAGGTGAGAATCATGGGTAAGGAGGAAAAAAATTTCATGATTAAGACTGAATTCCCAGTAAGGCAAGTATTGCTCAATATTAGAATGTAGCTTTAAGTTACAGTCCTATGTTTAATAATAAATCAAACAAATATGTTATATGGGTTTAATTGTGTCAGTCTGCCTTGTATATCGGCACATCTGTCAGTGTTCCGTGTTCCTTGCCCTTTCTACTGGCAGCATTTTTCACAGCGTAACTCTCCTTCTGCCACCTGAACAAGGCAAAACCTGACCATTTCCTTCAGTAGAACTAAGGTTTTTGAACCTCTATGTTTCTGTTTACTTTAATGTAAACTGTTCTTCTGCCATCAAAATCTTACCATTTTCCTTCCTCCCTCCCCCCGATCCAGAAGTTTTAATCTTGTGGTGTTGGATTAGAATCAGAGATATCATATGGATCCCTGCTTTTCACATATACACACACAAACATAAAGATATACACTAATGTAAATGTAATGTGAGTATATGCTTTGTCAGGATATGTGCATTTATTCCTAAGATGTCAACATAAGAAACTCTGAATGAAGCTTTGTAGAAAATCTGTATAATATTTTTGCAACTTTCCTGGAAGTCTAAAATTATTTCTACATCAAAAGTAAAAAAGAAACAGTGAAAGGCTGAAGAGGCCATTTGGCATGTTAAAATGTTTAAATAAATTTTTTAATAAAACTTGCTATGACTTCAAGGCCTCCTGTGATCTCGCCATGAAACCCTCACCAGTACCCCACCAGAAGTCATTTGTCCTTCCCCCATAAGTCTTTATTGTATAGCAGAGGTCTGGGCCTCTCTGATATCCTTTCAGAGATGCTTTTCGGACTCCTATTGGGTTCAGAAAGACGTTAGAGAGGAAGGAGAAACCTGGTCACAGTTAAGGAACAGCTCCTCACTCCTTGCCTGCTGTAATCACGGGCAAGAATTCCATTAAAAATCCAGTAGAACCCCAGAGCAACTATGCCAAGTGTCATTCTTTCTCAGGAGCTGCGAGCAGAAAAGTCTGGCTGACCCTGTAGGAGATGCCCAAACCTGGCTTGAAGGAGAAATGTATAAGTGAATTTTAAAGGGAATTCATGCTCCCAGGAGAGAACTTTGTTTTTCAGCATAAAGCAAGAATCAATCCCATAGAAACTGCAAGTGTCTCATAACTGTTGTACTCAAACTTCAAGTTCAGTAAATAATTGTCACCTTTATGCTGGGAAAGGAATATGTTACAGTAAAGGAGTCTGGATTGAGAATCAAGGGAGACTCATGTGATCTCAGCCAGATTAGTAAATGCAGGTGCTTGTGTGCCGCACTCCCCTGTGTGGCCCTTTCTAATGATGACAGATACCCTCTCTGTGCAAGGAAGATCGATCTACGTTGCTATCTGTAGATGTAATTTGTTCATTTTTATTGCTGTAAGGTTTTCCATTGTTTCAATTTTAATTGTGTAACTATTCCACTATTCTCTTATTGATGGGCATTTGTCTGTCATAAACTGTCACAATGAGTATTCTTGTACATGTAGTCTATTGCTCAATACAATAATTTCTTAGATCCCTATTTTATTAGTTTTTTTGTAGATATAAATAAGATAAACTGAATGAGAGAAACAAAACCTACTTACTGATATCTTGCTAGCAAAGGGGCCAGCCACCATCACTTGTATTTTGGCAGAGACTCAAAGGAAGGCAGAAGACTGGGAAAGGGTTACACATAGTGGAAACAGGGAAGCCTTCAGGTACACCATGATTAGAGGCTGTCGGCATGAGGATGCCACAGGCAAGCTAACTGGAAGCAAAGCATCCTATGTGATTGGTAAGGAGTCATATATGAATTTCTCTGGTCCAGAGTTAAAAGTAAAGAAAGTTAGGGAAGCTGTCAATAATGAAGTCCTGGTAATTTGGGGCTGGTTGTTACAGGAGTTACTATTTAGCTTCTTGGATTGTTACAATATTAGAGATAGAAATCTGGCTTCCTAGAAGTTTCAGTTATGCAGATTGGCTTCCTGGGCTGTTTACTGTAGATAGGAAGTTGATTTCCTGAGCAGGTTGCTGCAGGTTGTGGAGCAAAGTTCTGTTTTTCATACAGTCTGCCCATTGTCCATTCGAATATTCAGTCTCAGAAATCTCTTGTGTGATTTCTGTCAAATCTTCTAGCTTTATTGAGCCTGAGGCATAATAATAAAAGTATATTTCATATCATTTTTATGAAAGTTAAATAATATATTGAATACCTACCTCATTCTTTGACACACAAACATTCTCTCCTCTTTACATCTCTTTCAACTTGATAGATGGTTGACAGTGTCTGTTAACGAACTTCAAGCAGCACTGTGTGAAGCATAGGTGTTACTAAACAATTCAAACATATAGTACTGGAATAGTTATCTTGATGCTCCTTCCAATCCTAAGCATCCATGCCAGAGCTCCCAGGTGTAGTATTTTTTTCTTTTAAAAATATGGAATGCTTCACGAACTCGTGGGTCATCCTTGTGTAGAGGCCATGCTGACGCTTTCTGTTCCTCTCGTTTCAGTGCATCTGCTGCCGAAGCGAGCTGTAGCACCTCGGTGTTCCTTGTGAGGTTAAGGATCCCTGACTAAGTCCATACATTTATTTCTCCAAGACCATATAGCTAATAAGCAGAAGAACTAAGAATTAAATATAGTGCTTTTGGATTCCAAAGTATAGATAGGTAGATAGATAGACAGATAAGTAGATAGATATAATTATCTTTCTTTCTCATCTATATATAAATGTTTCTCAATATTTTAGGCATATTTCCCTAACCAATCAGGCCACAGAAATGCTTTTTAGGTTATAAAGTATTAGTAGGAAACCAACAGAGAATCAAAAGCTATAATAAACAGTTTGAATGTAGTAGACATCTAAAAATGATTTTGCACCTGAATTGTTACAAAAAATAATAATAATCTGTCTTCTAATGTGTTGCATTTAACTTTATAACAAATGAAAATGGAGAATTTAAGTTATTTTATATATTTTGTATTTCATTTTATGTGCTGTTTAATATGAAAATCCTATTTTATACATATTCACTATAATAAAAAGAAAATAAACTACACAGTAATAAACCATTAATCTTGAATTCAGCTATTTCCAGTGTTTTTAGGCTCGTATCTTGTATAGGTCATCACTATCCCTACTAACTTTTTAAAAGCAAAAGCTCAGTTGTTCAATTTAACTTTGAAAGAATCTGACTTTTTAAAATTTCACTTGGTTATAGTTGAGAATCACAAGATCTTTAGTTTTTTTTCCTTTTAGCCACAGAAATGGTATTTGTATAACTTAGTTAAAATAAACATGTAAGACATTGCATTTTTAAATAATAAAAAGAAACAAAATATGTCTAATATTTCTTAATATAATATTAAAATTAAAATATTAAACTTTTATAAGTATATCTGTTAGCATCTCCTCAAGGACCTTTTATGGAATACCAGTATAATGGAGTTATATGCACTATGAATTTAGCATTAGTGGCCATTAGAATGCACTGAAATTTTCTAACTCTACCATGCTTTTTAGAGGTAAGATTTTTCTCTCCATTTATCTGATCAGCTGTCACAGAGAACCATTATTTTATAATAGTATTGAACTAAAAAGAAAGAGGCTTTTAATGTTCTTAAATATTTCAACTAGAACATGTGCTTGTTTATATGTTCCACATATATTAGTATTGAAGTTAGCTGATGTTCGTCACTGAGGGTTTTCTCTAATCCATCACTCTTAGAATGATTTTGTGCACGCCTGAACTATGAAAATTAGAGTGTGTGAAATTATGGAATTCTTTCTATAGCTTAGTAAAGCTTGCCACTTTGTCACTGTCCTTTCATAAAAGTCCAAACCAGTGCCTGTCCAATCCCCTGGAATCAGGCTGGATACCCCTGTAAATAGTCTGGCTAAGGATGCAGCTCAGAAAGCTCCTTTCCTCTAAAATGACATCCTACTTCCCTAAACCATAACCAGATGAGATTTATAACTCATTATATTCTTCCATATGTTTTGGTGTAGAGTGGAATCACTCAATGAGAGAGACAAAAGCTAGAAAAGAATATATCTTAATTTTATCTAGGTTCGTTAAAGCTTAAGAAACAACATAAGCTTTATCTAGGCCTCTTTATGGTATGATATATTGTTGCTGAAACAGTGATTTCCTGATATTTTAAATTTGAGTGATGAGATTATATTAGTATATTATTTTGTGTTAATGCAAACTATAAAAATAGAACTGAAACTTAGAATTCAAGGTAAAACAATGTACCTGAAGTGTTTGGAATTGTGTTTAAGTTCAATCCCTCCTATTAAAAGATATATACTCCTGTACTAATCAGGCCATTTCTGTGAACAGTATCTTCTTTTATTCTATCAGATAAGATCTGTTCTACTTATTTTCGAGATTTTAGGAAGAACTTATGATATATTCAATGCAATGTTATAAAAATGTGATTAATACTGAGTATGTAACAAATCTTTTGCTGCTTTCTGTACAATTATTAATACATTTATACATATACATTGTAAATTACATATTGCCACACAAATATATAGAAGTATTATTATACATAGGATAATATTTATCCTTAGACATTAAATAATTTAGTCTTTCCCCTTTTGAGAACAGCAAGTGACATTTGAGAACTCATATTACTTTACAATAATCTATCAGTGATTTAACATTATGTAGAAATAATATGCTTTTGCAAGAATAAAAATATGAATGGGTTGATTTCTTATTAAGAAACAAAGACTCAAAACTAAAGTCCAGCTATACAGAGTCCAACTTAAAGCAACATGTTATACAAAAGATAAAAATAAAAGGATAAAAATGATAATAATTTCAACTAATGAAAAACAAGGAGGCTGAGGAAATAATAATAATGAAAATAAAGAGAATTCAAGTCAAAAAGAATTATACTGGATCAAAAACCATCATTTTTTAAAAAATTATCTTTATTTTATTTGTTTTATTTTATTTTAATTGTTCAAGTACAGTTTTCTGCCCTTTGCCTCCATCCCAGTGCACCAAAAATAGTCCTCTTATATTGAAAAAAATTAAATCTACAGTGAATAGACTGAACTCTTGTGAATGGAATCATATTAGAACAACACATAAGCAAAACCTTTTAAAATTACATAACATGACAATCTACAATTCTATATCATTCAAGAATAAAGATAAAAATAAGGACATTTTAACAAAAACAAAACTAGAGAATTTAAAATCAGCAGATCTGTACTAGGGAAGGTATGAAAAGATGTTCTTCAGAAAGAAAAAATAATTATTTCAAGATAAAATGTGTAGGTACAAGTAGAAAAGCACAAATGAATTTGAAAAAGATTGTGCTCAGTATAAATGAATATTTTTCTTAATTAATAGTAATGTCTTCCTGAGTTTACAGTTCAGGCAAGATTGCAATATATTACAACAATGGTATTTAATTCAGAAAAGGGGTAAAAGGAGTTAAAAAGTTCTTTGATTCTTGTACAAGACAAAAGTTAAAGAGCCAATGAATATTAGACAATAAAGCAGGAATCATGTCTTAATCTATGAAAGAATATTATAGTATCTCAAAGAAGAGTAAGAGAGTATATAACTTTCTTACTAATATGGACAGAAAATAGAGTAAAAACTAATAAATGTAAGTGAAATAAAGGAGGAAAAGTTAATGCAAAAATATTGGAATTGTAAATCAGAGATATAAACAAAATATATCAGTAATGACATTAAATTTAAATTTGCATTTAAAACTCATAGAAGCCTAAATATTCCAACAAAAAGATAAAGACTATCGTAATGGAAAAAAAAACAAAAGTTTTATACTGTTGACAAAAGATGTTTAAAACAAAAGTATATAGAAAGAATGAAATCAGAAGGATGGTAAAAATTACACTACTCAAATGCAAATATTAACCAAAAGAATGCCAGTTTAGCTATTATAATGTGAGACAACTATATTTTTAAGGCCAAAAGGATCTCTAAAGATAAAATGGGTCACTTCAAAATTCTTAAAGATTTAATTCAAAAGGAAGATATAATTCTAAATTTGTATGCAAAGCACAAGACAACTAACAACACAGACTCAAACTGTATAAGATAAAGTAGAAGTTTCTTAAGAGAACAATAAAGATCAATTCCTCTATGAATATTTAAAAATATAAATAAAATTGATCTAATTAACATACCTAAACCACTATACTCCAAATTTCAGAATATACATTCTTGTCAAACACTGAACATTTGCAACAGTTGACCACATTCTATACCATGAGGTGCATTGCGTCTCAGCAAATTTCAATGCACTGACATTGCAGTGTGTCCTTTGACTAAAATGCAATTTAAATAGAAATTAATGATTTTTAAGCACTAGAACAAGGATTGCAGCCTTGAAATGAGCTTTAAAACAACCCATAGAACAATAAAGTAAAAATTAAAATTACAACATAGGTTTAACTGAATGATAACAAAAATACTACATTTTGAAACCTAGAGGCTACAGGGAAAGTTGTGTTTAGAGAAAAACTATTATCTTTAAATTCATGTATTAGAAAAGAAATGAAGCAGAAAATCAATCAGCATTAGCTCATCTCAGGAAGGTGTTTTGGTTGTTTTTTTTTTTTTGGTTTTTTGTTTGTTTGTTTTTTTAACCAGAGGGGAGGGAATTCCAGGGGAAAAGGGGAAGGGTTTAGAGCAACAAGTATAAACGACACAAGGACAAAAGCTGGGGGGGTAGAAGTGGGAGGGAGCTGGGGAGGGCTGGGGCGGTGAGCTGGGATGGGAGTAGATGACAGAAAACTGTACAAGAACAACAATTAAAATAAAATTAAATTTAAAAAAAGAATATTAAGTAAATCTAAATAGAATTAGAATACAACATAGAGAATATGGGCATGAATGAAATAAGAAACAAATATACGGTAGAGAGAATACCAAAATGTCACATGTTGATTATTGGAAAAGAGTAATAAAATTGCTAATTTTTAGTAAGATTATCAAGAGAAAGAAAAGGCATAACGGCAAATAGATTTGTTTTCCTTTAATGATTGTGTAGGTAGTGCAGGTAGAGTGAAGGGAAAGATTCTTATCATAGCAGCATCTCTGCAAACATGGCTTAGCAAATACACGTGTTTGCAAAGCGGTTTTTTATATAGATGACCCACTTTTACTCATAGGGATTTACTACACCAACTGGATTTTTCTTATGAGACTGTTTGTTAAGTCTCAATTGTTGATAAAATACATACTTTTCCTTCTCTTAATATTCTCACGTGTGATATAGAACATAGTATTTCTTTCACCCTTGAATTTTCCTAAAAGGACAAATCCCCCAACTGTCTATCAAGTGAATTGAACCCAAATGCCTGGATTCTTCCTATGTTTACAATAGACAAGAGAATGCAATTTATTTGTTCTGCTGTGTCTTATTGCTTGTAATGAGACCAAGCACATAGCAAACACACAGGTATGAATATATTTTAATGCCTAAAGAATTTAAAGCATAAAAGCACTGTTTGCTGAAATCTTTAAGTAATAACACAAATGCCTGCTTTTTAAGTAGAGGAATTTGGCTGGATCTTATGCTTTAATTTTATATTTTGACTGCAGTTATATTTCATATGTAAGTTTTCTAGCATTTGAATCTGGGTAGCAAAATAAATGGCAACATATAAAAATACAATATTAAACACTACTATCTTGCCTGAAAATTTTCTTGTTCAATGTTAATTACGTGTACACTGTTTATTCTAATGTCTTAAATGTTCCACCAAATAGTCCAAATAATCCTTTCTCACTCTTAGCTACACCTCTACTTATGAGGCAATGAGATTATTTCCTGATCCCCACAAACACCCCTGACATTCCTGGGTTATCTTTCTGTCTGTCATTCTTATCTTTTCATGATGAAACCATAAGCATCTTTCAGAGTTATTCCATAAGGTATTTTCTAAATCCCTCCAATAAGATGTAATCTCTTTCAGTTCTTTGCAACTTCATAATCTATTCTTGTATTTCTCGTTAACTGTTTGTTTAACAATTGGGCATCACCGTTTGGAAATTTTCTAATTTTAAACTTCTAAAAAGCTGAACTGTGTTTTTGAAATATTATATCTTTATTTTCCGGACATTAATTAAATTGAATGCAATTATTTGAAACTGAAGGGTTAGGAAACGAAGAGTGAGAAGATAGGAGTTGATGAAGGTAGAGAGGCATTGGGAAGAAAAAAATACACATGTGGGAGTTGAGAGGAGGTGAAGGACTTTGCCTGCAGTGGAGGAGAAAGAATAGGAAAGAAAAGAGTTTAATTCCCTTTTGGCTGCTCTCCTGTATATTAAATCACACAGGGGAATGGGGAAAAAATAAATTTTGGTGGGAGTCTTTGGTTTGAACCACATATTTACTAAAGGGAAGTAATAATTTTTTCTATATTAGATTCAATGTACATGACTCGTGAAATAATTACCTAGGGATGTTCAGTCGATTATTATAAAAAGCCTAATTTTAATTAGTAATTGAAGGAGGAATTTATTTTGGATAGGGAGAAACATTTTCTGATGAAATCCACACAAAATAAGTAGGCATGTTAAGAATAAAAACAACAGCAAGAATAGCTAATCTATAGCAAACTCCTTAGGTGTCAAGCATTCTGGTAAGCTTTTTACACAAATATGCCATCACACCTCATGATAATTCTATTGTTACCCCTGCTGGAGACATAAGGAAGTTGAGGCATGGGGAGTTCAATTTACCTCAGCTGACACTGCTGGTAACTGTTGGACCCTGGACTCCAATTCAGGTCTCTCAAGCTGAGAGTTCATGGTCTTAACCACTATACTGCCTTACCACGAAGAGGCAAACACTGGGATGAATGTATTTTTACCTAAAAAAATAATGATAAAAGTACCTCTTGGGAAAAGTGTTTCTTTTTCTGAAAAATTGGACTTGAAAAGAAGATAGTAATAAAATCAGAGCCCCAATTATAAGAGACTGTGTTTTTTCTCTCATAAGTATCAAATTATAAACATTATATTAAATATAGTTGGAACCTCTTTTCTTCTTTCAGTTAAGTTGCAATGAGTTTACAGCAAATGAAGTCTGTAAGGAAAGGAGAACTAGCCAGACCCAAGGTATAATTTTCATGGTATACAAATATAAAAAGCCTGTATATTTTAAACTATTTAGTGGTCCAAAGGGATTAGACTATCCAGGGATTTTTGGCCACCAGCATTGCTGAGAAACTGCTAAGACTGCAGAAAGGGAATTGTGCGCACAGCAGAGAAACTGGGCAATTAAAGAGGAGGTGCATGCTAGTACTCTTTTGCTCAGTAACTGCACAAACAACAGAACAGGAAAGACTCTCCTCAGTGGAGACTTTCATCTTAACTCCATTTGTGTATTGCTGTGTCTGCATCTATCCCCATGTGGCCTGTCTAGCCAGATACGGATGCTCCCAACAATCATCATATTCAAAAAGAAAGGGTTAAACAGCCAGAGAGAATCCACATGATAAATAATTGTTAGCAGTCTATGTGGGGGATAAACAATTCACAGTCAGGTACTCTTTGCATTCTTCTTAGATGATGTGCAGAATTCAATTTCCTTGGTGGCCTTATAGTCTTAGATCTTTCACAGAACATCCATCAACTAATCCACAATGGCAGCTTTGTTATTTTGTGCCATTGAAGCTAATCTTGGTCTTGGGAGCTAGGAAATGGTGCTGGACCCTGAAATTCCTTGGTTACACAGGGTGGGGCAAAAGTATAGTTGTTTGTATGGAAAATAATATAATAATAAATAATAATACAAGAATAAACTCTGTGTTTTGTATACTCACAACAGTAAACCTACTTTTGCCCCACCCTGTAATTGTCTGATTTCTCTCTGACAGTTCCAATCTGGGAAGAGTTAGTTGACAATTGATGGTTGAAATAAATTAAAAATCAATAGGTAACAGCTAGGTAACTCAGAGTCAACAACACCTGGAAGTGTGTAACACACCAAGGCTAGAGGGACCGAGGAAGAAGGTAGTAAACTTTCTGTCCAGAGTAAACCTGGTGTCCAGTGTCTCCTAGGAGAAGCTGGAACCATGGGAGATGGAATGAGATCAGACAGTGCCAGAGATCTGGCTGGGGTAGAAAAGGAAGAAGGAAATAGCTTGCTCCCTTCCTACATCTTCCAGTCTCCTGCCACTATCTCCCATTAGCAGAACCAGCAGGAAGTCAGTTGACAAATAGCCTGACTATCATAGCTACAAGATTCAGCCTCTCCTACAATGTCAAGCAGCACTTGGGAAGGAGGGACTGATCAGAGAGCTAAGGCTTACTACTGGCAAAGGAAGTGGGAATGAATGGAGGGTAGGGGCACGTTTGGAGGTATTGAAATAGTTCAGTGGCTTAGACCAAGGTAGCGGCAGCGAGAAATAACTGATTTGAGCTATATTTAGGAGAAAAAGAAATCAGCATGACTCAGTGACAGATTATATTTGAGAATTAAGAGAAAAGAAGCTATTGTGAGCAACTTCAATCATTTTCATGGATTGGGTTAATTTTGTAGTTTCTGCAGAACTATTAGGATACAACTCAGAATAATCCCTGAGTGCTTAATCAAATTATTCCTCCAAATATTAATAAGTAAGAAATAGTAGCCAGCAATTGGCTAGCCATCATACAGCAAAGGAGGAAAGAGCTTGGCTGCTGCTGTGGGTTACTATGGTTACTGTTTTTGGTTCTTGTCATCAGGAGGTACAGAAGAGAACAGCAAGTTATGCAACCAAGGAACAGAGGACTTACACAATAAGCCATCTATTGGCTATCTCTTTAGTCTGAAAATTAGTATTGTTTTACTAGCTACAAAGACTAACTCAGAAAAATGAGAAGGCTACCACAGCAAGCAGTTATGGTAATAATTGCCAGGTGTGTGTGTGTGCATGTACGTGTCATTAAATGCTTGACAAGTACTTTGTGAATTTTTACAAAGAGCCAATTAGCCCATCTAAACTTAAGTTTTTAAATTCCAAGTGTCAGAAACAAGGTGGAGACTAGGGTGTGGTGCACAGGAATTCATGAGCCAAAATGAATGGCTGCAGACTTGTTGCATGCCGTTGCCCCTGCATTAAAGGGGGGTGAAGTGGAGCAGATGAGAGAGCTCAATAATCGCCAGACCTGCCCTTGGCAAGCTGCTGTCTGGTAAGTACTCAGCAGAGAGCCAGAACCTTGACAACAGATTATTCTGTTATTATTTTTTATAAAAAAATTAACTTTAGTAACAATGTTAGCAAAAGAGAGTTGAACCAACTTTATGAGCTTATAATCCAATATCTCTATAGTCCAATATGGAGGCATTATTTAAGTGCACATAATATGATGCATTTATTTCAGTTCCAGAAAGGACTACAAATAAGTAGATGGCACAATTCAGCACAATCACATACTTTTATTTTTAATTTTGTAATGCAATTTATTAGGTCTAGTAACATTGAATTCCTAGAAGATTCACCTTCTTTGTGTATATTGATATTTCACACCCTCTACTTCTATTTATGGATCAGAAGAAGGTAATATATAGGTATATATGTCACAGGAGCTGCAGAGATAATTATAATGAAATATCAAACTAGATTGGAATGAGGAATTTGAGAGAAAGAGTTACTAAACAGGTTGTGTCAAAAAAGCCCCCAAATGCCATCCTGACCTGAACACAGTCTCTGAACTCTGACAAGATAATTGTAGGATGCATTCCTGTACCAGGAATAAGAAAATAATCAGATGTTCAATTATTTTCAATGGGAAAATAATTGAAAACCAGTTAGGAAACAATCAGGTGATTTGCCATAGCTGGGACCTTAAAGAGCAAGATGCAAATATCTTCATGGAAAATACATGAAGGGCAGATTGATTAAACAATTCATATTGAGTCTTTGATTTTGTGGTGGTATCAACATTAAATTTCATTCTACATGTACAGAAAATAATAGAGTCATGCTGGAAGACAACTAACATATTGGCAGATAGAACCAGGCCCTTGCCTAAGATACTTAATTCCTACTTTCAGAGTCCAATCAGGAATTTTGACATTCTAAACAAGAAAGAAGCAGGTCCTACAATCAGAAGAGTCTTTACTGGGCAATGAGGCAGAAGCAGAGGGAAGGAGAGAGTGGCAGAGGGAGGGAAGGAGGGAATGCATTCTGACCCTTGTAAATTCTTCCTCACTGGAGAGTTCCTGACTTTGACCTTGAGTTTCCAGCTCCATTCAACTTCATAAATAGCCAAGAGAAGTGGTTTGTTTTGAAGCTTTTGAAGCTTTGAAGCTGGTCAAAGGAAGGAGGATAACAAAAGGAAAATATAGAGAGAGTAATTAATGGGTAAGGAGGGGACTTCAAATGTCTACACTCTTTAAAATAATTGGATTATTTTTGTGCACAATTTTTTCTCTTATTGAGGTATAATCGTTGTTTTGAAAGTTGGAGTCCTCTAACTTCTGGTGTTTAGGTCAAAGTCTAGCAAGCCCAGTAGTAATTAATGTCCTGTTTATTTTGTGTTGAAGAGTGATGTTTTAAAAAGCTTTATTACTTTTAGAGATTTGAGGTTTACAACAAAATTGAAAGAGGGATACAGAGATTTCCCATATACCCTCTGTGCCCACACATGCACAGCCTCCCCCATGATCATCAACATCACCTGCCAGAATGCTACATGAATATTTTAACCACACTGTTCCCTTTTTCACAATGTCATATAGTTAGAGTCATACGGTATATAGACTTTCCAGATTGGCTTCTCTCACTCACTTGATATTAAGTTTCCTCCATGTCTTTTCATGGCTTGATAGTTCATTCCTTTTTAGTTCTGAAAAAAATTTTGTTGTCTGAATGTATCCTAGATTGTTCACTCATTCACCTACTGAAGGATATCTCTGTTGCTTCCAAGTTGTGGCAATATTGAATAAAGTTGCTATGAACATCCTCATGCAGGTTTTTACTTGGATGGAAGTTTTCAGCTTCTTTGGGTAAATATCAAGGTGTGCGATGGCTGGATTGGATGGTAAGAGTATGCTCAGTTTCCAGGAAACTGTCAAACTGTCATCCAAAGTAACTGTACCATTTTGCAATTCAACTGGCAATGTGTGAGAGTTCCTGTTGTTCCAAATCCTCCTCAGCATTGGTGATGTTAGTGTTCTAGAGCTTGACCATTTTAATGGTTGTATAGTGGTAATTCTTGTTGTTTTAATTTGAATTTTCCTGGTTCAATAATGTGAAACATTTTTCTTATGCTTATTTACCATCTGTATCTTTTTTGATAAAATGACTATTCATGTCTTTGCCTAATTTTTTTATTGCATCATTAGTTTTCTTATTGCTAAGTTTTAAGGGGTATTTTTTGTGTGTATTTTGGCTAACAATTCTTCATCAGTCATATTTTTGCTAATATTTCCCCCAGTCTATGATTTGTCCTGTAATTCTCATAATATTGTTATTCACAGAGCAGAAATTTTTAATTTTAATAAAGCCTAGCTTATTAGTTTTTGTCTCCCATGGATCTGGTCCTTGATGTTGCATGTGAATAGGAATCACCATACCCAAGGCCATCTAGGTTTTTTCACATGTATCTTCCAGGAGTTCTATCAGGTTGTATTATTTTAAGTTATTTTATTTTATTTTTAAAATACATTATTGATTATGTTATAACAGTTGTCCCAATATTTCCCACTTTACCCCCCTCCACCCAGTACCCCCCTTCCCTCCAGCAATCCCCACCTTTAGTCAGTGCCCAGGGGTCATGCATATAAGTTCTTTGGTTACTCCACTTCCTACACTGTTCTTAATATTCCCCTGTTTATTTTTGCACCTACCAATTAGTACTTCTTAATCCCTGTACCTTCCCCCCATTTCTCCCCCTTCTCCCTCCCAGCTGATAACCTCCAAATGCTCTTCATATCTATTATTCTGTTCCTGTTCTGTTTGTTTGCTCAGTTTGTTTTTTTAGATTCAGTTGTTGATAGTTGTGCATTTGTTGCCATTTTAATGTTCATAATTTTGATCTTTTTCTTAAATAAGTCCCTTTAACATTTCATATCATAAGAGCTTGGTGATGATGAACTCCTTTAGCTTTACCTTTTCTGGGAAGCACAAGTTAAATTTATCTGTCCTTCCATTCTAAATGATAGTTTTGCTGGATTGAGTAATCTAGGTTGTAGGCCCTTGCTTTTCATCACCTTGAATACTTCTTGCCAGTCCATTCTTGCCTGTGAAGTATCTTTTGAGAAATCAGCTGACAATCTTATGGGAACTCCCTTGTAGGTAACTCTGCTTTTCTCTTGCAGCCTTCAAGATTCTATCTTTGTCTTTACCATTTAGCATTTTAATTATGATGTGTCTTGTTGCAGTCCTCTTTGGGTCCATCTTGTGTGGGACTTTCTCTGCTTCCTATACTTGTATGTCTATTTCCTTCACCAAATTAGGGAAGTTTTCTTTCATTAGTTTTTCAAATAAGTTTTCAATTTCTTCCTCTTTTGTGAAAAATATAAGTTCTGTGTGCATATTTGTTTATTTGTTTTCTGCATGTATATGTCTAGTTGTTTCAGCACCACTTATTGAAAAGACTATCTTTGCTTCATTGTGTTGCCTGTGCTTCCTTGTCAAACATCAGTTGACTATATTTATGAGAGTCAATTTATGATCTCTCTGTTCTGTTCCATTGACCTATTTTTCTATTAGTTCATCAATATCACTCTATTGATAATTGTAACTTTACATTAGACCTTCAACTGTGGTCTCCTTCAATATTTTGTTGTCTATTCTGGGCTTCTTGTCTTTCCAAATAAACTTTAGAATAAGTTTATGGTCTAAATAATCTGAATAAAAGTGTTCATCTGGTTATATTATTATTTATTCTGTGAAATTTCTTTAAGTACCTGATGATCTTTTACTAGAACAATATATTTACAAAGTATTTAATAAAAATTCCATTTGAATGATTAATAATTCAATTCTTTTTACTAATTCTGAGAAGTTTTACCTTTTAGTTATTTCCAAGTGAAAACTCTTCCTACACCAATAGCAAGAAATACTAGAAAATAAACCTATATTCCATGTTCCTCATGCTTCAAGTACAGAAGTACTAATACTAGGTAATGTTTACTGAATGACTATTATGTCCAAGAAGTATAATTATTTAATACTAATGAAAACCCAGTAAACTTGGTACTTGTAATTCCCAATTAAAGTTGAGGAAATTGAGGCTTAGAGAGGATTAATAACCTCACCAATGCCACAGAGGTAGTAAGTGGAGGAAAAAAGCATGTAGCTCTTTAGTTTCGTTGTGAGTTCCAGAACTGTTTAGAGAATCAAGAAAGCTCATGTCAAAGTAGGTGCCTCTACGTTCTTGGAACTGTAACTGGCATCACTATTCATCAGTACTGAGAAGCCTTTCATGTAACCTAGCCCTGCTATAAGTTCTTCATGACAAAAGAGTCTCTCTTGGGAGGTTCTCAGATACCAGTGTCTCTTCATGGTGATCTTGAGCTGATTCATGGTTACAGAAAGCCTGACGATGTTGCCTCATGGCCTTGAAGCTGGGCAGAGAACAGTGTCTGACCTTGGGCTTCAGAAATTATGACAATTTTTCCACTTGATTAGGATCAAGACTGACAGAGGCTCTGGAAAATAGTTCTTTGAGGACTTGACAGGAAGAGTTCTCTAGGGTTAAGTGGAATATTACCTTATAGTATGCTGACTGGTACTCCAGAGGGTGGAGCTCCCTTGGGAGAAGTTTCTGAGTTAAGATATCTGCAGCCCTGCATTTCACTGAGTTTCTTGCCTTTGTAGGTAGCAGGGATGACCACTTGTCTAGGATGCTGGAAAAATGATTCAGTCTAGTCTAAATCATACCATTTAACATCTTGGATCTCATTCAGTCCTAGGTAGAAGAGAATTTCAAGCAAAGAAAAAACACTGCCTTTCTCTTCACCATTTTGATTTCCATAAGCTTCTTTCCTGGTAGTCAGTTCCTCCCTGGAATTGTAGTATAAAGATGTAAAAAAGCAGGGTACTCCACCTTCCGCGCCTTACCTGTGTCACCTCACAATGAGTATCTTAAAACAAAAATGCAATACTACATCTTACACAAAAAATGTGGGAAATCAGAGATAAAGAATTACTATAGTTTCCTTTATTAGGAATCTGTGAAATAAACTATGTGAGAGTGTTAAAGGAAAAGAAGAAAACTTAATTACTAAATAATCAAAAAGTTATTGAATATCTGCTCTAGCCCACACACAATTGTAGAAACCAAAATAAAGCAGTAAATAAAACAGAAAAACTCTCCACTTTTATGAAGCTTACATTCCATTGGAGACATGTAAGACAAGCACATAAACAAGCAAGTATATTTTACATGTTGGTGATAAGAATTATGAATACAAAGCAGGTAAGATGTTACAGAATGACAAGGGGCTGGGTTATATGTTATTTTGCTTAGATTAGTCAAAAAGAGTTTTTGGACAAGGGAACATTTGAACAAAAACTTGAGAGCCATGAGGGACTAAACCATGTGGATATCTGGAGGAGGAGCTAACTACTCGGAGGGTAGGGCAAAAATGCAAATGTCCTGAGTTCTGAGTATGCTGTTTGTATCTGAGGAATAGCATGGAGATCATTGTGGTTGACAAAGAATGAGCCAGGCAGAGGTGATTATATCAGAGAATTCACCAAGTCATATGACATTTGAATTTTATTCTGAGTAAAATGTAAAAAGCTTATATGCTTTTGAGCAGAGTGGCATGATAGAAATTGGGTTTTAAGATTATCAGGCTGAATTCTGGAGATTAGTCCATGAATGGGTAAGAATTGAAACCCAGTGACCAATGGGAAGGCCCAATAAAATATCAGTAATCAAATAAGAGACTGAGTGACTTGGAGTAAGATGGTGAGAAGTGTTTAGATTTGAGATCACTTTTGAGCTATAGCTGAAAAGATTTCATAATGAATTGGATGTAGTGTTTGAGAGGAAGAAAGTAGTCAAGGGCACTGCCAAGGCTTTGGCCCAGAGCACGGAAGAAACAGAGTTACACTGAGAAGAGAGGAAACTTAGCAGGTTTTTTCCCCACTTTGCTATCAAGAACTTGTTTTGCCTTGCCTAGTTTGAGATTTTTGTTAGACATCCTACTAGAGATGTTGAGTAGGTAGCTATATATCAAGTCTGGAGTTCTTGGGACAAACTGAGTCTTGTGTTTTAAAAGTGAGATGGTTTTTAGATGGGTTTTAGTTGAGAGGAAATTAAGAGAAAATCATGAAGAAGAAACCATGTGAGAATGGTTTCCTGTTAGGATTTATTCCAGTCTGGGCATTTTTTAGTTACAGCAGTTTTTTAACTGAAAACACTACCATCTAAGCTACTTGAAGGCTCAAACCACATCTCATCATCTCTGGTAGCTAAGTTGCTATGTCAAAATAGTCAGTTTCAAAAATAATGTTGCTAGCATTGGTTTAGTGTTCGGAGCCTGCCACATACATTTTATGTGCACTTACTTCATAAAGTTGTTTGAATAAAGGCCGATTGGTATAAAAATCTTTTAATACTGAAATACATGTGCTACAAAAATTTCAATATAGAATGTAAATTATTCAATATTCTTGATTTTTCTGCATAATGCTTGCCTTTAATTTACCTTTTTTAAAAAAGAGAATTTAAAAAGCTGTTAATAATAAAAATAAGTTTCAATAAACTGTTGAAATTGGATGAATAAATAAGCTTCTTCAAGAAATAAAAATACCATTTCCATATAAATTATATATTTAATAACCACAAATTTATTTCTTAATTAAAAAAGAAGTAATGTCATCTTAAGATGTTTCTTTAAGGTCATTTTGTCCCAACAACCAAGTCATTGTTTCTTATAGATTCAGGCTTTGCTTACATTATTCCTACCATATTAAATAGTTTAATATAAACCATAACCAAAACAAAATTAAAATTTTAAAAACTTAAAGAATTGCTTTTTATAAGTAATTGTATTGCTCATAAAAATTCAATTAAATATTTTTTCCAAAATACCTTTAAAACTCAGTAAAAAAAGTAATAAATATGAGGATTAAAACAAAGTCTATCACAAATTTTATGTTTTCTGCAGTAAAATCAAAATATAATGTGAATACTTCTCTTTTGTGGTTTATTTTAATCATTTTATAATATATTAATAACATGAAATCTAGTTGAGGTGATTGTCTCAGACCTTTAAAACTATAAAAGCTAAAAAATCTCCCCTACAAACTTTTGCAATACTATAAGCAAGACACATTCATGTTCATATTTGCAGAACAGATGTTTTCAAATACCCACTTTATGCCAGGTGATGCTCTAGACATTTTCTTATTATTCTGACAGCCCAATATTGAGCTTGTAGGGGTGGTCACATCCACACTAGTGAACAGAAACTGTGCTTGGGTTACATTCATCAGGACTCAAGGAATTAAAAGATTTATAATGTACAACAAGCCAGAAGGAAACAGCATGAATCTTACAAGTTTCTGAGGAAAAACAAGTCTTTATATAAAGAATTTTCCTTTCTCTAGCAAATCTATAGCTTAAGTTTGACTGAGAGGATTAACCTTGATATTTTCTTTAGAGGATTTTTTTCTTTTTTTCTGAGTAGAACTCCTGCACAGTGAGGTAGCAGTTTAAATTTAAAAAGATTAAATAACACAGGGGACTTCATCTCAACCTACTTAGTTTCCTAGGATTCCTGGCCCTAATACTAAGTTGTTTTGTAAATGTACAACAACCTGAATTCATGGGAGGATCTGAATCTATGTGTGCAGCCAGCTAAGCAATGGGGGGGGGGGGAGAGGGGAGACCAGGATTTGGGCTTAAAGATACAAACTTAAATCTTAGCTCCATCATTAATTTTGATCAAGAGTTTGATCAAAACTCTTCCTTTGTCCAGATCTCCGTTTACCTACTTCTGTAGGAGGAGATTGATAATTATATTAGTCAGGTCTCAGAAATTCAAGATAAAGTGAATTTTAAAAGTGAGAAATGTGTTGGTACACATAACTGGAAAGTCCAGAGTCACAACCAGCTCTAAGCATGGCTGGACCCCGGGGCTTGAATTATGTTATCGGGCTCTGTTCCTCCTCATCCCACAGCTGTGCTTTCCTCATAGAGTTGGCTTTATTATTATTATTATTACTATTATTTTTGGCTCTAGGTTTTATCTTTTTATTTAGCAACTTTTAGAGAGAATTTTCTTTCTTAATAATTATAATAAAAAATGGAGTTTCCTTGGCCAAACTTGGCTCATATACTCTTCATTAAATTATTCACTATTTATAAATTTATTAACCTATTTACTAATTATCATTTAAGCTTGATTTAACAATAGGTACTGATAGGAATAGGTACTGATTTAGGCATCTGTGATACAGTGATAAACTGACTTAGAGAATATATATAAGTAAATAAATACCCAGCCTTCAAAGGGCATTTGCTCAGTGGGACAATCCAACAACACACTAACACATGGATAAAGATATTTTCTTTTTCCATGCTTGTCATGTTATAAGAAAGAGTAAAAATATAGCAGGAGAAGGGGATAAAGAGTGATAAGGTTCCTATTCTATACAGGGTGATCAGACAAGTGTCTTTGACAGGGTGATATTTGTGATTTTTCTGGAGCAAGAGTGGTGCCGGGAGAAAAACAATAAATTCAAGAAGCTTGTGGCAATCACAGGAAAAGCAAGGAGACCAGATTATTGGACAGGACAGGATGATTTAGGAGGACAGTGGTAAGGCATGAAGGTGGGAAGGTAGCTAGTGTCATTTTTATTTTAAATTTGTTGGAGGAAGATTTAGGACAGTTGAGAGACAGGGGAAGTGTCTTCAAAGGATCACTGCTGTTACTTTTGGAAGAATAGGTTGCAGAACAGAAGATTGGAAGCAGGAGACCTTTTGGGAAATTATTCCACTGGTCTAAGTACTAGATGATTATGGTCTAGATTAGAGTAGTTGGAGGAGTAAAATGGTCAGATGGTAGGTTCTCGATCATGCCTTGATGACTTCTCAGAATCTCAGAAGCTGTTATCTGCCCTCTGCGTCTGGGCTCCCCGTAGCATTTAATACCAATACTTTCTTTATTATTATAAATATAACACCATCACAGCAAGCACTAGCACTAGTTTCTCAAGGTTATATATATCAAGTTAACATTCCTGGGTCACAGTGAAAGAATAAATGTTGCTAGATATTTTGAAATTGGCTCTGTAGCAGTTTACCAATTTAGGCTTATAAATATGCAAAAGAACCCATTTCTTCATATCTTAGCCAATCCTTGGTATTTTTAGGTTTTAAGATTTTTACGAACCTGAGGAATATAAAATTAATTGTTTCTCATTGATTATTAGCGGTCATTCAAGGTTCTTCCCAGAAACCTCATTTGTTTTCTTTTTGATGCCCATGTATATTTTTCTCAGAATTTGTTTCTGAGGCCCCTGTGTGAGCCTCTGTGGGAATTGTTCGTATCAGCCACAATGAGAACAGTGCTACTGGGGTGCTGCAAAAAGGTGGCTCTGAGGCAGGGACTGTCTTACCCACCTCTCTACACAAAATTGTGTTTAGATCAGGATTTGGCATATAGTAAGCCCTAAATAAATGTTGAAAGGAAGAGGTGTAGTTTTATTGATATTTCAGTAACACTGCTTTGCTTCCAGCATCTCATCAAAAAGTAAAATATAAAATGGCTTCACTGGACATTATTTTTATTGTATCTACTTTTGCAGTTTTATTATTTTTTTTGAAAGTCAGGAAATGTGCTTGTCTAGATGATGTATTATTGCCTCTGGCTTCTTAATTCTGTAACATGGGATTTTCGATGCTGACTCTATATGAGGTCTGTCTGGAAATAGTCCAGCCTTTGTTAACATAATGAGAATAGTTGCATGACATCACTGTAACCTGGCAGCCAAGAGAGTGGACTGGAATTTGCATGTATGAACAATGACAACTTCACTTTACTAGTCAGTGGAGGCAGTAGATGCTGTTGAGTGAGCATGTGTACTGTGTGGCCATCACATTCAAAATGACTGAGTGAGTAGAGCAATGAATCTGCCTCAAATTTTGCATTAGGCTTGAACATTCCTCTGCAAAACTATTCAGATGATTCGGAAGGCCACAGCTATGGGCAATTGGTGATTGGCAGCTTCATCAGCACAACGCACCCGCTCATCATCACTTCTTATGCAGTCTTTGGTGAAACATCAAATCACCCATGTGACTCAGCTTTGCCTAGAGTCCAGATTTGGTGCCCTGTGACTTCTGGCTTTTCCCAAAACTAAAATCACCTTTGAAAGGGAAGAGATTTCAGACTGTTCATGAGATTCAGAAAAATACAAATGGGTAGCATATGGTGATTGGGAGAATTATGTGAGGTCCCAAGGTGTCTGATTTGAAAGGGACTGAGGGATCATTGTTCTATGTACAGTGTTTCTTGTATCTTGTATCTTCTTCAATAAATGTCTTTATTTTTCATATTACATGGATGGATACCTTCTGGACAGACTGTGTATATTATTGTGGAAAACATACATTGAGGTAGGTTAATATTTGAAACCAGGGAAAGTACCCTGTGCGCTTCAAGTTGTTGAAGGCTTTCATTGAACAAAACAAGTTATTCTTGTGAACTATAATCTCTTATATTTGTGCAGTACTTTTGGTTTGCAAAGGGTATTCACACATATGATGTCATTTGGCTTCCACCAAAACCCTATGAGTTAAGTTGAACACGTATTATTACTGAACCTGAGAGATATTAGTAAGTTGGTCAAGGCCACAGCCAGTGAGGCAGGCAAAATCTGATTTTAATGGCCCATAATGTGACCATTTATGCAACTAAACATCCGCACTTCATTTGCTGCTGAATGCAACCATGGGACACTGCTCTATCCAATGAGACATAAACATGGAAGCAGACTGAGGATTTGTTTCATAACATATTTCTTTTCTCTGTCATAGACATTCGCATTCCATTTCTTGCTAGTCTCTGTTCTGGAGCCTCGCTTCCCACAATACCTAAACTGACATGTTTGGTTTTGGCTACATTAAATTATTAAAATGTAATAATTAAAAGGTAGAACTAGTAAAGGGCCAAATCAAAACTAAATCCAGGGCAGGTCTATGACTAATATATCATATTTCTTTGAGAATACTCTTAAAGAGAATAATACAATAAATAACTTGTAAGATGATGAAAAGATTTAATAATAGGTAAGTAGGTTTGTTTCCTGGCTCCTATTGACCTTTTAGCCTAGTGATTATAGCCATCAACTTATATGTTCAAAGACTGGAGTATATTTTTCAACTTGATAAACCATATGAAACTGATGTTTGATTATTCTCTTTTCTTGAAAATTCTTTCTTCATCTACATTCCTGTTTTGTTTCATTTTGTTTTGTTTTTAATTTCCTACTGCCTACCAAACATCTCTGCTTGGATATGCAATTGACATCTTAAACTTAACATGGCCAATGTGAAACCTGCCTCCCTATGGTCTTCCCTCTCGGTTTTTGGTAGCTCTCTCCCATCGGGTGCTCAGGCCCAAAATCTTAGACTCATTTTTGACATTTTTTTTTAAATTTCAAACTTCATATATAATTAAATAGCAAAGCCTGTTTGCTCTAATTTAAAGTAATATCCAGATTTAACAACTTCTTGGTACTCGTTGCTATCACCAGGCCATCTCCTGTCAGGATTATTGTAATAACTTCTATCTGAACTTTCTGCTTCTCCTCTTACCCTCTTATAAGTCTGTTCTCAACACAACAGATAAAAATGATCTTATTACATCATAATTTAGATCTTTTGTCTCCTCTGCTCAAAACCTAGCATTAACTTTGCCTTTTACTGATAGGAAAATGAAGTCTTTACAATAGTTCACCAGGCCCCATGCAGTTCAGATTCTCTTTCTTCCATGTCTTCATCTCCTATTGCTCTTTCTAGCTTAGTCCATTCTATCTGCATTGGCCTCCTTGGCCCAGGCCCCACCCCCACCCAGAGATTTCAATCTGCAGAGTGAGAATTCTGGTGCATCTGCTTAATTTATGGAAAGTTCAAATCAATCTGACAATAATCTTAGCCTCTTGCCTACTGTGCTAATGCCTGGGAGTCCATGTAGAGCTACAATTCTTTGTTTGCAAGCCTGTATCTTTAATATGAAAATTACCCAGGGAGAGGCTATGATTAAGACTCTATCAATTATTGATATTTTAGATAACCAGCAAATATGTTTCATCACTTGCTTTCCTAGGAGCTGGTTTTGACTGTAATCATTACAAAAACAATCATGAATCTCACTCTTCCACCTTGTGAGGAACACAGCCACCTGAAACTTTCAGAGTGCTTCACAGTTGGTTATTTTATCATGTAGCCCATCGTTACCGTACGTCCCCTTTTTATGGATGAGCAAGATTAAATAACTTCTCTTGGTATTCTCCATCACCAGCCTTGATGATGAAGGAGCTCTGTTTTAGAGAAATAGGGCACCCTAGTAGGTGGAGTCACTCAAATATTTGATAGATGACCCAGAGGCACCATAGCTCTTTCTTAGGAACAGGGCAAGTCAGATTTCATAGGAACAGAGTGAGTCCTGTCCCAAGTCATTTTCTCTTCCAAGCATGGCAATCTTGAAATAATAGCTTGAAAAACAAGCCAAGGAGCTATATTTTTATTTAAAAAATTCCAACATTTTATTGAAAAAAAGAATAATGCTTTATACAAATTTGTATTACAAAGTCCCAAAATATCTACTGGGTTTGTTTCCAGGTACATTAGCAGAATACAAAACTATCAAAATTGACCAAATTCTGGTGTAATAATTCTGTTGGTCATTTTAGATTATGAACTTCTTTGAAGAGTTTAGCCAGTAGTAAACCACATGCATTTATACTTGCACATTGCTAGGATTTATATATAGCAAAGGCTCTTTCAATTATACCTTCCAGAAGCATAGACTCAGGTCTGGAAGACAGTAAAACTTACTAGGCTCAAATCCTCATATGATGCAATCTTTTGAATAACTTTCATGTGTGGTTTCACTATGAATTACCATTTCCAAACTATCCTAGCAGTGTTAGCTGCTAGCTAACAGCATCACCTCTGAAGGCATCACTTAACAGATATCCACCTTGAAAATTCCTGCAAGTCATTATAATTCAAAAAGTTTTCCATACTTTGGCTTTGCCAGCACTTAGACTTCTGTTTTATCCATTACATCTGCAGACCTGTCCTAGGTCAAGTCTTCATTCCTAAGAGTAGAAAAGCTTGGCCACAAAAAGCGTCAAGCCACTCCGAATGAAGAAACTGACTTCCTTAGAAACCTCTTCATTTAGTAAGCTGAATTTCACTGTAATGTATCGTCATTCAAGATATGGATTAAGGCAAGAAACCCATTCCTTAAAATTTCTCTCTCTTCAGTCATTTGAAAAGTAATCCCAAACCTATGCACTTAAATTACTAAGTTCTTTACCTTATTACAGTGCTTTTCACCGTACAAACCACATTTGCACATATTCTATCTCACATCTATCCCCACAAAATCCCTGTGAGGTAGGCAGGTCAGGAATTACAATCCCTTTTGGACAGGTGAAACCAAGAATCTAGGCCAGCCAGGTGCCTTGCCCAAACTCAGACAGTAATTGATGTAGCACCAGGACTCAAGGCAGGTCTCCAGACACCAACAGCAACACCCTTGTTGTTACCTCATCTTGCTCAAGTAAAGTAGCATTTTCCACAGGCTGGAAAGCTAAGAGCAATTATGAAAATAGAACAGAGCACCAACAACATGACTGTCACAGCTGAAAGAGAGGAAATGGACTGGAGGAGAAAGGAAGGTACTGAACCTTGTGAAGGTGTGTGTGTAGGTTTGGTTCAATGAGTTCTAACAGCCAATTGAGCAAATAAAAACACTACTTAGACATATTTCATGTTCAAAGAATGAGCATAATACCAACTAATTAATACAACAACTCCACCAGCTAGTTAAGTATCATTATCTCAATTTGACATATGGGAAAAGAAGAAATAGAGTAAGTGACTGGCTTATAGCTACAGAGAGAATATTTGTCACCACATTATCACTACAGAAAATCTAGCACTCGATGCAGACAGACCACACCTCTCTGGGAAGAGGTAAACTATTGGGTTGGTCAAAAAGTTGTTTAGCTTTTTCCACAAAATAAAAGACACATTTTTCATTTTCACCAATGACTTTATTGATTTGGATATTTTGAGTATGTTGGCTCTCTCCTAAGTGGTATAACATTGGTTGTTCTCAATTAATGTCTCAATTTGATCACTATGAACTTCAACTGGTCTACTTGACTATGGAGCATGGTCCAGTAGAAAATCTTTAGCACAAAACTTCACAGACCACTTTTGACACATTTTATCAGTCTGAGCTCCTCCTTCATACACTATATAAATCTTTTTTTATGTTTCAGTTGCATTTTTACTTTTCTTGAAATAATAAAGCATAATATGCTGAAGTGTTGTATACTTTCTTCAATATTCATCTTCAATATTAAATTTCTTCCATTTTCAATATTAAAATGGCTACATAAAATTCACCAATTTTGGTAATTTTTTAAAATGCACACTGATATGACAGCTGTCAAAATACAATCTAACAAAATAATTTCAAATGAAGTTAGACAACCAAGTGCTACCAGAGCCAACTTACAGGTAAAACTGAATGAACTCTTTGGCCAACCCAATATATGATAATTACATATGAGAAACCACACAGCTGAGGAAGGAAGGGAGAGAAAAAGGTAGTTTGGAGGGATACAACTGTAAATAAGTAACTTAAAAATGCAATCAATAAAATTGTGTTACAACACTTTGGAAAGCAGCACACAGCTGTTCAATAAGGCAAATATTTTGAAAGCAAACAAGAGTACTATGGGTCAGAGTACAGAGATGAGGTGGGAAGGTTAACAGAAATACATCATCTGGCCATGCTAAAAGATTTGCCCCCAAAGGTCTGAGTTATAAGAGATTCTTTTTGATTTTAGGAATTAAATAGTATGCTTAGGAAATGTGTTGTTAGATTCGAGTTTGACTCAACCTAATAAAAACAAAGACATGAAGAATGACTGATGACAAAGCAAATGTTATCAGATCACAGTAAAAAAGTAAAACAAAAGAGCACATATGAAGAACGAAAGAATTTATACTTGCTTTAGTGGGCTAGGTCTCAGGTCAAAGACACTAAAAGCTGATGAAGCAAGTAAATGATTTTTGACCTATAATATATGTGTACACATAGAAAGAAGAGGTATAGCAAATAAACTACTTATTTAATTAAGATAGACTTAAATATACATGTTTTAGATGTTTTTTAAGTATGTTGATGCCAACATAATAAGAGATTTTACTATCTAATTTTATAGAAAAACATGTCTATATACATATCTATAATTAAGGAACAGCCCTCCCACATCTGAGATGATTACTCAATGGGAAGCAGTAATACAAATGAAAAAGTCTTCCCTCCTGTATTAAGGAAAGGAGATAAAATAAGAGTAAGTCATTTTTAGCAATGGTATTTAAAAAATGTTTTTTATAATACCACAGTTCAGACTATGATAGTCCAAGTTTAAAGGTCTTAAAGTCAATAATAGTATTTCAGTGTCCATTTTCTGTTTGTTCCAGGGTCATTTCCTTTTGCTTCTGTGTCACACGTAGTCTTTCCCACTGGAAGGTGCAGGTTTTGGATAGGGCCGTGGTGTTGGGTAAGAGGTTGTTTTTCGGGGACAGGAGCAACAAAGTAGGGCACCTCCCAGAAGGCAGAAGCAAGCCGCAGCCCAGCCAGTGAAGAGAGCGGGACCAAATTCATACCTAAAAGGAAATGCATTTGCTTAATCAATGAATCATTGGATACTTTTCTACTATAATTAGAAATCTCATTATATCTTTTCCGTGAAAATAATCCCCCATGATCTCTGGGGGAAGTACTTTCAGTTTGTGATCACATACACAAGAACGTCTACATTGCAGTTGTTGACAGTTTGCAATAGTAGATCAGGCAATACAACATGCAACATCAGCTTAATTACGCAAATATTTCCAAAGACTTTTCCCTGTGTAGGAGACTTGTAAAGCATGTTTACGTGCTTTAGAAGTCAGGTTTGAACCCTGATTCCTAGGCCAAACTTAACAAGTCATGCTATTACCAAGTAGCAACCATAGTCTACAAAGATACTGCTAGATTGCTAGGCCAATAGAATTTTTAGTAGTTCATTCCAGGCGTCTATCTACCTGAAATGTGAAATTGATGGTTTTGTAAAAAAGACTTCCAAGCAGCCCATAGAGCATTCTAGAGTATGCTGGTCTAAGTGGATGTATTAAGCCACGCTCTTAGGGTGAGGACCTGTAGACAATAACAGTAGAGACGACTAGACCTAGAGTTGTAAGGCCTGGGTTTAGATCCAGGTGCAAGCTCTCAGCTGCTGCAGTTGTGTGCCACTAACTTCACTTCTCCACCTCAGTTTCTCCTTTTCTTAAAGCAGGATGATCCCATCTGCCTTAGTGGACTATTTCCGGGATCACCTTAGACAATGTAAATAACATGTACAGTGCCAAGCAACTTATAAAATGCTAACACATCTATTACTGGTGAAATTTGAGCTGATTCACTTCCAGCAGCTTCTGCCCCTACATTGTAAATCTTATGGGAAGGGCTCCAACACAATCACTGCAGTATCTGGCTCCTGTATGTGGGTGATTGTATAGAAAGGATCATGCCCTATCTATCTAACCACTGGGGTTTCTCATCTATTCATCCTAGCACTCAGCAAACAATAATTACATCTTGACATCCTGACTCCAAATGTAGCTATTAGGCTTTAAAGAAATGAACACAGTGAGACAAAGAGCCATGTCCTTGATCAAAGGATGTTGACCTGAGAGCCAGGAGTCAGCCTTTGAACTTCCATAACTTGCAATATTAGGAAAGTTGACCTTTGGAACGTCAATTTTATAGTTGTGATGGAACGAAAAATTTCAAAGTAGTATCACAACTTACTTTTTCATAACTAAAACTTATTTTCATAAAGTTAAACTACTGAGAATGAAGTATTTATTCATTAAGCCATAGAGTAGTACCATTTTTAATCATAAAGTATGTTTTAGTTATAAATAATCACAATTAAGTGTTGTATCAGAATATACTTCAAAAAGTGCATTTCAAATATATTAACATCTTTATTAATATTTAAAAAACAAGAAAAAATTTCCAGCACATAGTTGCAAAGTATAAAGCCTGGAAGTTTTTTATTTTAAATACATTCTGTTATTAATAAAGGCTGTTAAAACAAGTATCAAATTCATTTTAATATGAGTCACAGGCTATTCAAATTATTTGTAAGTTTGACATAAAATTCTAGAAAGCAATTCTGGGAAGCTGTGGCACTAGCTAGCCTTTTCAGAGAACATGAAAAGGGTATTTTCTCAGAAAACAAGCTATTTTACACATGAATAGCATTACCTGGCATTGACTGGGGTCATAGGGTCATAGAATTCTTGAACAATTCTATGGCCATACCATGCTGTGGCAACTAAAATAGCCAGACCTAGAGAAATTCAAAACAAAAGACTGTTAATCACTATGGAACACTGAGCATGAATATACAGCCCATTCTATTTATAAGAATTTTACAAGAATTAAATCTCATCAATAGTTCTGACAGTTTTAATTTAGTCCATTAAGACTCACAAAAATATTAGGTCAGAGTTAGGCATAGTTTATACTATGTCATCTTATTCATTTATAGTTCAAGGTTACTGGCACAAATAATGCTTTTTTTGAAGCAATGCAGCAGGTTCATGTCATTTAAGATCATCAAAGATATTGTTATACATTAGTGTACTAAACTACTTTTGGTGAACCTGATGTCCTTATTACTATAGATGAGTCATTTGAAAAAGGGAAGACAAAGTCCTACTACACTCTTCTTGACCAAAGCTCAAAATTTACATCTCTGTAGGATCAAAAGTAAAGTAAGCAACTAGATAGCAGGGAAGAGCAGGACCTATCTCAGGATGGCCAAGACCACCCAAATTCTTACTGCTGCACTGGCCAGACCTGCCAAGCATTGCCTTGCGATTCACTGAGGTGCCACATCAGATATATTTATGCAGCATATTCTCAATTTTCCATGCATGTCATATTTTAGTAATACCAAGGAAATGACTTAGTCAAAATGACTCATGCCATCATTTGACAGAAGTATAAAATATCTTTTTTAATCCAAATGAATTAAATAACTTCCTTTTATAGTATTTCTAAGAAACCAGCAATATAGACAGATCAAACCCTTCAATGTTCCAACTTCCTTTCCCTCGGAAAAAGTGGTCCCAGCTCATTGCTTCTAATACTTGACAGAAAATACTAGTGCTCTTGGCCGCTCAGGTGCACCATGGGAATGCTCTGGAACTTTCAACCTTCACTCCCTAGGAAACCCCTTAAACTGAACTGGGAATGATGCAGTCACTGAGAGGAGTTATAAAAAGGTGAGCGAAAGAAGTGTGCTATGCAGTAAATTTCTTCATGACCTTTGATGAATTTTGGGAATAAAGCACCATTGGCTTTTTTGTGGGGGGAGGGGTGGGAGCAGCGACTAATTTGGATAAATTGAAAGACTGATGGCTTTAACTAAAGCTTTAGCAAAGCCACAGGTGTTATTCATTATTGGTTAAATCCACGTATGCTGGGGCAAACGCCCCTGCTGTGTGTTTTGTCAAAGAGAAAATGAGAAAGTCTAATTCTAGTTTTTCTATATATCACTGGTGTCACTTTCAAACACAATGAACTACTATAATGTATTATTTTAAAAATAGACTGCATATCTAAAATATTATTTGATAAACACACATGCAATCCTACTTAAAATAAGCATCATTATACCAGTAAAATGGAGCTGCCCTATCTTTCTCTGGCTCTCATTTTCCCAAAGGTCACACATAGATCTAATTTACCAAGTAACACTTCAATAAGATGACAAATACATATTAGTGTTTTTAAGGCCTTTCTGTATTGTTTTTGGTGTTAATTTATTTAACCTAATTTCCTACCATTCCTCTACTCCTTTCTGCCTTTTTCTTCAATAATATATGGATACACCCTGTTTATTTTGGAATCAGATCTGACCACCTGAAATCATGTTCTCATTTTTCTGTAATAATCCTAATCCCATCCATCCCTCACACATCTGTATGACTCACACATTCTTTATGTTCTCTGTCACTAGTCCCCTTCTTTGCCACATATTATCTGTGGGGATGCCACAGAAATTTTCTATGCAATCAAACTCATTCCCTAGTGTTTGCTAGATAGGAGATATATTTCTTCACTTGGAAAAACTGGTACTAATAAACCAGTTGGCACCTGAAACCTCAAAGAATAGACCTATCCACTGTGAGCAAAGATTTCAAATTTTCACATAGTTCCCCTTTAAGAGTACAAAAGTAAGCTGGACTTCAGGTTTCCATGTCTTCAGATTTTAAAGGGACTGAAATAAATCAATTCAAGTGCACAAAATCCATCATCATCGAAGGAAACGTAAAGCTAGATCTCATACCATGCCAGAGATAGTTTAGAAAGAGGGAGGCCAAGGCCTCTCTTACCGGAAAGAAGAAATATCACGCCCCCAATGACAGCCATCCGCATCTTCTGGGCCTCATCGTCTTCCAGGCACTTCATACACTTCATGCCAATGGTGGCCACGAAGATGGCTATGAGTCCCAGCAGGATGCCAATCACCATCAAGGCACGGGTTGCTTGCAGAGTGCCTGGCAGGAAACATTTTAGAACACGTAAGAATAATCACATCTAGCCCAAGAAGAAAAGAATGGTAGGAGACCATGTATATTATACATTGTGTGAAAAGAAAGAAAATTAAACTAGGAGTCCAGAGACCCTAGTTTGCTGGATGCTTCCTTAGGTAACCAACGTAGTTTCTTCTCCAGAACAACAAACAACTGGCCGGATGATGAATAAGAAGCCCTTTGGCCCTAACATTTTATGTACTCAATGTCAAATTCAAATTCCTCTGGAAAGAATAATTAATGATCTGGTTCAATAGGTTTAACTGACCTAATACATCTTTAATCCTTACTAATGGAGTATTTGAATTCTGAAATACAATCACATGTATTATCCTTAATGTTAAACCATTTATAATTAAAATGGTTTGCAATATATCTTGGTAACAGTTAACAGCTTTATACCCCAGTTATCAAGCTTCAGGGAAAAAAAAAAGGTGAATCTGGAAGGTAAGAAATTAGTTTCTCGTAGATTTTCATGGCAGAATAACCAGCATTTGTATCTCCGGTGACGGGGGTGATGATGGAGACATGAATGCCATCTTGTTAGAACAAGACTGAACCTTTGCAATGTTCCTCTAGAACACAGTAGATTCATATTCATAGATATCAGCAGTTTTATTTTAAGACTATTTCAACTGTCATATTGTCAAAAAGCAGATAATAATTCAATGTAATATTTCTAAGGATTCCACTAATTTTCTAGTTCCCTGTTATTGTCGTTGCATACTATAAGCCACAGCCAGGGCCTGGTTCCAGAGATTATGCCAGTACGTTTCTTAAAGACTAAGAACATGGGGTGGGGACGAGTGGTGGGGTAAATGGAGACAACTGTACTTGAACAATAATAAAAAAAATACAAATACAAAAAAACATGCACTATTAAAAAAAAAAATATGACACCATCATTGTGGTGTAAAAGGGCAGACTTAAAACAAATGAGCTGAAACTATGCTGCTGAGCTGAGTGTGATTAATTCTAGGCTTATTTCCTCCTTCACATAAAGATCATTATCTCATTGACCGTGCTAACATGTGACAAGTATTTCTGCATATATAAATACTATTTACATTGTAACAAACCGTGCTAACTTCAGTAAGCTGCTTATTATTCTTTGGGACCATGTTTCTCTTATGTGAAGTGTGAATGATGGTATCTCTAACCAGTGATTTGGAACAACTGACTTCTCGATGCTCTTCAAAAGTGTGACATGATAAAAAAGGTTTTGTACCACACTGTCTAATTAAGACCTACGTTCAATCCAGGTATATTCAGAGATTGAGAACTTAAGTTACCAATCCTAAATTAACACTAAAATATCTAAAACATCCAATTTTAATTTTTTAATATTTCCATCCCCATCATAACCAGTCTATGATAAAATCATAGTAACCTCCATCTGCAAAGTAGCAACATTTCTTTCCTTCTTTCCTTTTCCTTTCTTTTCTCCCCCCCCCCCACTGTATTTGAGAGATATTTTGGAAGCCAAGATACATTTTTACTTGATTTAATTAAAAAGCAAACCAGAGACACTCTCCGTCTCCGCTCACATATCCACCTCCTTATAAGTACCTACCTACACACTTATCTTAATATTCCAGAATGGTGTAAGAGGTGCTAAATCAAAACATGTGTTCCATGGAGCATGGGTTTACCAGGAACTGAAGGTGCTTGCAGTGGTATGAAGAGGAAAGTACCAAGGACTTTCTGTTAGGGTGTGTCCTTCTGATTTACCAACAGTTTTTGCAAAGACAATCATTACTAAGAAGGAGAACGATAATAAAATAACTAAGCTCCTATCCACAGCACAGATTTCAAATTCCACTTGGAAGGAAATTGTTTCAAGCAAAGGAATAGTGGAAGAGGAAATACTTAAAGTTACGAAGATGATCCATGTGCCCGGAGAATAGGGTGACCTCCGGTCTATTTGCCTAGGACTGTCTTGTTTTTAAAACTACCTGTCTGGCATCCAGAGAAGAGACCCTTAATCCACGGCCACCAGGACAGCTGGTCACTCAACTAGGGGACTATAGGATGTGAAAAGTAAAGTGAGGTGGGTTTAGCAAGGTGGACAGAAGGTATAAATCAAACAGAGCTTTGCAAGCTGGAGGGTTTGGAGTTTTGCCTAAGTGTAATCATAAGTCATCGGAGGGTGGTAAAGAGTGGGTGATGGGATTTTTATCCTCGGGATAGAGAACACGATCAGTCAACATTCTTCCTAAGCTAGAAATACGCATGGCCTCCTGCATCTCTCAGCCACCTCCACTTCGTGTTCTCATAAATACTTACTTCCTGACTCTATTCATCACTCCTGTTTCTTTCTCTGATCTCTCTCCAAGTTTTCCACTTTGCTGGAGTTGTAGGGCCTCACACCAAGCCCGACTTCCATAATAATCATTCTGGTGTGCACTGCATGAAACACAGCGGGCCACCAGCCCAGCAGGTCCGCGCACCTTGGTCACAAGGTGTCCTTCAGGAGGAGGCTGCTGGGGCTTGGTCTGGTGAGTCAGGTTTGCATGAAACCATCCTGGCAGGGAGCACACGTGGGTGGACTGCTTCAAAGCTCGCTTTGCACTCACCTGGAATTATCTGAGACTCACAGTTTTCATGGCAAAGTTTTGTCTCCTATAAGTTCTCAAAGAAAGACATTTGGTTCATGCTGTGCCGGTTTACTCTTCCACTTCTTTTTCAAGTTTTTTTTTTTTTTTTTTTTTTTTTTTTTTTTTTTTTTTTTTTTTTTTTTTTTTTTTTTTTTTTTTTTTTTTTTGTGAGAGAGGGGCCAAAGCTTAGTGTGTTTTATTTCTTTACGGAATAATGCCTTGCTTAAATTTGAAACAAAACTGTAGTTAGGAGTCATGTAAACCCTATAAAGCAAAGAAATCATGTTTCATTTTTTAAAAATCTGAGAAAGTAATAGTTTCACTTTGCAAAGTAGTATTTTTTTAACATCTTTGGCACCCATGGGACATTTCTTTGCACTTTACAAAACTAGATGGGCACCAAACACAAACATTTCATTTTGTCTCATTGGAGACATTTGGATTAATTCTTAACTATAGTGATGTGTGTGGGGAAATGCACAAAGGAAAAAAGGCTGAGTGAGAATCACAACAGCATACAAGCTCACTAGCTGGCCATATGTAATAATGGACTAAAAATCAAAGTAAGCAGGTGTGTTAGAAGTTATGAGGGTTTTATGTGCAGATAGAATCTCAATTGTGCAGTTTTAAGCTGGAACAGGATGAATCCTTCAAATTAAGGTGCATGCAAGTCTGTTAAGTCAGAGATCTAAAATATATAATCGTGAGCCCCTTGATGACTGGGATAAGGTATTTGTTCATATTTCCATCCAAAGCACTAAAAGTGGTACCTGACAAGCTACATAGGTTATACAATCTTTGCCTAATAAATTTAAATTAGAATGTGTCTTTATCCCTTACAAATTCAAAATATTCTCTTGTGTTAAGCTTAACCTTTGAAAAAATGCTGAGAAAGGCCTCCCTAGAGAGCCTGAGGAGGCTGAAATCTTACTGCATAAGGACAGACTTAGTTAGGACTTTAAAAGCTAGTAATTCTAGGGTTAGGGTTCAGGTTAGGTTTAGGGAAAAAAAATTCATACTTTTTGCTTAATCTGACCTATTTTTTAAATTTTCTAAATTTTTAAATTATACATTTAATGAGCTTCCAAGACAGTTTTTTTCCCTAGTGGGATGATGATCAGCAGGGCACAGAAGTTGAAAAATGTTTATAAGCTACAAAATAATATTTTGGACTAGAGACATACAGTATAGCCTTGTACTGCAAACTCTGGGCTGGTCTGATTAAATCAAATCTCAAAGCAATTATGTTTTTTTCCTAGTCCTTAAAATGGCAGATATCTATTTAATACTGTTATCACTGACTAAAGTTGTCTGCAGAGAAAATGGTTAGTAAACATTCACGAAGCTACATTATTGTTTATCATCATTATTCAGCAATACATGGAGAAGGCAGTCTTTTAATTATACTTAGCCAGACTGATCATCTTGAGATTAAAGACTCCCTAAGAAGTTCTTACTACTTGCAACCTGAAAGTATAATTTGAAAAAGATACTTACAAAGATCTCTCCTTACACGACAAGAAATGAGTTTGTTACTGATCTACTGCAGCTGGGTTAATCAACATACGCATAGGGAGACAAGCACAGACAAGTAAGTGGGATTTTTTCCTAAAGCTTTGCTATAGTCTTACTATATAAGTAGCAGATTTTTTTTTAAATGCCTGACATTTTCATGCCCTTTACTGGCCTTATTATTATATTATTACCCTGTGTGCTGTATATCATAAACAAAAAATGAAATACATCTGCTCCCCCACATTGTCCCTCTTTGCATCAGGAGTTGCTTAATAAGTAATAGACAAATCAATGAACTGAACATGAGGGCACTAGAACAAAAGTGCTCTCTTCTCCTCCGCAATTAAATGAGCTCATCACAGAACTATACTCCCGTGGCTTTTTCACTGGTTAAATCCTGCTTTTACTCAAGTTCAAAGTTCCTCAAGAGTCCTCATTATTAGCATTTCCATTTCATTGATGCATGAGCTGGTGGCCACTGGGTGTGACCTCAGGACTCCAGCACAGTCAGAAACTGAAGTGATCTGAGATGAGGCAGGACTTAGCACTTTTTGGAATGTCCTTAGCAATCAGTTTTCCTCCCTTCCTTCCTTCCTTCCATTGCCTCACAATTAAATTTATCTTTCTATATGTCCTCTATGCCACATACTCAACTCTCCAAACAAGGAAACCTAAACTAATGCCATTTGACTTTTCCCCTTCAATCATTGTAGCTAGTGACAAAGAATGCCAGTACTAGAAGAAATCAACTTTAGCAGTTTATATATCATCTTAGCTGCATCCCTAGGAGCAAGATGGCTCACATTCATGGAAGGGATGAATGAATCATGGATTCACCTCCCCATTCCCCCATCCCAACTCTGCCCTATTTTATAAGTGGGGAGACTATAGCCCAGAGAGACCAAGTGGCTCACCATTGCACACATGGCTCATTAGTGTAACACCAGGGTCAGGATTAAGAACTTCTGATCTCAAGCCTGGATTTTTGTTTTGACATCCATCATTCCAGGGCTCAGAAGTAATTCTTGAAACAGATCTGAACACCAATGGCTCTGTGAATACCCTTGGTTCAGCAAGCATAATGCAGACTGGGGAAGTGTAAATGGTGCCCTCCTCGCTGCCTGTGCTTCAAAAATCTGTCCAAGTCAGTGATTTTGCTCTTTGATTGAGCCTGACGTCATGGTGAGAGTACTGGGAAACCTCACTGAGAACCAATACTCATTAAGCACTCCTACACACATGTGGATTCATGCAAAGCAAGTTGAACAGGCTGGAGGAGCTTATAAACAAATTACAGAATCCCAAGGTTGGATGTGACTTAGAGAGTCTAGTCTAACCTCCCATTTGTCTGCTGCTTGGATTTTCTCTAGAACATTCCTATGAAATGCTTACTTATTTCCCTGCTTATACACCTCCTACTGTGCAGCCTCCTGGGGAAGTCCAATCTTTGGATAGCCCCAGCTATTCAAGTCAAGCAAGAAGATGCAATTAACTAAGCACATAAAATAGACACTAGCTTGCCAAAAGTTTGAAAATGGAATCACAGCCAGGCGAGATATACAAAGCTTAATCCAGAAAAGTCTACCGTAACTATATCTGCCACTCTCCTCTGTGCAGTCCAACTTCCAGCTGACAGGAGTCATCAGTGTGAATAAACATCACACACTTGGGATGGAACTGAAATGGTCTCAGCCAGTGTAAACCCCAAAGCAAGTGCAACACTTGCTTCTCCAGGAAGTGTCTCAGCTACATTTTCATAAACTTCTTTGCAAGAACTACCAAAAAAAAAAAAAAAACCCAAACCCTGCTGTGTTTCATGTCCTATATTTTCTACATTGGTTTAAACACACTGTATCTCTTTCAACACTTATGGAATCATTCTAGTTATAGCTGACACTATTTAGAGGAAGGGAACAAGGGCTCCTAACACCTCTGGTGCTACAACCTTGACAAATCCCTGGATCTCAACCCTAAGATGCCAAGTGGGTTCCATTGGCAAAGAGAACAAGGTTCAATTTTAGCAGACTTCCAGGCAAGCTTTTCAGCTAAGAGCACTTCAAGAAATGCAGTCTTTTACAAGGAAAACTACTTATATACACAGATAATCCTGTTAAAATTTAGAGGTGACAGAACTATACCAAAACCAGCCAATGAATCACCACCCTAGGTCTCTGCATCAGGTGGGTATGAGCACCGCTGCTGAGGTAGAGAAATGGACACAAGTTCTCTGGGCTCAGTCCAGAGGTATCCTGTGAGTCATTGGCAGGTTCCAGAGAACACTTGTGAGTCAAAACTCCCTCTTCTGGGAATTGGTTTTGAGAGAAAGGCCTCAGCCCCACCTTGGATAATCTCCGACTTTAACCAAAAGGAAAAGAAAAATCTCACATGGAATATTTTGGAGATTTCATCAGATAGAAATCTTCAAAATGTGTCCTGGGGAGAGGGGGAGGACATTGTTTAATTCTTCTACCACAACTTCAAAAATTGTAATAGCTATGGTAATTAAGAGGACATGAAATGAAGCAATTTAACATTATCATAGGCAGGAATGGCCTGTTTGAGAATTTATAACATGAATCAATCTGAATCCATTAGTCATTTGAGGAAGTTAAGGGAACATCTATTTACACATGTTGAAAATAAACTGTTTTGACCAGAAGAATCAGAGACCTTCCTAGAATTGTTGTTAGAACCTTCTCCATCTGCCAATATCTCAACATGACACCCCGAATTTCTGACACCATTTTCTTACATGTGTCTCCCTTTCCATGGGGAAATCCAAAGCTTATATGAAACAGCATACCTGATATAGAGAACAACACTGCTCCCCTCGGCCCATAAATGGGCTGGTGGGCAGGCTTGTTTATCCAGCCAAAGACTAAGAGAGCTTTTCTTCAGGGCTGTTCAAAGAAATAACAGATGCATGCTACACGACAACTAATGTAATATGTCAGAGAAGGTACTTCAGCCATAAATTGTTATTACCTAAGTAAGTGGGAATTAAATGAGTTTCAGACAAGGCACTCAAAAGCTTTTATTTTTTAAAAAAGTGGGGGGCGGGGGGAAGGCCATCCTGTCATCCTTCCCCCCACTATCCTTAGGAATATTTCTCTCTACATAATCCTTTCCAACTTGACAGAAATAAGAAGCAAACATCTATTATGCAGAAAATCAAGATGGAAACTTGGAGAGGAGATGCACCCCCTCTCCTTGGCTTCCTCCTCAAACTGATCTCTGCGTCATCAGCTCTGTCTGCTTTCTGGCATTTTGCTTTGGTATCTTCACTCTTCCCTTCATATTATGATCAGAAGTTATTAAAAAACTTTTCTTTCTTATTGTCGTTTTCCCACCAGCCACCATCCTTCACTTTCCAAAATAACATGACAAAATCTGACTCCTCTGAAGACTCCCGACTTGAAAACTTTTAGAGGAATTTCCAGAGGTTTCTTAAAAAAGTCATGAAAAGGTGTGCAAAGAAGCTCCTCCACATTTACTGAATCTTAAATAGCAAAAGATTCAAACTCCAATGTGAGCAGAAGCATTAAGCTGGGGCATTCCATGAAAGAATGTGACTTTTTCTATAAAAAGTCATAGTAAAGATAGATTGGAATGAAAGATTATCAAAGACTTTGAGATTATCTATTTAACTCTATAAACCTGAGAATCTACCAGGCTACAAACTTTCCAAGTCACACCATTTTCTTGTCCAAACCCTATCATTCTTCAATATACACAGAATCTTAGAACACATAGGAGAGGCCTAACAACTCAAGTTCGGGTTTGGCCTTTACTTTCAATCTCCACACGACTCTTACTTGAATTTAAGATGCAACCACATCTAGGGGAACAGAAAAAGTGTTACCTAGGGAACTAGAGGCAAAACTAGAGGCAAGCCTGGATCCCTCTTTCCCCAAACCACAGTTCTCTCTATTTCTTGACAGGGCACAGGATCAGAAGACTTGTTCAACTGAGGACTGATACCATCTAATCACATAACAGAATCAACTCATAGTCACTACCCCTAAACGGAGCCACTGGGGTGGCAGGGGTTAGAGACTTGGGTCACAGCTGTGGGGGAGGGGAATGCACTCACTGTGCAGATTCAGCAAGGAGTCGAAGACTTTGCACTGGATCTGCCCGGTGCTCTGTGACACGCAGGACATCCATAGCCCCTCATAGATGGACTGGGCCGTCACGATGTTGTCGCCCGCATGGGAGTGAGTCTTCCACTGGGGCATCGCTGTGCTGGCAATGGCTCCGATCCAGCCCAGGAAGGCCAGGATAAAGCCCAGGAGTTGCAGTCCCGCGTTGGCCATGGTTCGCTCGGGCGACCCAGCTGGCTCAGGGGTGGCAGGTGCAGCCGGCGGAGTTTGCAGAGGCTCACTCGGGGCTCCCAGGGGTAGCAGAGCCACGCAGAGTAAGTTGTTACGGGAAGCCCGGCTCCCTGCACTGCCGCTGGAGAGGCTCTAGGTGCCGACCAGTTCCGAGTCCGGGTCCGGGTTGGCGCTGGTGTCCGGGTGCAAGAAGCTGCCGCTGAGCTCAGGCTCTGGGACTGAGACACCAACCTGCTGGGCGCCGCAATTTAAAGCAGCTCCGCCCTGCGCCCGGGCTTGGCCGCTGCGCAGCGTCCCCTGGCGGTATCAGGGAGGCTCTCTGGGGAAGCGGGTGGCAGTACGCAGCCAGCAAAGGCCACTGGGCGCTGGGCCCTGCGAAGTGAGGATAACTTGGATGGGATTGCGTACGCAGGCTGCTCCCGTGCTGGCTCCCTCGCATTTCTCCCCTTGCACATTTTTCTCCAGTTAGCCGTTTGAGACTCTCCATTTATACAATTTTTATTTGCCCCCAAATTACTATGCATGAGTAAACACTAAAAATCCAAAAGATGAGAATATAGAGCCCTCATGAGACCCACAGTTTCATTTTCAACTTTTTTCACTGTCTTATTAAAAGGCATCTCCTATCTATCTCCGCGCCCCTCCTTCCCCTCCCTCACATGACTCTTCCTTTTGTTCAGCTTCCTCCCCCTACTCCTTTCCTCCCTCTGCCCCTGCCTTCTCTTCAGGGGCTCTCCTAGAATAATGCATTTCTGTAAGGATGGTAAGAAATCGTTATACTTTATAGAATAGGAACTGAGGCACAGAAAGGAAACATGCTTTCCACATCACATCAAATTAGTAGCACATCTAGTACTTGGCCGTCAGCCCACCCTACTTTCTACTATATCTCAACTTGAGGGAAACACACGAAATACACGTCCTTTAATACTATGAAAATGTAGTCTACTCTCCCCCACCCTCCCCCACCCGCACACACATGTCAGCCTCGGCCCCACAGCGGTGTGTCTTAGAGCAGCAACTCGTTACAGGAGGGACCGGGACAGTGCTCCGTGCCCCCAGACAAGTGATTCATTACTGAATTATCGGATGCAATTCATCAAAGGCCAAAGCATCTAAAATGCCTTTCCCCAGTAGAAAGAGGACTGGGCTCAGAAAGTCTGAGATCTGGCTCCCGGGTTTGCGGTGACTGGCCATGGCCACCCCCTGAGGTTTTAGTCTAGTTGAGCCTCTTTTTTTTCTCCTCCCTCAGTGGGTCTGTAAAGCTTCCTTCTCTGCAGTTAAGTGGTATTGTGGTTTGGAATAATTAAAATGTTTTCCCAACTGTTTTCTGTGTGTGGTTTGAGTGTAGTGGGAGGAGAAGCTTCTATGGTTTTATTGAAAACAGAAGAGCTTTGGAGGCAGAAATAAACATCGTAAGGAGAAAACATGACATAGCCCTGCATTTACTATGGGAGCTGCCAGTTTGTGACCAGGAGGGGACAGTAAAGAAGTTCAGGGTGTAAATAAGAAGAATGAGAAAACTGCCACTTGGGGGATGTTGATAATGTGGGACCAGAGAATACCTAGGAATTTCTGTACCTTCTGCTGAATTTTGCTGTGATCCTAACTAAAACCACCCTAAAAAAAGGCAAAGTCTATAAATAAAAGTGATAAAGCAAAAACCCAAACCCCACCACCCCCTTTGCTTCCACCTGGTGATCTCCAGATAACGTCTGAAGGTTTAAATCTGAAGGACAGGTCTGCAGAGGGGTCTGGGCACTGGCCAGGAAGAGGGCAACACTGGAGCTGATTGAAGGGATTCATTTGGGGCACAGGTGGCAACACAAGGCCCGTGGGCCGAATCCGGCCCACCACCTTGTTTTACCTGGCCCAGCACCTTGTTTCTACATGGCAGCAGCACCGAGCTCTCACTTAACTGTTAAGGAGTAGTTACATTTACACAGTCCTAACATTACAATCGGCCCTTTGCAGGCCACCGCGAGGCTGGTGTGGCCCCCAGTGAAAATGAGGTTGACACCCCTGATTTAGGGGTGAGCAAGAGTGAAACCAGTGAATGCTATCCTTCTGAAAGCTTCCCAGACCCTCAGGGAGGCTCTAAGTCAGCTCAGTAGGGCAAGGTGCATCCAGGTTGAGTCCCCGAGGTCTAGGCCCAAAGTCAGGAATGCTTTTTAGGTCCCCCATGGATGTTCTGCAGGCACGTGTGGGTGTGGGGGGAAAAATATCAGTTGTGGTTAGTTTATTTATTCCCCAGGATCACTGCACAGGATCAGAGGAGTTTCCCAAAACTTACTGTCTGGCTAGACCACTACCCTGTGAATCATATAATCTTACCTTTTTTGTTACAGTCAATTCAAATTTAAAAGTATTTTTTAAAAATGTGTTCTTTGTTGTTCAGATCGAATTCATGAAAACGGGATCTCTGTTCCATAAATATACTTGTGCACAGGCCATTTTAATCTACATTGGGACCTGTTTCCATCAACCCACAGTTGTCCGGGAATCGGAGCGACAGATTCTGTGGTGAGCCTGAATGTTTTTGTTTTTTTGCTCCAGGCCTCTCTGAGGCTGATTACTTCATTGCCCACAACTGTGTCTATGAGGCTGCAGCAGATGCTGTTTACCTTGCTGTGACCCATGCCCATCTCTGGCATCCCTAATCCTGTCTTGTTTTCTGTGTTTTCCTAAGAGCAGATAGGTGAGAGAATGGCTCGGCATAAATCCATCAACTGAAGAGGAAAAACAACTTACAAACATGAGCCTTTCGTATATGAAGGATAAACAATAGAGGCAGCCCTGTGACTGAGAGGTTTCTAGAAAGGTTAACTATGGTACGGCAAATGTCTTGTGGGGTAGGAAATCGGCTGTGTACCATCAGACAAATTATCTCCTTTCTCTTTCTCAGTTTTCCTATTCTCAACAGTTAGAAATTGACTTCTAAAAGGTCGCCCCAGTCTAAACTTTTATGACTCTAAGAAATAATCAATGACACCTGTGGGTGTAACACGCTGTCCTTACCAAGTGTTGAGCTAAGACTTTCATATGCACGATCTCACAGGTGGCAAACCCAAGACCCGAGGGCTGAATCCAGCCCTCTTCCTTGTTTTATCCGGCCCGTCACCTTATTTCTACCTGGTGGCAGTGCTGAGCTCTTGATGAACTGTTAAGGAGTAGTTACATTTATACAGCCCTAAAATTATTTTGGCCCTTTGAAGGCCACCGAGAGGCTGATGTGGTCCCTGGTGAAAATGAGTTTGACACCCCTGCACTGTCTCCTCTGTGAAGATGACAGAGACACGGAGCGGTCAGATCACTTACCCAGGGTCATATTTGGTAACTGGCAGTGCTGGTATTCCAAACTGCACACCTTGACCCTGGCCCATGACTTTCAGCCCTGCCCTAGAGTAGTTCCTGCTGTGAGCCAAACCAATGGAGGGCTGTTGACTTTTAGGGTTTAGCCATCCTTATCATGTGTTTCTACCTCCAGAGAGCAGTGAGATGTTCCACTCAGTGACTGCCTTTCTGCTCCTTCCCGTCACTTCTCAGTTTCTGCCACTGCCCATGAAGGTTCTATACCAGGAGGGTCCAGAACCCTGTGCGGTGGTGTTGCTGTGGAGGAGGGAAGTGTGGATGAGAACAGCACATGGCCCACCGATGTACCCCGTGCCCATGTGTGACTGGGGCTTCGGCTCAGCCATGGTCCTGAGAACCAGGAATAAGTGGAAGAGACGCAACAGTATGGGAAAGTACAGACAAGAAAGTACAGGTGAGACTCAGGGTGATAAATGAGAGTGTAGACAAAAAACGAACAAACAAATTATAAACCACCCCTCACATACAGTCCCAAGTACCAGCATGGCAGATTCTAAGATATGGTTAAAGATAAAAATGAGAAAGTCTTTGAGATATAAAGTCTTCACTTAGTGACAATGCCTATTAACATTGACTTTTCAGGGCTTCTCAGGTATTAAAAGGCGAATAGATGGACACATTTCTTAGTAAAAAATCTGCAATCTGCCATGTAATTATTTAAGGCTTGAAAGAGGGATGAAAGCGCAAAGGTGGAAATTGAACATGGACTTTAACATTAGAAGATACTTTTAGTATTAGAGGATAGTGAGGTACAAGTAGTTATAAGTAAAAACTTTTCGAACCCTAGTTCTATCACTTACTAGTAGAGTAACCTTGGAAAATTTGTAAATATACTTGTACCTTAGATTTTTCCTCCTTCAGGTGAGTAAAACTCTACCTCATAGTCCTGTGGTCATTAAGCGAGTTGAGAGCTGTGCATTACTTAGCATAATAGTTGCCAGCCACATGCAAACATATAAAATGATAGTTATTGTTTCAAGCACAACAGATGCATTTAGTTCGCTAACCCTTTCATTTCTAAATGATACATTTGTTCAGACTCTTGCCTTGATTTTATTAGAATCTCAACGTTACATTAAATCCCTGTGACAGAATCAGCAGTGTTTCTAGCACAAAGGTACAATTTTGTGTTCAGAAACCAAAAAGGCAGAGGGGTGAGAGGGGTGGAGGCTATAGAAGAGACTTCTAGGCCCCTTCTCCAGGTCCTGGACAGGTGTCCCCTCCGAATCCTGTGTACTTCCCATGGCTAGGATTAAAGGCTCCTTCTGAGAAGGGGTGGGCCAAGAACTTAGGAAGGATAGAGATAGGGTACCAAATGATTCTCTCTGCAAATCAGTGAGGGTCTTTAGAGGTCAGGGGGGAATCTTCAGATTTTTATAAAGTCTCTGCCTTATCATCATGTGGATTTTATAAATGCCCTTTACACACTCCCCTCAACTCCTAGCCTAGCAGATCTATCACTTTAGAAACAAAGGGGGGGAAATAGTGGAATTTCAACCATAAAAATATACTTTTTAATATTATAAAAATCGACTTTGAAACAAGCTGGTGAAAGACTGTTTTCTTACTTTACATCTTTGCTTGTGTTCTCTTTGGGATAAGGTTTCCTTTTAATCATTAGGAAGCTAGAAACATCCCACTAATTTGATTCTTAAGAATCAAAGTCAATTTACTAAGATAGTTAATTTTTAATCTACTTAATGTAACACTAACTATACTAGGCAGCATTCTCCAGAGAAATAAAACCAATAGGAGATTAGATAGATGGATAGATACATAGATAGATAGATAGATAGATAGATAGATAGATAGATAGATAATAGATAGATCTCTGCATTAGACATAGCATTATATGGAGAGAAGGGGAAGAGAGAGAGAAAGAGAGAGAGATTAATTTTAAGGAATGGGCTCATGCAACGGTGGGAGCTACCAAGTCTAAAATTTGTAGATCAGGTCAATAGGCTAGTCCCAGTGAGAGTTAATGTTGCTGTCTTGAGTCACAAATCTTGCAGTTTTAAGGAGAATTTATTTTTTCCCCGTTGGCAGAAACTTTAGTCTTTGTTCTTAAGGCCTTCAACTGATGGGATGAGGTCCATCCACATTGTAGAGGGTAATCTGCTTAATCAAAGTCTACTGATTTAAATGTTAATTATGTCTAAAATATGTCCTCACAGCAACACCTGGACTGGTACCTGAGCAAACAACTGGCCACAATAGCCTAGCCATGTGGAGACACAAAATTAATCATCACACTAACTGATACATACTGATCATTTAGAGTCTAAGGGCTTTATTTATGCAAACTCACTTAAGTCTCAAAAAAGCCCGTGACTTCAGTAACAATCACCACAGATGATTGTTCCAGATAATACTTATCAGAGTCCCAGATAAGTAAAGTGGTTGGCCCAAGTTACACAGCTGGTAAAGGACAGAGTTGGTGTCCAAACTCAGCACAATGGCTCCCGAGGCAGAGAGTTTTATGCAGGACACTGCACCAACCTGGAGCACCTGCCCATGTTTTCCACGTCTTTTCTGACTCTCCAGAACACCCAGCACAGTGATGATATCCACCAGCTGAGCCTCAGCACGTCCCCAAATCAGTCATATCTGTGTGAGTGGTCGGTACTCAGTAAGTGTTGGATCCTTACATGGTTGAGTGAACAGATGAATGGACTGGTGGAGAACGAATCTCTGCTCTTTATGATGAGGAGTCTGCGGCACTGGAGCACATTGGTGAGCTGAGACTCTCAAGGAGATCCTGGTGTTTTTGATGGCGGGTCTGGGGAAGATAAACCAAAAAAAAAAAAAAAAAAAAAGGTGGCAATGTAATAAGTATTGTGATTTTTAAAACCTTGGTCTTTGGAATAAGACAGAATTGAAGATATGATGATGCTTTTCCCTGCATTAGACATGATGCTAGACAAGTGAATTAACCCCTCCATGCCTCTGTTTCCCAAACTGTAAAATCAAACAAGCACGTGTAACTCACAGTGCTGCAAGAAAGAAATGAACTTGACTGGGGGGGTGCCTGTAAAATGTTGGCCCTGTATTGGGAACACGGAGGGAGCTTGGCAAGTGATCGCTGTGCTGTGAGAACTGGGTCAGTACCCCCTGGTCGCAGATCAGAGGCGGGGGCAGGCTATGGTTTCATCATTGTGAAGTAAACATTTGAACTAAACTCCCAGCTACGTAAAGAAGATAACATTTTAGGCAAAGAATTTATTCTAAAATGTGGAGCAGTTACAGATAAGTGAACTGTACCTCAAATATAACCTGAATATGCATTTTTACCTGCCCAGTAATTTCCAGAATGCAAATTAGCTTTAACTTTAAAATCACTGTATGATTTTACCTAAAATTGTAGATTCTGATAAAAACAGAGGTGGCCATACTGTGCAGCTTTAAATAGTTTCTCCCATTTCCTGTTTCTCCACAGGGTCCGCTGTTTCTATTTTATCCATTCATGTCACTTCTCTGCATCCTATAGGCTATTGGTGTCAATGTATGCATAGCAAATGCATGTAGTAAGTGGTTGAGTTGGCCAGACTTGCCTACCACGCTCAGGAGTGTGGACTCTATCACTCACTCAGTGATAAGGAGCAATCACGGAATTTTAAGCAGAGACTTGAGCAGACTTGTGTTTTAGAACAATTTGGGGGGGCTGCATTGGATGGGAAACAGGACACTGATTTCCTCTCTGTTTTAACCATTTCAAAGGTGGAGGAGAAGCTGGGCCTCTTGGATTTATACAGTCTTGAATATGGCTTCTCTCTAGGAGATTTCCAAGAACAATTATATTATGCATGATTTTAGTCTGTAAAATGCAATTCTTACTATATTGTGTAGAGGAATAATAAGATTTGGGACAGGGAGGATTAATGAGGAATAATAGACATTGAGATTATTTCTAATTAATATGTAGATGTAAATGATTAGCTCTAACAATGGTTATTTGAATTTTTTCTTGAGGGCAACAGAAAGACATGGAAAACTTTTAAGCAGGAGCAAGACCTAAGAAGGTGTGTGCGATGATGTTTTCAACATCGCTCTGAAGAATGGGGAATGGCTTCCAGAGATGGGCCATGGAGGTGTTCCGCTGCGAGTTCAAGTTAGAAGGGTTTGACTATACATTCTGGGTGGGAAGGAGCTGGAGGCCAGGACTGTAAAGAGTTTAAGATGAGAGAAAAGTGGGAATATCCTGTTGAAAAAGTACGGTGGGATTACATCAGTTGTATGCTAGAGATCTGTTAATTGCCTAATTAAAGGACTATGGTTCTATGGTAGGACAGAGATCTCAACCTTTTCCCCCTTACTTTATCATGTACATGGGAGAATGCATACTTATATGCAATTCAGGGGCACTGGCCATAAATAGCTCCCAGTTCAAGAATATGAGTATAAAAACAAGAAAAAAGAACAAAAAAAAACAAGTATAACACCTGTGTACATTGAGTCCTAACTGCATGCTCACTCTTTTAGGTCCTCAGCCTGAGACTTTTAGAAACACAAACTTGACTTCCCTCTGTTTTACTGAAAATGTATTATTTTATTGCCAAATGGTAGCTCCAAGCAATACACTAATTGGCTATTAAATTACTAGATTAATTACACTGTTTTATAATATTAATAAATTAATTATGATTCATCTTCTAACTAATGTTCCTCGGCTGTGTGTCATAATGAAGCTGGTGAAGTCAGTGAGACAAAAATGGCTAACAGCAGGGGGTGTAGCTCCACATTTCTTGCTTTCCGTTCCTGGTTTTGCTGTTTGCCAGCTGTGTAGTATTAGGCAACATAAGTTACTAATTATCCTTCCCATACCTCATTTCTTCCTTGGCAAAATAAGAACACTAGTATTTCCACCATCATTGGGTGGTGGTAAGGGGAGGATTATTACATAAAACATTTAGAAGAAGGCCTGGAACATATTAACTGCTCAGTAAGTCTTATCTCTTACAACAACTGGTGTAGGAGGAAGACAGTGAGGATCTGAACCGGTATGTAAGAGTAAAGATGAAGAATAGGGTGGAGATGAGAGGTGTTGCAATAGGAGAAGCTGCCTTATCATGCCGTAGAATAAAGTGTAAGGAAACAATTTACATCTGGTAACCCATAGAAAAATAATCAAAACTAACTGAAATTAATTTTCCAAAGGCATGTGTGCCTATGCACTTTTTATCTTCAAATAAAAACTAAATTCTCAGAAGATCTGCCCTATCCCCCATCCCATTTTCCCTCCATGTGAGAAAACCTTAGAAAAGAGTTCTTTTCTTATGAAAGTTGCACAAGGTAGAGGTTAAACCGGGTAGAATCAGAATCAATAAGTAAACATGAGAAACTAGAAGAGGACAAAGAATGGAACATTGCAAAATTCCCACAGTTAGGAGTGAATTTAAAGCTGATTTTCTGTTGCTTGACCTGTAATACTGCACATTTGTGGGGTAAGGGCCACTGGGTGCCAACGGTTCCCTGGCTGGGTATCCCAGATGTTACTGCTGCAGAGACTGAGCTGGCTCGCCTTTGGCTGCACAAAGTCATCTTCCCCCAGTAACTGTCTTCCTCTACCTCCTTGCTGTTAATGGCGGCTACCCACACATTCCCACAAGCTTCATTAATTGGTTACTAACTACAGAGTTTACTAAACATGGCCCTAGTGCTTAGAACGTGCAAAGTCTTGTTTCTGATTGCTACATTATTATTTTATGAGAATTGTCTTTCAATTCTATGGCAGGATATGGGGAGAAGCATTTAATTATAGTCCAGATGCTAACTGTGCAGTCCAATTTGGTAGTCACTAGTTGCATGGGACTACCTGAATTTTAATTAATTAAAATTAAAATTAAATACTCAATTTGTTTGTGGTACTTGCCTCATTTCGTGGGATCAATATGTTTGTGGGTACTGGCTTCATACTGGGCAATGCAGATGTGCGGCGTCCTATTATCTCAGATTCTTCTAGTGGTCAGCACCGTGGTAGAGTGTTTTATACTTTTTGAACTTTTCTATCCCTCTGTGTATTAGTTTTCTTTAGATACTGTAACAAATTACCACAAATTACCACAAATTCAGTGACTTAAAACAACAAATGTATTATCTTAGAGTGTGTTCAGAAGATCAAAATGTGTGTTTACCCAGCTAAAATTAGTTAGCAGAACTGTAGCTTTCCGGAGGCTCTGTTCCTTGTCCTTGCAGATTCTACAGGCTACCCGCCTTCCTTGGCTCTTGATTATCTTTATCCTTGTCAGTCAACAACTTTGGGATAAGTCCTTTTCTCCTTGCCAACCCTTTGGTTCTCTTTTCTGGCCTCCTCTTCCGCTTATAAAGACCCTTATAATAACATTGGTCCCAGTGGGACCATCCAAAATAATCTCCACATTTCAAGGTCAGTTGATTAGCAACATTAATTCCATCTGGCACCTTCATCCCCGCTTTGCCACAAATGTAACATATTTCCAAGTTCGGGGAACTGAGACACAGACATCTTTGGGTGAAGCTATTGTTCTACCTAGCTTGATAAGTAAATGCTTTATAAAGGACAATGATGTTCCTTAAAGAGATTCAAGGTAAGTATATTACAGATAATTATTTGTATGTATCTGATTTAACAAAAATTTTGACTACATGTCATGAAATAATTTAAATTAGTTAATTGCAAGAAAAATGAGATAATAATAGCTTACACTTAATATGTACCAGACACTGAGGTCTGAGAGCTTGCATGTACGCAATCATGAATGAATGAGTGACTGGAGATGTTAATAGCACTTTAAGCAGCCATGTGGGATAAATGAAGGCTATGTGTGGGATACTAACCAGAGAAGTGGGATTCTCTTTCTAGCATAGACACCTACTCACATATGAAATTTCTCTGAATTCAACTTTTTACGTAGGTAAAAGGAGAGCAGATAAAATTATCTCCACAGTTCCTTTCCAATCTTAAAAACTTAAGGTAGAAGAAATGATAAGATTTTTTTAAACACAATATTGAGCAGCACAGCATTGCTCCATATTGCATCCAAATAAAGCAAAATATAGGTGGTACAGGAACACTACAGAGAGATGCTCTAGTCAGGGATGGCAGAACGTGTCTCATTTTCATTACAAATTAAGATACATTGTGACTGGAGAGTTTTAAAAAATGGGTAAAAGTAGGCTTAGCCTGGCAAATATGATTGCACACATTACTTTATTAAGAATCAAGAGTAGAAGAGGGGATGCCCAGCAAACACTTGTATTTCGAGTTGGGTTAGACTACAAGTAATTACTTACTGGTCCAAACATGTTTAAACAACTTTTCCTCTCCCTGCTTTATTTTAACCAGGTGTTTAGAAAAGCACGGAAATACTGTTGCCATTAGAAGGGCTACATTTTTTTTTCAAAAGCTATTTGACTTTTCACAAATAAACCTTTGTACTCAACGAAGTTCATAAACAACTAATACTCTCTGCTTAAGGCATTTATGTGTATGTGAGGCAGGAGCTCAGCGGAAGTTCATCCCAAGGAATGAAATAAAGGCTTTTTTCCACACATTCTGCAAGGAGAAGCTTTTTTAAAGATTGTATTCATTTATTTTTAGAGGAAGGGGAAGGAAGGGAGAGAGAAAGGCAGAGGAACTTCGATGTGTGAGAGAAACACCAACGGTTGCCTCTCACACGCCTCCAACTGGCGACCTGGTTGGAAACCAAACCAGCAACCTTCTGATTTGCGTGACATCGCCCAGCCCACTGAGCCACACCAATAAGGGCAGGAGAAGGTTGTTTTTTTTTTTTTTTAACTTCATTTTTTAAAATTTAATTGTTGTTCTACAGTTTTTTGTCTTTTACACCCATCCCAGCCCACAGCCCCAGCCCTCCCCACTTCCCTCCCATATCCACCCCACCTAGTTTTTGTCCATGTGTCTTTCATACTTGTTGCTCCAAACCCTTCCCCTTTTCCTCTGAAATTCCCTCTCCTCTCCCCTCTGGTGACTGTCAGGCTGTTCTCAATTTCAGTGTCTTTGGTTATATTATGCTTGTTTGTTTGTTTTGTTGATTAGATTCCTGTTAAAGGTGAGATCATATGGTATTTGTCTTTCACCGCCTGGCTTATTTCCCTTAGCATAATGCTCTCCAGTTCCATCCATGCTGTGGTGAAGGGTAGGAGCTCTTTCTTTCTTTCTGCTGCATAGAATTCCATTGTGTAAATGTACCATAGTTTCTTGATCCATTCATTTGCTGATGGGCACCTAGGTTGCTTCCAACACTTGGCTATTGTACATTGTGCTGCTATGAACATTGGGGTGCATAGGTTCTTTTGGATTGGTGTTTCAGGGTTCTTAGGATATAATCCTAGCAGTGGGATTGCTGGGTCCAAAGGTAGATCCATTTTTAGTTTTCTTAGAAAATTCCATACTGCTTTCCATAGTGGTTGTACCAGTCTGCATTCCCACCAACTGTGCACTAGGGTCCCCTTTTCTCCACAACCTCTCCAACACTTGTTTTTATTGCTTTGTTTATGATGGCCATTCTGACTGGTGTGAAGTGGTATCTCATTGTGATTTTAATTTGCATCTCTCTGATAGCTAGCAATATTGAACATCTTTTCATGTGTCTCTGGATCCTCTGTATGTCTTCCTTGGAGAAGTGTCTCTTCAAGTCCTTCGTTCATTTTTTAATTGGGTTGCTTGTCTTCTTAGAGTGGAGTCATGTAAGTTCTTTATATATTTTGGAGATTAAACCCTTGTCTGAGGTATCATTGGCAAATATGTTTTCCCACACCATTGGTTCTCTTTTTATTTTAATACTGTTTTCTTTAGCCATGCAGAAGCTTTTTAGTTTGATGAGATCCCATTTGTTTATTCTTTCTTTTATGTCCCTTGTTTTAGGGGACATATCAGTAAAAATGTTGCTGTGTAAAATATCTGAGATTTTCCTGCCTATGTTCTCCTCTAAGACTTTAATGGTGTCACGGCTTATATTTAATCTTTTATCCACCTTGAATTTGTTTTTGTGTATGGTGTAAGTTGGTGCTTGAGCTTCATTTTTTTGCACGTAGCTGTCCAGTTCTCCCAACACCATTTGTTGAAGAGGCTATTTTTACTGCATTTTATGTCGCTGCCCCCTTTGTCAAATATTAATTGACTGTAGAGATTTGGATTTATTTCTGGGCTCTCTGTTCTATTCCACTGGTCCATGTGCCTGTTTTTATGCCAGTACCAGGATGTTTTGATTATAGTAGCCTTGTAATACAGTTTGGTAACAGTTATTCTGATTCCTCCTACTTTGCTCTTCTTTCTTAAAATTGCTGCAGCTATTCAAGGTCGTTTATGGTTTCATATAAGTTTTTGAAGTGTTTTTTCTATGTCTGTGAAACATGGCATTGGTACTTTAATAGGTATTACATTGAATTTGTAAATTGCTTTGGGTAGTATGGACATTTTGATGATGTTGATTTTTCCAATCCACGAACACAGTATATGTTTCCATTTGTTTGTGTCTTCCTTGATTTCTTTCTTCGGTGTTGTATAGTTTTCTGTATATAGGTCTTTTACTTCCTTGGTTAGGTTTATTCCTAGGTATTTTAGTTTTCTTTTTGCTATAACGAATGGGATTTTTTTTCTTGATTTCTGCTTCTGCTGTTTCATTGTTGGTATACAAAAATGCCTTTGATTTCTGGATATTGACTTTGTTTCCAGCTGTTTGGCCAAATTCATGTATTAGGCCGAGCAGATTTTTGGCCAAGTCTATAGGATTGTCTATGTACACTATCATGTCATCTGCAAACAATGATAGTTTTGTTTCCTCCTTTCCGATTTGGATACCTTTTATTTCCTTTTCTTGTCTAATCCCTGTGGCTAAGATTTCCAATACTATATTGAATAGAAGTGGTGAAAGTGGACAACCTTGTCTTGTTCTTGATCTTAGTGGAAAAGATTTTGGTTTTTGCCCATTGAATATGATGTTGGCTTTAGGTCTCTTATATATTACCTTTATTATGTTGAGGAATTCTCCCTCTATTCCCACTTTGCTGAGTGTTTTATCATAAATGGGTGCTGTACCTTATCAAATGCTTTTTCTGCATCTATTGATATGATCATATGATTTTTGCCTTTGTTTTTGTTTATGTGATGTATTACATTTACTGATTTGTGAATGTTGAACCATCCTTGCATCCCTGGGATGAATCCCACTTGGTCATGGTGCATGATCTTTTTAATGTATTGTTGGATGTGGTTTGCCAATATTTTGTTGAGAATTTTAGTGTCTATGTTCATCAGCAATGTTGGCCTGAAGTTTTCTTTCTTTGTTGTGTCTTTATCTGGTTTTGGGGTTAGGATGATGCTGGCTTCATAGAAAGAGTTTGGGAGTCTTCCATCATTTTGGATTTTTTGGAATAGTCTGTGAAGGTTAGGGGTTAGCTCTTCCTTAAATGCTTTGTAGAATTCTCCTGTGAAACCATCTGGTCCAGGGCTTTTGTGTGTCAGGAGTTTTTTGATTACTCTTTCAGTTTCATCTGCTGCTATTGGTCTGTTCAGGCTTTCTGCTTCTTCTTCATTGAGTTTTGGAAGATTATATTTTTCTAGAAACTTGTCCATTTCACCTAGGTTTTCAAATTTCTTGGTGTACAATTCTTCATAGTAATTTCTCACAATCCTTTATATTTCTGTGGTGTCAGTTGTGATCTCTCCTCTTTCATTTCTGAATGTGTTTATTTGGGTCCTCTCTCTTTTCTTCTTGATGAGCTTGCTTAAAGGCTTGTCAATTTTGTTTATCTTTTCAAAGAACCAGCTCCTGGATTCATTGATCCTTAGAATTGTGCTTTTAGTCTCTATGTCATTTAATTCTGCTCTGATCTTGGTTATTTCCTTCTTTCTATTTGCTCTGGGCTTTCTTTGCTGTTGATTCTTGAGTTCTTATAGGCGCAGAGTTAAGTTGTTTGTTTGAGATGTTTCTATCTTTTTTAGGTAGGCCTGTATCGCTATGAACTTCCCTCTGAGGACTGCTTTTGCTGTGTCTCATAAGTTTTGGGCTGTTGTGAGTTCATTTTAATTTGTTTCCAGAAACTTTTTGATTTCCTCCCTAATTTCATTCTTGACCCATTCATTGTTTAATAGCATGCTATTCAATCTCCATGATTTTGAGCGTTTTGGGTTTTTTCCCTTGGGGTTGATTTCTAGTTTCAGTCCCTTGTGGTTGGAGAAAATGCTTGTATGATTTCAATTTTCTTGAATTTGTTGAGGCTTGTTTTGTGTCCTATCATGTGGTCTATCTTTGAAAATGTTCCATGTGCATTTGAAAAAAATGGGTACTTAGTTTCTTTGGGATGAAGGGCTCTATATATATCAGTTAAGTCCATTTCATCTAGAGTGTTGTTCAATGCCACAATATCTTTGTTGATATTTTGTTTGGAAGATCTGTCCATTTTTGACAGTGGGGTGTTAAAATTTCCTACTATAATTGTGTTGCTGTCGATATCTTTCTTGAAGTCCTCTAAGATTTTGTTGATGTGTTTAGGTGCTTCTATGTTGGGTGCATATATATTTACAATGTCTATGTCTTCTTGGTGCATTCTTCCCTTGAGTATTATGAAGTGACCTTCTGGGTCTCTCTTTACAGATCTTCTTTTGAAGTCTGTTTTGTCTGATATGAATGGCTTTTTTTCCCTGTCCATTTGCTTGGAAAATTTGTTTCCAGCCCTTCACTTTGAGTCTGTGTAGGTCTTTTGTCCTGAGGTGGGTCTCTTGTAGGCAGCCTATGTGTGGGTCATGCTTTCTTATCCATTCAGCTATTCTATGTTTTTTGATTGGAGCATTTAATCCATTTACATTTAAGGTCATTATTGATAGGTGCTGATTCATTGCCATTTTCATGCCTGTGTTTCTTTCTCTCTCCTTCTCTCTCTCTCTCTCTTTTCCTTCCTTTCCTTAAAGCAGTCCCTTTAACATCTCTTGCAGAACTGGTTTGGTAGAGGTGTATTCTTTCAGACTTCTTTAGTCTGGGAAGCTCCTTAATTGGCCTTCTATCTTGATTGAAAGCCTTGCTGGGTAAAGTAGTCTTGGTTGCAGGCCTTTGGTTCTCATTACTTGGAGTATTTCTTGCCATTCTCTTCTGGCTTGGAGCATTTCCATTGAGAAGTCAGCTGCTAACCTTATTGGGGCTGTCTTGTATGTTACTTCCTTTTTCTCCTTTGCTGCCTTTAAGATTCTCTCTTTGTCTTGGAATTTTGCCATTTTAACTATGATGTGTCTTGAAATGTGCCTCTTTGGGTTCCTCTTGATTGGGACTCTCTGTGTCCTGGATTTGTGTGACTTTTTCTCTCATCGAATTAGGGAAGTTTTCCATCATTAGTTTTTCAAATAGGTTTTCTATGCCTTGCTCTTCTTCTAGGAGAAGCTTTTTGAATGAAATATACCTTGGATTCTAGAACTTTGAAGAGCCAAAGCTCTTAGATCAAGGTGGTTTAAAACTATTTTGTCTAAAGGGTATTATTCTAGAAATCACACAGATTCTTAGAACTCTTTGGGCCAGTGATACTCTAAATATATTAACAAATTATCAGTGATGAGTACCTTAAAACACTCTAACTTAAATATATCCTTACTCAAAAACCACAGATAAAAATTACATATATTATTAATTTAGAATTTCCCTTTATAGAAGCTGAAAACTAATTAGATAAAACTATAGATCTTGATTTCTATCTGTATCTCTGTCCCTATCTATCTACCTATCTATCTATCATCTATCTGTAATGTGCTGCCAACTATCGTGTAGCCCATTAAACATGCCACACATATTAAAATACCATTACAATTTCAAATTCTGCCTCTTATTCTGAAAAGAAAAGCATGCTATCCCCTGAAGATTATATTTTCACAGTCTGTTACGCATATTCACTCATTCAATCATGTATTCATCTTTCATATTCTTAAATGACTTATTATTTTCCAAGCACAGGAGATACAATAATGAAAGGCTTCTATTCCAGTGATGGGGGTGAAAGGTGCCTGAACAAACCATGATAATGCCCTGTGGTAAGTTCTATGACAAATGTAGGAAAAAAGCTGTGGAGACAGAGTGGTGGAGCACCTAAAATTTGAGATGGGAAGGAAAGGCCAGAACTGGCATTAATAATATGTTACTTAAAAGTGAATCTTCAAGAATATTAATGAATCATTCATTATTTTTCCATTAATTTATTCACTACTCTGTGTCAAACCAGTGCAAAAACAAAACCATCCCTTTTCTTGACTAATTCAAAATCTATTTGAGAAGTAGACAAATCAAAAACTAGAGTCCAGAGTGTTCGTTGTTAGGAAAAAACTGTGTGTGTGTGTGTGTGTGTGTGTGCGTGTGTGTGTGTGTGTGTGTGTGGAAACTAGGGTGAAGTTGTGATAGGGCAGCAGGAGGAGGTACTGAGGTTGAGGAAGGAAATATGTGGGAAGAAGGAAAGTAATATGGAAGTCTGAGAAATTTTGACCCGAGCATATGTTATATCTTTTAGGGAGCCATGAAATATTAAGCCTCAAAGCAGGCAGGAAGAGTGGCTGTGAAGGGCCCTCCAGGCTGAAGACTTTGGGCTTTATCTTTACGTTATGTGGAAGCCATGAATGCTTTTATGTATACTCACAGGGTGTTTTCTGTGTGCTTGTCTACACCTACTCTGCAATATTCTCCACCCCACTCTGTGTTCCAGGAGGTCAATTTTTATAGTTGCATCTGGGGCCTCTCTTGTCTTCTGACTTGGACTAAAGAAAAGCACCTTTAGGCAATCAGAGGGCTGGAGGAGAGCAATGTGGCAGATGCTAGTGGTGTCCTGCCCTATCTTTTTTGTCAGGGTGGTACATTCATTGTGTAGGAGCGGCAGCTTTTTACTAACAACTTATATTTTAGCATCAATGAAAAGATTCCTTGGCATGTGAGGGCCATCTCGCCAGGAGATGCCTAGGAAGTTATACTACCTTCCACTTAACCAGTGGCCAGTAACCAATGGTTGACCAATACAAGGGTAGAACATCCCAGTCCCCTTGGATCTAGACAGTACCACCTCAGTGAACAACTGAGACTCTAGAGTGTCTTGTAGGTTCAGGCTGAGGATGTTTTTGGAAAACGCATATTTGTTAGCATCTTCCCTAACCCTAACCTGCTTCCCTTACTCCTTTAAAGTTTTGTCCTAATAGCACTCTCTGAATAAAACATTTGCATAAGATTGTCTGCCCAAACTTATCTTCTAGGAAGCCTGATTTAAGATAACTGATACTAGAAATAGTCCTGCAAAACCAATTCTAAAGATTTAATTCTGGAGTTGGATCATACACCAGCTGGATGACAAGGAAGACCCTGTTTCTTGCAGTAAGTGGAGTGCTGATGGTTTCTTGGATGTCATAGCAGTACAGTTGCTAAGGTGATGGTGATGCATGACCTCCTACAGCATCTCTGGCATTTAAGAGAAACAGGGAAAATAGTAACAGAAAGAAATTGGATGATTATCATTGCATGCCTGCTAAAGCATTCAGAAGAGAAAATGATTGATCATCAATTCAAAGCTAAGTGTGAAAGTCAGAGGTCCTTTAGGGAGCTTGTCACCTGCAGCTGGAGGGCACACTGAGCTGCTGACCAGGCATAGGACAATGAAAAGGACAGCAAAACTTTCTAGAAGGCTGAAGTCACAGCCCAGGCACAACTAGGGATGGTGCCATGATAAGATATGGGCTTCACAGAGTGGGAGAGATAAGCCATAGAAAGATTCAGCGGCTTACTCTGTCTGTGACTCTTTTAAGGATCCAGTGGTCTGGGGTGTTACTGGGATGTCCCCTCCAATGAAAAGCAGAGAGTATTGCAGTTTGTGTATCTTATTGTTAAGAAAGCAGCAATGTACAGCAATGCCGCACTTGCCAATACTGCACGGAGTGGTTTAGCAAGTTATGTGGAAAATTGCCAGTGCTCAGTGAGGACCTTGAGCAAGAAAGGGCATGTCCAGGCTATAGCAGAAGCAGTCCTACAACTTGGGTTAATGGTGCAAGAGTTATCTGCAGGAGATAAAGATATATGTGGAGCCTCCAACAAGTCCCAACAAAAGAGTTTCAAAGCAGACAACTGAGATTTTGGAGCAAGACCATGCCACCTGCAGCTGCTGGAATGCTACCAGACATGGTATATTGGTCAGGGTTCTCTAGAGAAACAGAATAAATTATATAGATGGAATAAAAGCATATATATATGTATATATATAAAGTAACATATAACATTATGTTAATATTTTATATACAATGATTATATATAATTAATATAAAATATAGCCCTGGCTGGTGTGGCTCAGTGGATTACATGCCAGCCTATAAGCCAAAGGGTTGCTGGTTCAATTCCCAGTCAGAGCACATGCCTGGGTTATGAACCAGGTCCCCAGTTGAGGGTGCTCGAGAGGCAACCACACGTTGATGTTTCTCTTCCTCTCTCTTTTCCTTCCTCTCTCTGTAAAAAAAAAATAAATAAAATCTATAAAAATACTATTTAAAAATATAAAATACATACAATCTATAAATCATATGAAGAGATTTATTATAAGGATTGGCTCACATAATTGTGGAGCCTGAGAAGTCCCTTGAGTTGCTGTCTGCAAGCTGGAGAACCAGGAAAGTCAGTAGTAGAATTCAGTCCAAGCCCAAAGGACAGAGCATCAGGAGTATCAATGTCTGAGGGCAAGAGAAGATGAATGTCTCATGTGAGGCACAGAGCGTATTCACTCCTTTCTTGCCTTTCTGTTCTATTTAGGCCCTCAGTGGATTAGGCGATAGCCACCTGCGTTGGTGAGAGGGCTCTTCTTTACTCAGTGCACTGATTCAAATGCTAATTTCTTCCTTAGACACCCTCACAGACACACCCATAAGTAACGTTTTACCGGCTCTCTGGGCATCTCTTAGCTCAGTTAGATTGACACATAAAGTTAACCGTCAAAGTCCACTCCTTGTCAACTTGGCTTCTATTGATAGATGTATCTTCTTAAACCATACTTAATCTCAAAATAAAGGCAATCACAAAGTGGTAATGCCAACTTAAATGATACAACTATCCTGTGTACAATGGAAAATACACTAACCCCTTCTCCAGAAGAATAGGTAATGCCTTTCAGTGATGGTTACCCTGCTCCTGATATCCCATATCTTAAATACTTTAGTGTAAAACTAACACTGATGTAATGTCACTGTGTCTTATGTTACATGATAAGGAATAAGAGAGGAAAGAAAACAAGGATATGTGCTTAACGTAACATGTATGTACACACATATTCCCAATAAAATTAGGAGGAAATACCCATGACAATTACAGTCCTTGTGTCTGTAACTGGTTATATGGTCATAACTGGTATCTATAACTACCTTCAACTACCCATTCTGCATTCCCTTTGCCTTCAGCAAGCTCCTCAGCTGGCCATGGTTCTTCACCTGGCAGGGTGGCCCACACCTTCATTCCTAAAGGGTCTGTACCATTAGTAGTCCTGCTGGACTGGACTATCATTTTTTATTGACCTCAATTACAGGGCATGGTACTACTAAGAGATGTCCTAAAGGTTCTCCTGTTTTCCAGACATACTCTTCTTTGCCTTCATTGTGGAATAGTAGTCTAATTTCCCCTTGGAAATCAAGGTCACAGGGAAGGTAAACACCTGACCAAATGACATTAAGCAGCCATGAAAACAGAGCTGCTTATTGTGAAACAGGTTACTGCCAGACCTGCCAAGTCACGAATGTTAGCAGCCCCAGCAGCAATTATTTATAAAATGGAATGGTTCCATTTTGATAAACCTTAAGTTGGTCCAAAGAGCATAAGTGAGCTGAATGAGCAAGTATCCCAGGCTTCCATGTCACATAGCAGTCTCAGCAATTGACACTGTAGCCTCATGGGAGACTCCTTACAACCAGCTTACTAGAGGATCAGAGCAACTCAGTCTTGGTTCATGGATGGTTCCGCTTGGTATTTTAGTGCGGCCTACAAATGGGTTGTTATTACGATACAGTTCCACCCAGGGGCAGCCTTGAAAGACAGTAGTAATGAAAAACTCTAAACAGCAGACAGGGCTTTGGTCAGTATTATTCATTATCTCATTTTGTTGAGAGACAAGTGGCTCAAAATAAGGATATTCATAAAGGTATATGTAGTGGTGGATAGCTTGGCTCATTACTTAGAGCCCTGTAAGAGGCAAATTTGGCAGACTAAGGACAAGGAGGTCCAGGGGATATGAGTGTGGATGGACATGGGAATGGGATCAAAATAAAAGGAATTTACTATCTAATATTGGTACCATCAGAGAGCACCACTGTCAAAAAGCTATAAAACAACCTGGGGTAGTTGATGGCTTGTCCAATAGATTATCAGCCAACCTCTGTGCTTGCTCAATGGACTCATGAATGGAGTAGCCACGGTGACAGAGGTGGAGACTATCTATGGACCCAATAGCATGGGCTCCCTCCCACCAAAACTGATCTAGCTCATGTGCCACACCTAAATGGCCAACCAATCTAGAAACAAATTTTAATGTTGAACCCTTGATATGACACCTCCTTAAAGGAAACCATCCAGGGACTTGGAGGCAAGTTAATGACACTGGATCCCTGTCATCCTGACAAGGGGAACAATTTGTTCTGAGCAGTAATGACACATATTTCAAGTATGTGTTTAACTTTCTAACCAGCAGTATCAGTCAGCATCACATACAAGGACTCACAGAATGCTCTTATTGGATGGGATTCTTCACAATATCACTCCACATCAAGATAACCCCTTTGATGGCAAAAGCAGCATGGTGGTGGGAGTTTACAAAAGAATCTGCCGGTCCTACTCTGTATTGAAGCATTTAGAGCCTCCTGACCTGATAGAGCACGGAAATGCCCATTTGAAGGCATTTCCTTAAATGTAGTACAAGCTTGGAATGCAAGCTTGGAGATGACATCCCCTACTGGGGACACTGACCTTCAGAGAACAGTGTACTTACCCTCAACTAATGGCCATTTTATGGTGCTGTGTCCTAAATAAGTTGAATACATGAATTCAGAAAGCAATAGATAGAGGAAATCGAGGCCCTACTTCATCATTCCAGGATCCATGGGGAGAAATTTTTTTTTCTTGTCTCAACTTTAGACCCTATATGCCTAGAGTTCCTATTTGCCAGAGAAGGGATGCCTCCACTCTGAGATGTAGCAAGAATCTCACTAAACTTCAGCCCGGCTGATACTTGATCCCTTACACTTCTTCAGCAAGCATGTAAAGGAATTACCATATTGGCACCACTATCTACACTGTGGTATTTTAACCTGATTATCCTCAGGGAGTGGGGTTGCTAAATAGGGGCATGGAAAAATGTGTTTGGTACTCAGGTGAACTACAGGTATCTCTTGGCCTTACTTTATAGAAGAACAAGGATAGTAATCACAGCCTGGAAGGGTATGGTAACTGGGGTGTCAAGTTTCTCCGGGGTGAGAGTCTGAGTCATCTCACCAAACAAGCTACCAAGGCTGCCTGAAGTTCTAGGTAAAGGGAATGTTGAAGAGTAGGAGCAGGAAATGATGAGTATCACTTACAAACTTGAAACCAATTGCAGCAAAGAAGGCTGTACTTTATCTTATTAATGTTCCTCGTATAAGTCTCCCCAGAAGTTGAGACCAACCCAAATTTGAAGAAGCTGCGAACAGATTGGGAAGAGCTTATCATGATAGCAAGTGGATCTGAGAAATCCAAGTGGTGGAGCATGGCAGAAGCTATGGGCACCTCTCCAGCTCCCCTTTTCCTGGGCTGGTGCATCCATCCTCTGCTGGCTGCAGGTCTGGGCTAATAACTACTCAAGCTCACTTTTTCTCTGGAAGATTGTTCTGGGTGGATTGAAGCTGCCACAACCAGAGATTTCTGAGAAGTTGAGCTGTCTTCCCCCCAGGAGTCAGCTGACAGCACATGACTGACTAATGTGATGCTGCAGCCTTCCTTTCTCCGAGCAGAAAAATTTCTGTCTACTTAAGTTCTAGAGCATTCTATGGGATTTGATTGAGCTTAAACAACCCCAGAAGTCACATTTTTGCCTAATTGTATCCTTTGCCTTTTCTCGCTTTCCTTTCTCCCTTACAGATTTCATAGATCACTTGGTACAAGACTTCCTCTTATGCTCTGCTTCTAGGCTACCAGATCCAAGTCAACTGGCTGTGACAATGGCTGCCTTCCTCCACTGAGAACCACAGTCCCCTCTAGTGGTCACACTCCGTAGCTACAGCTCTCTAAAGCTCTCTCCCTTTCCCTTCTAGGGTACCTTGTCGTAATGGCTTTCTCCTGTTGAGAGTACTAGGTTACCATTCCTTGAATCTTGCTCACATCTTGAAAATAGCCCCTTTATTTAACTCTTCTTAATTCCCTCATTTTTGTGTGACATTGATTAGGGACAAGCAGGAAGTGATCTGATCAGATTTTCATTAGAAAGATCACTGTGATATCAGTGTAAAGGAGAAATCATAAGAAAGACAAGACCAGCTACGTAGAGATCATTTCATATATTATTGTAATAACCCAGAAAATATTTGAAACAAACACAACATCAACACCCATGGAAATAACCTGTTGAGGTGAAATTTGAGGTAGGCAGTAAAATTGGTTTAAGGGTTCAAGTGTCCTAAGTTCCTGAGAGAATCACATATGTTATTTTACAGCTCCATTGAACAACGATTGTGTTCCCACAGATCAAATAAATTTACACTTACACTCTACAAGCTGTATTTTTAATGGAGAATTATGCTTATGTGGATAGTTGTTTCAAAGGGCAAAACAAAGTAAATGTTATACTAGTTAAAAGCAGAAGACAGTGAAAGTACAAAGAATAGTCATAACTCTAAGGTTATAAAGTACAGAATTGCCTTTTTTTTATAACTAAACACATCTTCAATGAAATTACTTATACCATCCAAACACCTCTGAGTGACTACTTAAAATTCCCCAAAAAGACATATATCGATTTTTAGGTATTCATCTCCCAAGGGCTATGTTTAATTATGCCTCATCATATTTACTACTGCCATTAATACAGTTACAAATAAATTATTATTAAATATTATTAAACAGTCATTAGCATTTAATGGGTTCCATGTGCACATAAATCACTGACTCTAAATCTTTATATCAGTATAGTGGAGTAATGAATGAATAGTGTGTATGTTATTCATATAGACTTTATAATTGTACATGCTGCATACTTTATTACATAGCATATATTTATACATGAGCATTTAAATATATTAGCATTTTATAATGTATTAAAATTGCATATGAATATATAGTTAGACCCAATTTTTTCTTTTGTCAGAACATTTAGAATTAAATTACTGTTATCACTTGTCCTTCCAGAAATGAAAAATAAGCAAAAATATAAAGATGTAAAAAATACCTAAAGATTTCAGGGAGTAGTGTGGCTAAAGTATAGAGCGTTTATGTCTGGAGAGATTGTTGTAGGAGTTAGCTGAGGTTAAATTATGAAAGGTCTTATTTATACTCAGCATTCTGAGTATAAATTGAGATTTAGAGAATGATTGGATATTGACAGAGGAGGGTCAAGTAACTGAATTTTCCAGGTTGATTGAGAGAGTGGATATAATTTTATTTACAGGCATACATCAAAGATATTGCAGGTTCCATTCCAGATCACCACAATAAAGCTAGTATCATGATAAAGCAAGCCATAATTTTATTGCTGGTGGAGGGTCTTACCTTCAGTTTATAAAAAACACATCTGTGAAGCTCAATAAAGCGTCTATGCCTATACTCAGAGGTGTAAGTAGAGGGAAGAGGAAGATTGGGCTTTTCCTTAGAAAAGATGCACAGGAAAAATATGCAGAATTCTGTGACAGCAGAAGAGTTAGCCTAACAGCAGAGTTCACACTAGGACTTGAGGATTCAGGGGAAAAAGAAATCTGACTAAAGACATCTGTCCCCACTCTGACACACACACAGCAGCGTTATGTTATCTGTGTTAAACGGCATTGTTAGTTCCCAGTTCCTGTTATCTTACCAACTCTGGGGGCAACCAGGGAGAGAGACAGGGGACAGGAGCTCTTAGGGGCAAGTGGGCAGGAAGGATTTTGGCTTGGATGGGCAGACACTACTAGATGACAGGTCTTTCATAATTCCTTTGTTCCTTCTGTGTTCTATCTCAATTTAGGGAATTTCTCTTCTCCTCCCAGATCACAGTCTCGCTACACCTCAGGAATTTAATTTCTCCTCCCTTAGTTACATATTCTCTCACTGCACTTAAGGAATGTGAGTTACTTCCCATCACCCAGTTTTGAATCACCCTATTAGGCAATCCTGGAATTATCTAAACTACTCTCACCTTATCGCTTATTATTTTTGTCCTCTGTAAACAAATCTGGTGTTTTCCCCAGGTCCATTCCTGCGGTTGTGTTATCTGTCTCTTATTCATTTATTTCTTAAAGGTCCTAGCACCACCTCTGCTTAGTGTAAGTGGCATAATGCTATGGAAAAACTCTTTGAAGAAGAAAAGGAATTCTGGTTCTAGTTCGGCCATTCACTGATGGCTGTAAAGCTTTTGAGCAAATGCTTTACCCCACTAGGCTTCTGGTTACTCACTCTGACTAAATGAAATACAGGAAAAGACTGAAATAAATGCACTTTAGTGACTTTCCTATCCATAAAATTCTGACTCTTAATTTGTCCTAGGTGACCTGCAAGCCTATCCATCTGTTCTCCTGTGAAGTCACAATTGTATGTTTGGTATTGTATTTAAATAATCTTATTCATTTATTTATGTAATATACTTTTATTGAGGTTGTGGCTAACTATATGCTGGGTACTGACTGGCTAAGCACAAAGAACAGGGCGATTGTGACCAGTCCTTTCAGAGCTTACACATTCACAAGTGTGAGGATTGTAGCAGAGGACAGAAATAGAAGGCACGAAGGGAAATGAGACAGCAGGATCTGGCTAACCAGGAAAGCCTTGCTTAAAGGACTTTATACAGAAACCTAAAGGATGAGAGTGTCCTGGGAAAGGAAAGGGAAGCATGCCCCAGGCAGAGGGAATGGCATGTTAGGATGTCCGCAGATGGGAGAGAACAAAGATTAGAAAGAAGGTCTGTATAGCCGGGGAAGAGAGGATAAAGGAAAAAGAAGTATGTAGAGGTGGTTGTCTGGACAGATTATGTTCAGGGCATTTTGAGCTATCTTAAGATTTTGGACTCTGTGATGAGGACAATAAAAAGCCTGTGGAAAGTTTTATGTAGGAATGTGCCCTGATCACATTTACATTTTAAGAGTTTCAATCTGGATTTGAATAAGCCCTGGCTCATGACATGAAATGAAAATAAAATAAACCGTGGCTAGTGTGGCTCAGTAGATTGAGCACTGGCCTGCAAACCAAAGGGTCATTGGTTTTATTCCCAATAATGGCACATCTCTGGGTTGTGGGCCAGGTCCCCAGTTGGGGGCACTCAAGAGGCAACCACACATTGATGCTTCTCTCCCTCTTTTTCTCCTTCCCTTACCCTCTATCTAAAAATAAATAAATAAAATCTTTAAAAAAGAAAATAAAATAAATTTTAGGGCATGCTTACTATAGGCACAGCTCTAAATTCTTTGCATAAATTGTCCTACTTAATCTCACACAACAACTGTATTTGTTTGTCAGGGCTGCTGCAACAAATTGCCACAAACTGAGTGACTTAGAATAACAGAAATGTGTTCTTTCACAGTCTGGAGTCTATAAGTCTGAAATCAAGGTGTCTGCAAGGTGGTTGCTGGCAATCCTTGGCATTCTTTTACCTGTAGATTCTTCACTCCATCTCTGTCTTCATTTTCACATGGCATTTTCCCCTATCTCACATCTTCTTTCATCTGACCACATCTTTACATCCAAATGTCCCTCTTATCAAGACACCAGTCATTGGATTCGGCCCACCCTGATCTGGTAGGACTTCATCTTGACTTGATTACATCTACAAAGACCTTATTTCCAAATGACCATATTCTGAGGTTCTATGTAGACATGAATTTTGAGGGGGGGGGGAGAGACTATTTAACCTGCTACGATAACCTTAAGAGTTTAACCCAGTTTGAGTGGTGAGGAAACTGAGGCATTGCGAAGTTAAGAAGTATGGCTAAGCGCTGGTGTATAAGTGAGTACAGCCTAGATTAGTCTCCATCAGCCTTGTCAATTCACAAGTGTTGAAGTCAGAAAAATGATTTGTCATTAAAACCACTGTGTTTTTGGGTGGTTTGGTGCATGGCAAATGCTAACAGATTTACCAGTCTTTTAAGAAGGTGGCCTATTTGAATAGACTGTAGGATAATGAGGTATTGATGGATGAGTCAGGGAAGGGCATGGAAGAAAGCATTTAGTCGTCTCCAACATCTAATTCCATCCCAATATTTCATGCACATTCTGAGTCCAGCAGAACTATCTGCAGGTTTAGTTTACAATGGAACATATTTTTGATACTATATTTGATCATACCCAAAAGACCAAGAAGGGATGGGGGAGCATATTTTTGAGACATGATTTATTTTATTTCCTGTAAAAAGGCTGCTAAATTGATCCAAAGTTTGAGGTAAAATGATACATTTTTTTTCTACATGAAAGCAGTGCTTGGGGTTTAAGAATCATCATTTGTGATGACATATAAGCTTTATTATGGATATCGGATTGTTTATTAAATTATTTACCATCTTAAGGATAATGAAAATGATTTACTTAATGTTAAAAAAGAAAAATGGCAAAGCCTATTTTCAAAGCAACTAAATTTTCTAATTCTGATTTTTAAATGTTGAATAAATTATTACCAAAGTCAAGAGAACATGTAAACAACCTTATGGAAGCTCATGGAAGCTATAACAACCTTAACTGTAGAGGGATGGTATCTGGAGTCAGGGACACAGGATGGATTTCAGCGTCACCACTGACCTGCTGTGGTGGCCGTGAGAACATACCTCCCAGAACACCGGGAGCATAACCGGCTGATGGCTCTCACTGCTGGCTTTAAAGTCCTTCACCGTGTTCGGGCTGCGGCCATGCCTTCCATGGGTCGCTCTGGCCAATGACAGAAAGTGACAGAGAGACTAGGCTGACCCATTTTCTTTTGTGGGTGACTTTGGCTCACAAGCTCACAAAATTTTTGCCAAAACTTCCTTACACTATAAACATTCTAGGGTGCTCTCACCCAACCTCCTCTTCCTCTCTCCTTTATTTTGGTCAAAATTGTAATGTAATCTTGTTTTTCTCCTTTACTCTTACAGATCCCTGCCTATTTTCTTACACAAATACTTCCTCCAATAAAATTTTTGTACATTTAGTCCCATGTTGGCAGCTGCTTCTTGAGGACCCAGACTAGCCTCCCTGAGCCTCGGTTTCCTCATGTGTAAATAGAACCTTTTTTTATAAGATTGTAATAAGGTTTAAATAAGCCAGTGAATTTAAAGCAAAATTATACAATGACTGTCATTTATAAATTTGAATTAATTGATGAAAACTTATTGTAATTATTATTACTTACGTTTCTCTCTTTTTGTCAAAAACACGCAAGACTTTAGCAGCTCTTGGGCTGAGAACTATGTGTTGCTAGGGAGCAGTAGTTGTAAAATAAATAGATGATAAAATAGTAAATAAAAAGCATATTACATACACAATTAATGTAAATATAAGTAGCCAAAAAAGTCACAAAGACTTAAAGTTACTTTACTGAATAGCCATCTGAAGTGAAAGGCAATATTTGATCCCAGGGTGAAGTAACCTGGCCTTGGTATTAGAGAGACACTGGGGATTAAGTTCTCTCTTGACTGTGGAAAAATTGAAGGATATTCAGGTTGAATTGTGCCATACCAAATATAAATCAAAACGTCAGGGAGAGATCTACCAAGTGCAGCAAAATGTTTTTCTGGATTGAATTATCCCAGTAATTACATACATTTTGCTTAGGTTGAGGGCACACAGGTAATTAATGGTCTTAATTTGATAGTGATTACAAGTTGAATCATGCTTTACTCAACATTATTTGTCTGAAACTGAAACTAGAGTGCAATTTAAAGAGTGAGTTTATTACTTTTTAAAAAGAAAACATTTCTTCATAATATGTAATAAAAGAGTAAGGGAGTTTAGGATTGCTTCGTTCCAATGTCAAACATAATAATAATTATTATTTTTTAATAAGGAAGTACTACCAAGGGAATTTAGTTTCCTTTTTTTAGACATCGTGCCTAGCATATAAATTCTCAATGCGTTGTACTTAGTGATATTGGAGTATTTCAGAACTAGCGCACAGGAGTGGAACCACCTCTATGTAGATCTGACCTATAGATCCACTAGAGAAGAATGAAGGATGAACATGATGAACATTCACGTTCATTTTCAACTTTACAAAAATACTTATCACACTATTTTGGAATGTTTAATCCAAAATTAAATTCTGCTTTTTGTAGCAAAGTACTGTTAACATCTAATCATGCAATTAGAAATCAAATTAGCCATGGTTGAGAAAAGTTACATAGGAAACAATTGCATTTGAATGTGATGGCTTTCCTTTCTTTTAGTTGCTCATTAGTATAAGCCAAAGCTACAATTCCAGGACATCAAAAGTACCGTGAAATGCTGCTGTTTATCAGGGCTCTGCTGCTTTTCCTATATTAACTGCCTCCAGACAGTAGGTTTTAAGCAAGTGTGCTAATGCTAAGTTATTTCATGTTTTGCCCTCTTTCTTCTGCCCTTCATTTTGATCTTTAGAAATAAGTGTCAGACCTTAATGTGTACCAGTCATTCAGCCATTATAAAAAAGTTGTGTGACCTTGGAAAAGACCTTGACCTTAACTTCATTTTAATTTCTTCCTCAATCCCTAATAAAGCACTAAGCCCATAATAAATACTTGGTAATATTTGTTGAATATAAGATTTTCTAAAATGGGATTAACATGGGATCTACTCCCAAAAATTATTAAAAAGATCAATACAAAGTCATAGATACTGCCACATACTTGATATTACCATGTATTGATTATTATTATATTAGTTAACTATAGTAACTAAAAGACTGTGCTGCTGCCTTCACCCATAATTCAGTCTGAGTGACCTAGTGTGTTTAATGTACTCCAAGAAGCTCTTCCCTGGTCATCCTCTTCCACCTCAACCTTTCACACTACAGCCAATTCTCTAAAATATAAATTTTGGCATGAAAAGCCCAAGACTCTGAGTGTCCAATACCTTTCCATGTTTATGGATATGGCTGTCAGACTCCTAACAGTAAAAACAAGACAAAACAATACAAAACAAAACATGTACACCCAAAATATATGTGTTTAATTGTTTATTTATTATATCCATGGACATAATGGATATAATGGAAAAGTAGTGTAAGTTGTTATACTACTTACAAACAACTAACATTGCAAATATCTAAAAATAAACCTTAAAAACCTTGTGATCAAGATTAAATAAACACTAGTTTGAAACATTCTGTTTTCAAACAAAAGAAGTTGTGTGACCTTGGAAAGGTAGCTTTGCTTTGATATTCAAGCCACCGTATACACATAGGTTAGTCTAGTCTAACAGTTGAAATATCAAATAATCCTCTCAATATATATTTTTGTCTGACTTTACTACACTGCTTGAAGTCATCATTTTTGTTCATGGAGTTGCTGACAAAGAGTTGGTTCTAGTATTAACAGTGACAGCTCAGCTCTTTTTCTGGTTTCCCTCTTCTTATCTTCGGTCGATGGTTTTGTGGACTGTCCCACGGCTGGCTGCTATAACAAATTACCACCAACTCAGTGGCTCCTGACCCATGAAAACTCTGGGATGATGAATGGATGCCATTTTAAGCCACTTAGTTTGTGGTACACTTTTAGCAATGGAAAGTAGTAATAGAATAGCAATACAAAGCCATTTAGTTCTTTGCTACCATTGAGGGTAGCAAAAACTAGATAAAATTGTCCGCTGATAGGAGTACAAGTACACTGCGACACATGGGTATCCTCTCCATGACAACGAGTGAGAAGAAGTGCCACTCTTAGTCCCGCAGTGGGCCTCCCAATTCGTTCATTTTAAGATATTTTTCTTACCACAAGTTTGACGCATGACTAGTGGACCAGTTGAGTGTCTGGCTGGTCTGACACTATCTGAAATCATTGCCATGACATTTGAAAACCTCTGCAAGGTGATGTCAACCTATTTTTTGATCCCTTTCCCTTAATCTACTTCCTATTCTCATGGCCCATTTATGCAAACAATACTGGGACACTAACTAATCTCCAAAAGCACAGTTCTGTTTTCTACATTTTTAAAAACTCCATTTCAGCAGTTTCAGTAAGAAGGGTTTCCTTTCACTTGCAAAATCCCCTTTCATTATTCAAGACCTAGTTCAAATGTCACTTCTTTGGGAATCTTTTGCAACCAACTACCATTCTTTCTTTTTGTACAGGTAGAGCTTGTATTGCCATGTCTTTGTCCATGTCCATATAATTACTTTTGCTATAACACTCATATTGTAGCATTATAGTTGATTTTATTGCATTTATTGCCAAATTGTGAATGGCTTGAGGCTAAGAACTGCTTTTTGTTGAAGTTTCATTTTCTAATAACACCTCTGTTTCTCTGTAAATCTATTCCTTCTCCATGTGTTTTGGGTTGACCATCTCACTCTTCTGGTCCCCATAATGGCAAGACAGATGAACCAACTCTGCACCAATTCCTGGGCTGCACACAATCTGGGATGGCACCTGACCTAAACTGGGCCAGTAAGAGCTCTTTCTATAGTCTAACAATGATGGCACCAGGGAAGAATTCTGTTCTCTTTGTGAGAATGTGGAGAATGTAAGCTTAGGACTGCTTGAAATGGTGGGTTAGGCCTTGTAGAGCTTCCATCATTACAGAATGAAGCCAGAAGACAGGGAGAAGCAGAAAGAAGAGAAGAAAAATCTTATAAGGTTTAATACCCTGGATTTGGATGTCCCTGAGACTAGCTCTGTCCCCTGATCCTTCTGATATCCCTACCTTTACAGGCACATAAAGTCTCTTTTGCTTGGGGTAATTAGGTATCTATACACTTTACAGATTCTGCTTAGCACATCTAGAGTACCTAACAAGTGGACTGGCTCACTGAGGGTGTTTAGAGTAATAGTTTAGTGAATAAACGTTATTCTAAAGATCTTTCTTTGGAAGGTGGGCACTATTATACTTACCTAAAAAAAGGGAAACTAGAACTTCAAACATATACAAAACACTACAAAGTTATTTTGAGAACTCCTTTGTATTAAACTTATTCTTATACACAACAAACCCGCCTAGTAATCTGGCCTCTCCTTCTCACACCATTATTACATACTATCAGAGGTAATTAAATGTTTATGATAAATAGGGATTGCCGTGGCTAGACTTAGACTCATTTGCTTATGACTTGTTGAACCTTTAATTTTGCTGTTTTTTATATGTTCATGTCTACCAACATATTGATTAGAATACTCTACTTCAGCCAGATATTTAAATAATTACTGACTTGTAGAAAATCACTGAATCCTAACCCTGTCTCTTTAAGCTTTTGACTTAGGACAACAAGGGCTATGTGCTTCTGTTTATATATTATGTTTTTGAAAAATTTCTAATAAAAACTTCTTGAGTAGTAATTTTGTAGAAAGCCCAATCTTTTCTCTGGGATGATTTAAAAATAATAGCAATTTATTTTTATTTTTAATTACAATTGACATACAATATTATATTAGTTTCAGGTGTACAACATAGCAATGAGATATTTATATAGCTTATAAAGTGATCACCCCAATACGTCTAGTACCCATGTGACACCATACATAGGTATTACTTTTTGACTATGTTTCTTATGCCGTACTTTACATTCCCATGACTGTTTTTATAACTTCAATTTGTGCATCTTAATTCCTTCATCTTTGCACATATCTATCAAACCTCCCTCCCATCTGGCAATTATCAATTAGTCCTATGTATCTATGAGTTCATTTCTGTTTTGTTTACTAGTTTACTTTGTTTTTTATTTTATTTTATTTATTTATTTTTAGACAGAGGGGAAGGGTGAGAGAAAGAGAGGGAGAGAGAAACATCAATGTGTGGTTGCCTCTCGAGCACCCTCAACTAGGGACCTGGCTCACAACCCAGGCATGTGCCCTGACTGGGAATCCAACCAGCGATCCTTTGGTTCACAGGCCGGGCCAGTGCTCAATCCATGCCAGCCAGGGTGACTATTTTGTTTTTTAGAATCCACATGTAGGTGAATTCATGCATTATTTGTCTTTCTCTGTCTAACTTGTTTCATAATACCCTTTTGGTCAATCCATGTTGTCACAAGTGGCAAAATATCTTTCTTTTTCTGGCTGAGTAATATTTCATTATATACATGTACCACTTCTTTACCCATGCATCTATCAATGGACACTTAAGTTGCTTCCATATCTTGGCTATTGTAAACAATGTTGTCATGAACACAAGGGTGCATATATCTTTTCAAATTAGTGTTTTAGATTTTTTTGATAAATATCCAGCAGTAGAATTGCTTGGCCCTATGGTAGTTCTATTTTCAATTATTTGAGGAACTGTTTTTCATAGTGGCTGCACCAATTTTTATTCCTACCAACAATGCATAAGTGTTTCCTTTTTTCCACATCCTCTGTAACACTTGTGTGTTGATTTATTGATGACAGCCATTCTGAGAGATATGAGGTGATAATACATTGTTGTTTTAATTTGCATTTCTCTAATGGTCAGTGACACCGAATAGCTTTTCATGTGTGTATTGGCCATTAATATGTCCTCTTTTGGGAAATGTCTATTCATGTCCTCTGTCCTTTAAAATTAGCAATTTTAGGAAATTGTTAAAGGAAAACATCAGATCTCAAATTATTAGAAAAATGGGTGATTTACAGGTTTTACATACCTGTAAAACTCCAGTAACTCTAACAATAAATATTTATGTTGCTATAATATTTTTAAAATAAAAAAATTCTCACAATCCTGAGAGAAGCAATATAAGGCATCTAAATGGAGTGTTCACATTCATTAACATCCCAGGGACATGCATGAGTCAGTGCCAGGAGATCACCCATATAAAAGGAAAACAGTGATATAACTAATTATTGTTGCAACTTAGGTATGCAGACAAACAAACAAAAATGGAGCAATATCTGGGTCCATAGTTAGATTTCTAATTTGTGGATTTAAAAATATCTATTTGAGGGGCATCTGTGGTACTCAATTTTTACATATTAGGATCTTTCCCATAAAGATCTTCAAAGTCATTAGAAATTAAATTGAACCTAAAAGAAATCAGCAGGAAAATCAATATGATTTTTGCAAAAAATAGTAAAAACCATCATTTTAGTGAATTGGGCATGTGAAATCTTTTTTCTCTGCAGGCTTTTCCTTGGATATGTCAAACATATCCAAGAAATATATTAATAGTTGCATCCTTAGATTATTTTTATAACTGCATTTTATGAGTTTAACTAACAAGCCTGAATACATCTTTTTGCAGATTGTTCTGATTTAATTGCTGATAAAATATTGCTGTTGTAGGCATAATATGATCTCAAAACTATGACGTTCAAATTTAGATGTTTTTCTGGTAACAAAAAGTTTGTATACAGTGAGAATAGATACATCATGTCTGGACTAATCTGTAGATCGCAGACTCAGTGCCTGTTGATGGAAATTTTCTGAGTTGCTGGGCACAAACAACACTGTGGTAAACCAAAGCCATGTTTATCCAAAATAATTAGATAATCCTTCCCCAACCTCACTTAAAACCTAATGTTATTCATACTCAAACATATAAAGTAATTTACTTTGTAACAAAGCTAGCATTTGAGAGAGAGGAAACTACAGGAGGAGGGGGTGGAGAGAGAGAAAGACACACAGAGAGAGAGAAACATCAATTTGTTGTTCCGCTTACTATGCATTCTTTGGCTGATTCTTGCATGTGTCCTGACCAGGGATCCAACCCATAACCTTGGCATGTTGGGGCAATGCTCCAACTAATTGAGCTACTTGGCCAGGGATTCCAAGTGATCTTTATTTAAAAATATTTTCTTCTATTCTGGTAAAGTACATGTAACATAAAATATGCCATTGTAACCATTTTCATCGTATTAAATGCATTCGTAATGTCATGTAATCATCACCATCATTCATCCTCATAACCCTTTCATCTTCTAAAACTAACACTCTATACCCGTTAAACAATAACTCTATATTTTCCCCTCCCCCAGCTCTCTGCAGGCACCATTCCACTTCCTGTCTCTGTGATTTTGATTCCTCTAAGAACTTCATATAAGTGGTCATAAGTGTAAAGGTTCTAAAACCCAATTAAATGTGTAGAGAGGTTCCCCCACACAACCACCAAGCAATTCTCTGTGACACAATCTGGTTGTCCTACAGATTAACTTAATTCTGAATTATTTACGTGGAGATAGCATGCCATCCCACAGGTTAATCAGCCTTACAAGATATCTCCCTACCCTCACCCACACAGACTTCTGAGGCCAGTCCCAAATCCAAGTTACACATATGCTTCTGACCAATGGCCTATAAATCAGAGATTCCAATGACCCCCATCTTTTGGTTTGATTAAATTGCTAGAGCAGCTCTTAGGAGTGGCTCACAGAGCTTAGGGAAACATTTACTTAAGTTAATTAGTTTATCAGATGATATGATAAAGGGTACAGATGGACAGCCAGGTAGACACCTCAGGGCAGGTCTGGGAGGGTCTCCACACAGAAATTTCTGTCCCCGTGAAGTTAGGGTACCTCACCCTCCTGTTGTGGATGTGTTTACCTGCTTGGAAGTTCCCTGAACCCAATATTATTGGCATGTTATGGGAGACTTTCTCACATGGGTATGGTCAACTATTAATTCCCTTTCCCACTCCCACCCCTCCTCCACAGAAGGTGGGAGGAGTGAAAACTCCAAGCTTCTAACCATGGCTTGGTCTTTCTTGTGACAAGCCCCAACCAGTAGCCCACCAAGAGTCACCTTATTAGAACAAAAGATGTTCCTAATGTTCTTAACACTTAGGAAATTTGAGGAGTTTTGGAGCTCTGTGCCAGGAACCAGGGACAGATATATATATATATATATATATATATATATATATATATATATATATATGTAAAAATGTATAATATATTATGTATCTGTGTATATATTATATTATATTATATTATATTATATTATATTATATTATATTATATTATATGTCTGTAATATATATACATATATAATATATATGATATATTTTATTATCTCACAATACAGTATTTGACTTTTGTGATTATCTTATTTAGCATAATGCCCTCAAGTTTTATCCATGTTGTAGCATATGCCAGAATTTCCTTCCACTTTGAGGATGAATAACATTCCTTGTATATATATTACATTTTGCTTATCAATCAACCCTTGATGGACACTTGGATTGTTTCCATAAACATTGTATAATATGTTCTTTGAGACCCTGCTTTCAATGCTGTGGGTACATACCTAGAAGCTGAATCATAGGGTAATACTATCTTCAATTCTTCGAGGAACCATCATACTATTTTCCACAGTGGCTGTATTATTTTACATTTCCACTGTTAGTATTCTAGGGTTCAATTTCTCTACATTCTTGCCAACACTTGCTATTCTTTTTGACAGTAGCCACCCATCTTAGTGGGTGTAAGGTGGTGTCTTGTACTTTTGATTTACTTTTCCCTAATGATTAGTGACATTGGTTATATTTTTGTAAGCTTATTGGCTATTTGTCTGTCTTTTATAGAGCAATGTCTATTCAAATTCTCTGCCCAATTTTGAATTGTACTGTTTGTCTTTTTTTTGTTGTTGTTATTGAGCTTTAGGAGTTATGTCTATATTCTGAATGTTAATCTCTTATCAGTTATATAATTTACAAATATTTTTCTCCTCTGGGTTGCCATTTTATTCTATTGATATGTTTTCTGATGCTCAGATTTTTAAATATTCATCAGGTCCAATTTTTCTATTTTTTCTTTTGTTATCTATGTCATTGGTGTCATATATGAAAAAATCATTGCCAAATCCAATGTCAGGATGATTTTGTCATGTTTTCTTCTAAGAGTTTTATTGTTTTTGGCCTTATATTTAGGACCTTTATTTATTTTGAGTTATTTTTTGTACATGATGTTAAGTATGAGCCCAACTTCACTTTTTTGCATGTGAATAACCAGTATTCTCAGCACCATTTGTTGAAAAGACTCTGTCTCATTAAATGGTCTTAGCACCCTCGTCAAATGTCTTTTGACTATACATATAAATGAGGGTTTATTTCTGGACTCCCTACTTTATTCCATTGATATACATATCTGTCTTGATGCCCATATTACATCATTTGATCTCTGTAACATTATAGTGAGTTTTTAAATCATTTGTGAATCTTCCAGCTTTGTTTTTCTTTTAAAAGATTATTTTGGCTATTTAGGTCCCTTGAGATTCCATGTGAATTTCGTGATGGGCCTTTCTATTTTTGCAAAAGGTGCCACTAATATTTTGATAGGGATTGCATTGAATCTATAGATTGCTTTGGGTAGTATTGGTATTTTTACAATATTAAGTCTTCCAAAACATAAAAATGGAATGTGTTTCCATTTATTTATGTGTTCTTTAATTTCTTTTAGCAATGTTTCATAGCTTAAATTATACAAGTCTTTTATCTCCTTAAGTTAATTTCTAACCACTTTCTTCTTTTTGATGCTATTGTGAATGGAATTGTTTTCACAATTTCTTTTAAGATTGTTCATTGTTGGAGTATAGAATTGCAGTTGCCTTTGCGTGTGTGTGTGTGTGTGTGTGTGTGTGTGTGTGTGACTTTGTGCCCTGAAACGTTGCTTTGACCATTCATTAGTTCTAACAGTTTTGTATGTGTGTGTATGCTTGTGTTTAACCTTAGGGGTTTCCTATGTATTAAATCACATCATCTGGAAACAGAGATGATTTTACCTCTATTTTCCAACTTGGTTGCCTTTTCTTTCTTTTTCTTCCCTAATCTCTTTGATAGAATTTCTAGTACTAGGCAAGTCTGGGCTAAAACAACCAGCCCTACTTTCCTTTTCTTATTCCAGTTATTCTTCCACATTTTATTCTGTTCTGGTGGAGTCTTTCTAAATTCTAAACCTGATCTTTAAGGGCTTGTGATTTCCCAAATATTATAAAATCCAATTTCTAGAACAACACACAAAGTTCTTTACAAACATGATCTGAACTTACCTTTCTGTTTTACTACACCTTGCACTCTCTGCTTGTGGACATTTTTTTTTAACTGATGCTTTACTTATGGTTTTTCATCAGCTCAGATTCCAGGTCTCCTTATTTCTTAACATTCATATATCTTTCCTTTTCTTTAAAATCTAGTTCAAACAACTCAGCTTGGATAAAGCCATCTTTGAGTCTCCCTTTCACTTACATTTCTTTCTTCATGATCTCACAGCACTTTATATTACACTCATGGTTCTTATTACACTTCAGTTAATATTAGCATTAGTTTATCTTTCTACCACAATTTTCAAATTCCTTCAAGGAAGGGATTGTTTATTCTACTTTTATATTTGCATCTTTTCTGGGTTGTAGAGAGTAACACAAAAACCTCTAAGCAGTTGTTATTGATTGGGATTCTAAGCATGAAACTTAAACATATTGAGGAATAAGAAGTAGTACAAAATAGTAAGAGTCTGAGATTTTGAACTGTGTTTCTTAGGTTCTCTTCTCTTTACATTTTTCCCACAATATAATTTCCTTTGTAATATGAGGGAAATTATATTTTTCTTGCCTGAAATTCTTTTTTTGTAAGTCCTGAGTGTGGCTCAGTGAATTTTATATCATAATAAGGGCCACTGAGAAGTGCTATAAAGATAAGTCAGGGATAAAGTATGATTTATTAAGCATGTATTCTCTTATAATGTAAGAAGAATATCTAACCATTAATCCACTAATTTCCCCAATTCAGCAACACTCCAAGTAGAAATAGCACATTGAACTGAATATGTAAAGCAGGGTAAAATTCCAGTGAATCCCTCCTGAATACAAAAAAAAAAAAAAAATCAATCATACAGAAAAGCTCTCTAAATACTTTCCTCCTGCTCCTGCCCTCCCACCACACACACAAAAGGTGGGCTGGAAAGGAAGAGCATCTCTAGCAGCAGCAGGTCTTAGATGATTGCAGACTGTGCAGTTTTGAGATGAAAGCTAGCTGCTTATTTTCAGGATGTTGTAATTGGTCTCCGCAGTGAATTGTTCACGGAAATGTCAAACATGAGTCCATTTCTCAAGACTTCAACAAGCCAAGATCGTATTAGAAAACAGATGATGGTCTGAACCATTGTATCAGCCTGCCCAAATTGAAATTCAATGAACATAGTTTTTTAAATTAAGTCCAGTTCTATTTCAGATCATGATTCTTTCTTCTAGTTGTCATTCTAAGAAGGTCTTCAGTGGTTACTGAAATTTATAGTTCAATTTAGTAGGTGAATTTACCTAAATTAGAGACCTTATGGTCCTTCCTTTGAAAACTGCAGATGGTCTCATTCTAGGCTAATTTTCTAATATTTTGTTGTTTTTGATATTTTGATTAAATATCCTTCTAATATTTACTCCAATTAACTAATAAACTGTTGTTGAACTTTTAGAACTTCTCTAGTTCTAAAGTATGATTTATAATCAGGGTATTGATTTTCTGTATATAACTGAATATTTTATATGCTAGAATTTGGTTATTGAAGTGTTTTAAACATTTTCAGTCATTTTTTAAAAATGTTCATCTGAGGACATGTTTACTGATTTTAGAGAGGGGGAAGAGAGAAAGAGAAGGAGGGAGAGAAATGTCAATGTGAAAGAGAAAAATCGATTGGCTGCCTCCTGCATACACCTTGACCAGGAACCAAACCCACAACCTAGGCATGAGCCCCATTGGGAATTGAACCCACAACTCTTTTGTTTATGGGATGATGCTCCAACCAACTGAACCACACTGTGCAGTCTTGTTTCTATTATAATTTGCCTTACTTCTGAAAAAAAAATTGCTGAATAAAGATTACCATTGATTTTGCTCCTGAATAAACAATCCTAACATATAAATTCAGACTTCATACCATTTGCATTTGGATGTATAAATTTGGCTCTCTTTACCTATTTAGTATTATTAACCCTAAGTTCCTTCCACATACACTTGAGCTCTAACTCTACATAAGTTCTTAGTAAATTCTAGTTGAATTGAATTAGTGCATTCTATTCAACTCATCATAATTCTACAATTTTGTCTCTAACCAGTTAATGGGTATAACTCTTCATTCTTTCTTTTTGATAGGTTTCTTGTTTTAGATTATAACAAACTATTCAACTAACTATCTCTCAGTGAAAATATTTTTAAATATCAGCACTAGTATTAAGGACTAAGGGCAAAGAGGAGACTATGATAAAGTTGTGTTCCTCATAGTTTAATGGCTGGAGCAGGCAGATACTGTTTATAATTTAATGTGACCTGTGTTGGTTCAAAGTAACATAAGGAACTTGAGGAAGAGAAGGTGGACTAACTCTGCTTGGGAAGCATTTCTCATAGTGTGAATGAGATTTGAGGCAGTCTTAGGGGATGAGGAGTGAGAACTTCCAAACCAGAGAAAATGTTAGAGCATTTTAGAAAGAAAAAAAAAAAAGGAACCACAAAGATGAAAAAAAAAATGGCAGAGAAAGACATGTCCATGGAATTTCTGAAATTTTGGTATATCTTTAAACTGTAGCTGAAGAAGAGAATGTGAGGCTTGATGGGAAGGAAACTTGCTAATACTGTGATTTATAAGAAATATATATGTGTGTTTAGTCATTCAGATGACCAAAATATATTTCTCATATATAGTTAGTCTTTATCCACAGTTTCTAGACTATAGGTACCCAAAGCTTTGGAATTTCTTGAGTGATGGAAGTATTTTTTGTTATATTTGGTCTCCTGTCCTTGGTTCCTGAAAACATTTCAGAGCCATAAAAGTGAAAATGGTGTCTTGTTATTCATGAAAAAAAAAAAAAACCCTTTCCACAACCACTAGATTTATGTTAATGGAGCTGAATTTTGGAAAGCACCTAAGGATGAGGGCTGGTTTCTAGGGGGACCAAGGATGAATAGAAAGTCGGAAACTCCAGTTCTATCTACTGATTTCTGGGGAAAGGAGAGGGAATCAATCACCAATGGCCAATTAATTAATTAACCATGACTTTGTAATGATGCCTCCCTAAAAATCCAAAAGGAGAGAGCTTGGAGGACTTCCATGTTAGGCAACCAAAATGATTCTACCCACCACTGTTCAGGGCCCTGGCTGCATAAGAACAGAAGCTCCATTGTTTGGCACTTTGCTTGCTCTCTCTCTTCATCTGGCTGTTGATTTATATCTTTTAATATCCTTTGTAATAAATCAGTAATCTAGTGAATAAACTGGTTTCCTAAGTTCTGTGAGCCTTTCTAGCAAATTAATCAAACCCAATAGAAAGTCCTGGGGAACCTATGATTTATAGCCAGTCAGTCAGAAGTACAGGTAACAATCTGGACTTCTAATTGGCATCCTGAGTTGGATGGGGGGGTCTTTGGAAACTTTAATTTATAGCCTGTCAGAAGCACAGGTAACAATTTGAGCTTGCAATTAGTGTCTGAAGTAGAGGGTGGTCTTGAGGGACTAAGCCCTTTACCTGTGGAATCTGATGCTGTCTCCGGGTAGGTAGTATGTTGGAATTGAATTGAATTCTTGGACATCCTGCTGGTGTTCTAGAATTACTTGCTGGTGTGGGGAAACATATACACATTGGAACTGAGTCCAGGAACCAAAAGAAAAGTATATGCTTGATTTTTAACTCTGGAAAGTATTTTCACAATCTTTCTGGCCAAGCTGGTGATACTCTGAGAAAAGCTAGGGTGTTTAACTGGACTGAGCTGGCATATGTTGAGATGGAATGAGCTGCGATTGAGGCATGACTGGCCCTAGTCTCTAAATTGTGGAGGAAAGAAGAAACTGACTGATATATTTAGTATGCAGTAGACACAAAACCAAGGAATTTTGCAAACTAAGTATACATGCCCAAAGTACAGAAATCTAGTTCAAGAAAAAGGCTCTGAAAAATTATCTCAAAGAGATGGTAACTTGGAGGCATGTTTACTGAGAAGTACTTTTTGGAACACGTCTATAAGAGGGTGAGGGAACGAGAACAGACAGAGGGAGAACTTGAACTATGATACAGTTGCAGTGAGGAATTGGCCACTCCCACAGGGAGCTCTTGATTTGGGATAACCCTTCAGAATCATCCCAAACTGAGGGAGAGGACCATCAATGTGTTCCCCCACATCCTGATGTATGGGCTGCTTCCTAGGATTTAGGAGTGTATGTTTGGATGAGAAGCTCCCTATAACTTAGAGCAATACCTGTACAAGGGTCTCAACTGTGATCCACCAGCATCCAACACTTTCTGAAAGCTCAGGAGAATAAGTACCTTATGTCTTAAAAAGGTTTGGGCAACATGCCACAGCTTCCATTGTGTTTTATTTGATATGATGTGAGCTGAGGCCTTCGAAAATAAGAATGCCTGAGGATTGCAAGTCCTTATAATGGCTCCAGGGCAAGAGTTGGGAGTGTTTAAGGAATAAAATCAATATAAATATTCAACATTATCATTTGAACACAAAATTTAAAGCCATGGGTTATTGTACAATTCTTCTTAACTTTGGTGAAGACTATATTTATATATCTTGCTTCCTTTAAAGTAGGAAGTATAAACAAAATTCAGTAAAAGGCACTAGGGTGAAAAAGGAAAGACTTTATTCAGAAAAACAGTTTGCAAACCAAGAAGAAACAGCCTCAGGTAGAAACCAAAAGCAGCTCTGCTGAGACAAAGAAGGTGCCTGGTTTTTAGAGATAATGTTCTACCCATAGTTCCTATATCAGTTAGTGTTATGTAAATGAGGTTTTCAAATTGTACAGTTTGGATTGGTTGGTGTAAATGCAAATAAGGGTACATTTTGGTCAGAGTGGGTCACAATCTATTGGCTGGTTGATAGCAGAGCCGTGAGGAAGCAAAGAACTTTCCCAGAGTATGGACGTGGACACTGTGAGCAGGCAGGGCATAGCATGATGGAACAAGAGTTCGTCCAGCTTGTGGTTCTTCCCAGCACAGAGCACGTGAGAGGCCGCTGTCAGTGACCTGCTGCTACACTCTGATTTTTAATTTAGGCCCAGTTAACCATAATCAGGCTGAGTCCATCTCAACAGACAAACTCCTTCTTGGGGTTCACATTAGATAATTTTCTTCTCTGGGTCCTAGGAGATTTATTTGTCAATCTGAAAGAAAAGATTTCTTACTTCTTTATTTTTGTATACAAAGCTTTATATTTGATAATGGATACAAAAGTACATAACAAAACTGTAGGGTGTGGTAGAGAGCAAGATAATACATATCATTAGCACTTCAGGAAAAATTGATGATGCTGAACATTTGAAATTATTGGTATAAATTATCATTCCCTCAAGAATTTACTCATGCATCAGAGGAAATCTATCAAATAGTGAAATTTGGTCTGTGAACTAGAGATTCAAAACTGCTACTCTAGTGAGAATTTCTCCAATGGGAACATTAAATACATGCTTTTTGGTGAAGCAAGGAGTATATAATCTATTAAGATTTAAAAAGAATCAAGGTAAAAATTTTCTCCAAATGTCCAATTATTTGTCAAAGAGTATTCCACTCTAATAGAGCTACAAAATGTTTTTTTTAAAGGAATTTATCCTCTAAAGATTACTCTCTTAGTTTTGTTTTGTTGCTTGAATTTTTCTGGCCTCAGAGCCCACTTTATTGTGTGGGTTCCAAAGCCAGAAAAAATAACTCACGAGGTTTTTAGCATTCCGTGGGAACTGCGGGCCTTCATTTATGTTGTATTCGCATGTGGCATTAGGGAAGCTGATGGTGCTTCTGGCAGCAGAGTGGTGCAGGTGGCTGTGATCATTGGCTTCCGAAATAGCCCCCAATAACTCTTCCCTCCTGGTATTCACACCTTGTGTAGTCCTCGTCCACATTTTACAGTTGTTGGTCACTGTGATCAATAGAATTTGGCAGAATTGACGGTACATCAATTCTATCACCCCACCTTGTTAGATGGGGTGATAGAGTGTGGCTTCCTTCTTGAAGCACACTGTCTTTGACTCTGACCCCCACTCAGTCTGTGGGGGGCCAGCTTCCATGTCATGAACACGCTCAAGCAGGCAGTGGAGGGGCCCATATAATGAGGATCTGAAATGCCCAATAACCAGTGAGGAACCTGGGCCTGCCAACAGCAGTGGATCAGCAGCAGATTCCCTCTGAACCCTGCCTTCGGGTGAGACTCCAGCACCAGCCAACAGTTTGACCTCACAAGAGATCCTGAGTCAGAAGCAACCAACTGAGCCTCACCCTGAGCTCCCAACTTATGGAAACAGTTATTTGTTGTTTCAAGCAGCTAAGTATTGGATAATTTGTCTCACAGCAGTAGATACCTAGTGCAATAATTAAACTAAGCCAAGCAGTGTATTTCACTCTTCTTACCACAGTGATTGGAATGAAGTGGACAATTGACCTAACTTGGTCTCTTCAGAGAGGCTTCAACAGCTTTTAGTGGGGATTCTAGAACATGGACAACCAGATGGTGAAATGTGTGGATGTGAATGTTGGGGCCATTCTGTCCAGATGAGGAAAGCCAGTTGGAGGACAAAGCTGCTATTCTGAAGAGGGAAGAACACAAAGAATTGTGGAGAGAGAGCTGGAACCCTGATTTTTAAAAATGCTTGAAACTCCATCTTCCCCTATGTCTTCCCTTTACAAGACAAGCAAACACTTTTGCTGTTTAAACTAATTTGATTTGGATTTTCTGTCACTTACTACCAAAAAATATCTAGTGTACACATGGATAGAAATCATGTCTTTAAATATTAATAAGTATCTTAGCTTATATTATATTATTGAGCAGAAAGAGTAGTGTTGTAAACCATCCTGATTTCCTAGATCTCAAACACCTGGTCATGGATTTTGCCTAGAGAGCAGACAGAAGTCTAGAAAACAGCTTCTTTGTTAGTTTGTGAGATTCCAATATATATATATATCAGACATACATGTCAGAATCTGTGTATATATGGATGAAAAAGGAATCAATAAAAAATACTTCAAAGTTAGAAACAATATTACTTGATTACATAACTTTATCTTTTTAAATTAAATTTATTGCAGTGACATTGGTTAATAAATTATACAGGTTTCAAGTGTACAGTTCTATGATGCATTATCTTTACATTGCATCGTGTGCCCACCACCCAAAGTCAAGTCTTCTTCTGTCACCATATATTTGACCCCTTTTACGTTTTACCACCTCCCCACTCCTCTTCCCTCTGGTAACCACCACACTGTTGTCTGTGCCTGTGAGTTTTTGTTTGTTTGTTTGTTTGTTTTTCCTGTTTGTTCATCTGTTGCTTTCAGCTTTGCATCACCCATATTAGTGAAGTGATTTCACTAATATGTGTGACACCTTTTTCTGTCTTACTTCACCTAGCATGACATTCTCAAGATCATCCATATTCATCTATATTGTGGCAAATGGCCTTACTTCCACAGTATTTCTGTGGCAAATACTACTATGTCTGAGTAGTATTCCACTCTGTGTGTGTGTGTGTGTGTGTGTGTGTGTGTGCGCGCGCATGTGTGTGTATAGCATACTTTATCCAAACATCTATGGAAAGACATTTCAGTTGTTTCCATGTCTTGGCCACTGTGAATAATGCAACAAACATGGGGGTGCACGTATCTTTCAGAATAAATATTTTCAATTTGGGGGATAGATGCACAGAGGAGGGATTGCTGTGTCATATGATAACTCTATTTTTAATTTTTTGAGGAAACTCCATACTGTTTTCTATAGTGGCTGTACCAATTTTCATTCCCATCAGCCAGTGAATGAGGGTTCCTTTTTTTTCACAATTTCTCCAACCCTTGTTATTACTTGTCATGCTGATAATAGCTATTCTAACAGGCGTGAGATGGTATCCATTGTAATTTTGATTTGCATTTCCCTCATAGCTAGTGAAGTTAAGCATCTTTACATATATTTGTTGGCCATTTGCCTGTTTTCTTAGGAAAAGTGTCCGTTCAGATCCTCTGCTCATTTTTTAATTGGATTGTTTGTTTGTTTGGTGTTGAGTGATATAAGCGCTTTTTATGTTTTGGCTATTAGCCCCTTGTTGGAGCTGTTGCTGACAATTATCTTCTCCCATTTGGTTGTTGCCTTTTTGTTTTGTTGGAGCTATCTTGTGCTGTGATGAAGATTTTTAGTTTGATAAATCCCATTTATTTATTTTTACTTTTACTTCCCTTGCCTTTGGACTCAAATTCATAAAATCCTTCTAAGACCAAGGTCTATAGTTTAGTACATATATTTTCACCTCTGTAATTTAATTTTTTAGGCCTTATATTTAGGTTTTTGATCCATATTGAGTTAATTTTTATATATGGGAAAAAACAACAATCCACTTTTCTTCTTTTCATCTGGCTTTCTAGTCTTCCTGGCACCATTTATTGAAGAGAGTTTTTTTTCCCCATTTATGTTTTTACCTCCTTTGTCAAAAATTATTTGCTCTTACATATGTGGATTTATTTGTGTGCTCTCAGTTCTGTTTCATGGGTCTGTGTGTTTTCCTGCTGGTAGGATGATGTTTTGATTGCTGCCAGTTTATGGTATAGTTGGAAGTCAAGGAATGTGACTCCTCTGGCTGCGCTCATGTTTCTCAGGACTCCTTTGGTTATTCAGGGTCTTTGTGGTTCCATACAAATCTGATGATTTATTGTCCTATTATTTTCTTTAAAAAATGCCATTGAGATTTTTGGTGGGGATTGTATTAAATTTGTATATTGCTTTGGGTAATACAAATATTTTAACTATGTTGCTTCTTCCAATCTATGAATATGAGATATCTTTCCATTTCTTTGTGTCTTTTTTAACCGCTTAATGCTTTGTAGTTTTCAGTATATAGGTCCTTCATATTCTTTGTTAAGTTTATTTCTAAGTATTTTTTGTGTTGCAATTGCAAAATGAATTTTTTCCACTTCTCTTTCTAAAATTTCATTGTTAATATATAAGAATGTAATTTTTTGTACATTAATTTTGTATCCTGTAACTTTACTGCATTTGTTTACTTTTTCTAATAGTTATTGGTGGAGCCTTTAGGGTATTTTATATAAAGAATCATGTCAATCCCATATAGCCACAGCAGTCTTGAGAAATAAGAACAAATTTGGAGGAATGATACCTGATATTAAACTATAATAACAAGACCATAGTAATCAAAACAGTATGGTACTGGCATAACAACAGACATATAGATCAATGGAATAGAACAGAGAAGCCACAGACATAAACCTACATCTTTATGGTCAGTTAATATCTGACAAAGGAGGCAAGAACATACAATGGATTAAAGCCAGTCTATTCAATAAATGGTGTTGGAAAAATTGAACACCTTCTTCATGTGCAATTATTATATAAGATTAAACTCAAAATGGATTAAAAACCTAAATCTAAGACTTGAAATCATAAATATCCTAGAAGAAAACATAAGCAGTAAAATCTCAGACATTTTTCATAACAATATTTTTCTCATACATCTTCCTGGGCAAGAAAAACAAAAGAAAAATAAACAAAAGTGACTACGTCAAACTAAGAAGTTTTTGCATAGCAAGGGAAACCATCGACAAAATATAAAGACAATCTATGAAATCAAAGAACATATTTGCCTATACATCTGATAAGGGGTTAATAACCAAAATTTATAAAGAACGTATAAAACTGAACACTAACTGCCCCCTTAAAATCTAATTAAATATGGGCAAATGACCTGAATAGACACTTCTCCAAAGAATATATACAGATGGCCAATAGACATATGAAAAGATGTTCAATGTCTTATTTTGCATCAGAGAAGTGCAAAATAAAACCACAATGAGATACCACCTCACACCTGTCAGAATGGCCATCATCAATAAATCAATAAAAAATGCTTGCATGTATGTGGAGAAAAGGGAATGCTTCTGCACAGTTGGTGGGAATGCAGACTGGTGCAGACACTGTGTAGGAAACAGTATAGAGTAACCTCAGAAAAATTAAAAATGGAAGTGTCTTATGACCCAGTGATTCCACTCTGGGGAATATATCTGAAGAAACCTGAAACACTAATTCAAAAGAATACATGTACCCCTATGTTCACTGCAGTGTTACTAATAATAGCCAAGATTTAGAAGTAGCCCAACTGCCTGTCAGTAAATGAGTGCGGATAAAAAAAACCATGCTGCATTTACACAGTGGAACACCACTCAGCTGTGAAAAAGAAGGAACTCTTACCTTTTGTGACAGTATGGATAGACCTGGAGAGTATTATGCAAATTGAAATAAGCCAATTGGAGAACGACAGGTACAAAAGGGGAGCATGGTTAGGGGACTGGGTGAAAAAGGTAAAGGGCTTAAACAAAAATAAATAAATTTAAAAAATTAAATAAATAAATAAATAAATAACCTCAGGTGGACCTAGTCAGGTAGCTCAGTTGATTAGAAGAGTGTTCTTTATACTCCAAGGTTGTGAGTTCGATATCTGGTCAGGGCACAGAAAGAAGCAACCAACAAATGCAAATAAATGGAATAACAAATCAATGTCTCTCTCTCTCCCTCCCTTCCTCTCTCTCTGTAAAATTAATTAAGGAAAAATACCTCACAGACACAGACAATAGTAAAGTGATTACTAAGGGAAAGCAGAGTGGGAGCCAGTAGAAGAGGGTAAAGGGGGGATAAATGGTGGATAAATGGTGATGAATAGAGAGACTTGACTTTGGATGGTGAACACACGCAATACAGTCTACAGATGACATATTATAGAGTTGTACACTTGAAACCTATATAATTTTATTAACCAAAGTCAGCCCAATAAATACAATAAAAATTTTTAAACAATCATATTATCTGCGAAAAGTGAATATTTTACTTCTTTGTTCCCAATCTGTATGGCTTTTATTTCTTTCTCTTCCCTGATTTTTCTAGGTAGGGCCTCCAGAACTATGTCAAATAAGAAGAGTGAGATAGACATCCTTGTCTTGTTTCTGATCTTGGAGGAAAAGCTTTCGGTTTTTCAACATTGTGCAGGATATTACTTCAGGATTTGTCATACATGACCTTTATTATGTTGAGGTACTTCTAGGCCCATTTCACTGAGTATTTTAATCATAAGTGAATGTTGTATCTTGCCCAATGTTTTTTCTGCATCTGTTGATATAATCATATGATTTTTATCTTTTCTTTTGTTAATGTGGTATATTACATTGATAGATTTAGGTATGTTGAACCATCCTTGTGCCCCTGAAATGGACCCTACTTGATTGTGATGTATTTATTATACTTTTTATGTATGGTTTCATTCAATTTGGGAAGTTCTCTTCAACTATTTGAATGGGCTTTCTGTTCCCTTCTCCCTTTCTTCTCCTCTGGTATACCTATTATTTTTGTATTACATTTTTTGATGGAGTCAGATTGTTTTCATAGAGCTCTTTCATTTTTTTAAATTCTCAAGTCTGTCTTTTGTCTCTGTGTCATTTCTAGATTTCTATCTTTGATATCACTACTTCTTTCCTCCAACTGGTCAGCTCTATTTCCTAAGCTCACTAGTTCATTCTTTATCTCTTTTATTGAGTTCTTCATCTCCAGAATTTCTAGTTGCGTGTTTAAGTTCGATCTCTTTGATGAAGTACTCATTTGTTCATTGATTTTATTTTTGAGTTCATTAAACTGCTTATCTGTGTTTTCTTATAACTCAGAACTATAACTTGAATTCTCTGTCATTTAAATCACATATTTCCATGTCTGTATTTTCTGTAAATTTTTTATTTCCTTTCTGAGCTGCCTTATTATCCTGATTATTCATGGCATTTGATGGACTTCTTGTCTATGTATAAGTAGTACTTTTCTAGTAGATTGATAAGAAATCTTTGGATTGTTTTCTAGAAGGTAGTAGTGAAGCACACCATTTTTTTTTAGTTCCCTTGCACTGCTCTGGCTTTACAGATCTCTGAGGACTGGTGGGAGATGTCTTGTGTTCCCTGGGAAGTTGGGCATCTCCTCTGTGTTCAGGTCACCTGTATATCAGGGAACCAAGTCTGTGGGGGAATGTGGTGAGTGATGGAGTTCCAAATCCATGAAATCCTAGTGCTGCTCCCTGAAGTCAAATGCTGCCTGCAGTGCAGCTGCAATGGGTGGGGGTGGTGGGTGCGGGTGGGGTGAGCTGGGGGAGGCTGACTGCTGCCTTTGTTGCTTTGTTCTTCCAGTAATGGTGACTGCCAGACCTCAGCCCCCCTCCCTCTTTGTCTCTACACAACCTTGGGTCTAATTGCAGAGTTTGCCTGTTGCTCAGGGAAAAAAAATGTTTCTGTAGTATCAGTTCTCAGGTTTGCAGGGAGATGCTCTGTAACCCAACACTCAATGTTGCACCCTCTTCTGGGGCCAGCCGCTAGTTCTGGGAGGATGAAGAGAGACGGTCGGCTCTGTGGCTTTGTTTTTCTGTCTAGAATTGCCAGACAACCATAGCCTACCTCTGAGCTTTGTATCTGCCCAGGTCGCTGGGTTCAGCCACAGCACCTATTGACTACTGCTGTGGAAATGCTCACTGTATCTTTCTGCTCCTGCCAGCTTGAAGGGAGCGCCAGCGGCAACCTGATTTATCCGCTCTAGAGGGAGAATCACAGTGAGCTCTAGGCTGCGAGCTCTAGGCTGCATCCCTGGCACCATGCCAGCTTTTCCTTCTTCCCACCTCCCTGGTTCACTCCCACTTACCCACTTTCAGATGCTTCGATGGGCAGATCTGTCAGACATGTGTGCATGTGTATGCATGTGTGCCTGTGAGTGTGTTGGGCAGGCAGTCCTTTGTTGAATTGTAGCTGTTCAAATTGTTGAAACTTAGAGGGTGGAAACCAAGGGGATCGCTTGTGCTGCCATTCCTCTGGTTTCCCTAGCCCCTTTTATAACCAAAGCTATGTATGTACCCTACAAAATGAACTCTTACTATTCATTAATTAAATTTTTATCTTTTAAAATGCATCATAAATATTTGCATTATGCAGACAAACACAAATATATTAACTTGTTTATTGAGCTCTGTGTCAGAATAATCATTCTATCATTTATTTCTTCCTGTCTATCTTTAGGGAAAACAGTAACTCAGCCTCTTTATGATAAATTTTACAAAAGAATGGCTTTAAAAATGACTAAACTAGCTTTGGCTTTGTTGAGATTTGTTTATTAGGGGAAACAACTAAATATTGTTTTCCCTTGCTCAAATAAAAATAGGTCTGTGTAGATGAAACCTGTGAAGATTCTGTGAACTGAGTCAGAATTAGCACAAAGTTTTATGGCAAATTTTATATCTTGAGAAAAAACTGAGGCGTACAGAGCATATTTTCTTTCATGCTAAAGGGCGTGACAGTGTGGCAGTGGTGGGCAGCTGTGGGTTCCGAATCCAGGTCGGTCTCCGCCCTTAAATAGCCTTGGGACACTCTCTTTCCCTCAGAAATTTCTTAGAGGTATTCTAACTCTGCTATTTTGTGAGTCTTTAAGATTAGATTGAAAGATGTATTTTTTTAAACACATGGAGAGTTAGTCATATATCTTCCTTCCCAGATACTTTTATTTAATTTGATTTATTTTTTGCTTTGGCCAGAAAAAAGACTGGAGAAATATAAAATTTCCTCAATTTATGCCTGTATCTATAGCTACCTACTTTGTATATATTAGTTAATTTAAATGGGTTTATTTAATTTAGTATTTTGCAAACTAATTTTAGTGAACAATTTTGGTGTCCAACCACTGCCAAGTTAATATCAATTGTTCCAGCTCTTGGTAAAAGGTTAGGGCTACTGTGACCACGAATGTTCTCATGATGGCTTGAACTTCTCATATAAGCAATTGGGAAGGCATGAATAAGGCATACATACATGAGGATTACATTTATCCGTGATACCTTTCTTTCAATGTGTTCCCTGATATCAGTGGTGGCATTCCTGCTTACCCTCCAGCCTGACACACTGCAGCTTCCATGCCACTCTAGGCTTTGAGACCCCTGTTAAGAAGGGACTTTATAAATTATAGCCTGATGGGTCAGGCAGAGAGCATAGAGTCAAATGCTCTGATATCTTGCCACTAATATCTGCTTCTGAAATTATGTTCTGCCTTGCTCCTTGGTGCCTGAGTTACTTGTTGGTTTCCTTCTTCTATGGAAAGTACATTCTATGGAGGTAGTCATTTTTGGCTGACTTGTTCACTGATATAACCTCAAGCTAGAACAAATGCTTGAATTTAGTAGGTTCAAAGTAAATCATTGTTGATTTGTTAATTAATGAATAGGGCCACTCTACTGTGTCCTATTAGCTGGGATTTTGTCTGCTCCTGAATGCTGCTTCCAAGTCAGGCACCAAGACACCTGGCAAGAACCTGTCATTGTCCTTGGTTTGGTGTGCTGCCAGTCCGTGCACTTTCTGTTGCTGGAGCCCAAATGCCTGCTGCTCACGGTGTCTGAACATCTGCCTGCCTAGGTTGCTGCCTGGCCACCATCATCATTTTTTTCTTTGTTCTATCACCTGAGATGTTTACCCTCCTATCTCAGAGGGCTTAGTCTGGCTCCGAGAACCCATTCCAGTGTGAAATGTGATTTCGTCTGTAGGTCCCAGGCCCTGCCTCTCATCCGCCCTTAGTTCCCACTTAGCTCACATCCTGACGGGACTTAACTATACTCGAAACCTGATTAATGATAGATGTTGCATTTGAACAGCATCCAACAATTTTTTTCAATCCCCCAAATTGAAAAGCTTTGCAAAAAGAGGTAGAGCTCACTGTCAGCCAAAGGGCTCATCACCAGAGCCTTTTAATTCTTTTATGCCCCCTGAAACTTGGGCAAGTTACAAACATTTTCTGAACCTCAGTTTCCTCAGAAACAGTGGAATTAAAGAGCTAGCATTTGTGGAAGTATACAGTATGGCCCTTGGCACCTAACAGTTAAATGTAAATTAAGTTTCCTTCATTCTCTTTTCCTAAAGGGAAACAAAAAGCCTGGTATTTGGCTGACGCCTGCCTTAGACACCAAGGTCTTCCTGACTCAGGTGGCTTGTGTCTGATCTGCCTGACTGGGCCTGCCCGTTCAGTGCTGCCCTGCTTCCTGATCTTTGGCATTAACCTTTAACCACTCACTTCTGGCATCTCTGCCTGCACCCCAGTCTTTACTGCACCTGCTGATATCCACCTGAACTTCAAAATGCAGCCCCTTCGTTTGTTCTGCCTCTTTCTATCCCTGAAATAACTAGGCCAACTCTTGCTGTCTTTCAGTGTCCTCTCTTTAATGCATGTGGGGTTTAGGAAATCCAACTTAAAATAAGACTTTAAAGATGCAGAGAACTCCCTTTCCTTACTTCCAGCGCTTTGAAGATGAGACTCAAAGCAGTGAAATATTTTCCCTAAAATACTGAGTACACATCTAAGTGGGAGCTGAAACCTGGTCTTCCAGAGCTTCAGTCCATCGATTCATTCTCTTTACCCTTTGATTCTCATCCATGATCTCCCTCCATCTCCGCGAGGTGACTGAAACTATTAGTCAGCAAATTCTTACTTCACACTCACTAGACAGCAACATTTTATGAATGATTTCATAAAAGACACAGGCTAAAAACACATTATATTTTTAGGAGTGACTCATGACAAAGAAATATGTTCCCTGATTCCTAACCTGCTTGACAAGCTTAAGTAGAGAAATTTTGACTTAATTCTTTTTTTAACATAAAAGTTCTAAGAGAGATACTCCTTTTCTGATCATTTTTAGTGTGGGAAGTGGACATGTCTGAAATATAATTGTAATACATAGTATTTAACTGGCTCCCATTGTCCTAAATAATGCTGTTGTGCTCAGGATAGATTGTGAACTCTTACAGAACAGGCTCTTGGTCATCTTTGATTATCTGACATCTAGTAGGGTGATCAGGCAACACTTTGTGAATAAATTTTTCAGGACCAGTCTATGACATGGAAAGTATATGACTGGTTTTTTAGAACCACTTGATGACAAAGAAACTATAAGACCATTCAGGAGGCACCCATACTTTAAAAAAATATGAGACACACATAGTATTGTTTTGGTAGTCTGATAGATCTGAGACATCCCTATACATTTCTCCTAAAATAAAAAAAAAAAAAAAACGTAAAAACTCACTTTACTCATTAGGAAACTCCTGACCCCAACCTTTTCTTCCCTTTTATGTAAGAAGAAACTTCTCAAAGCCTGTCTCAGCTGCTTATCTTCCCTTAGGGGTGAGGAGACCAGAGCAGGGATTTGGGGCAGCAGAATTTGAGCTGGTTAGGTTATATCTCATGTGATCGTAGAACTCAGTCATAAAAATGTTCTAGAGAGATCAAAAAGCAGGAAAAAACTTTAGATACCAAGGTAGACCCTTCTACCTTGTGGTGGGGCTCTCAGTCACTGGAAGCAACAGAGGGGGTTCTCTTTTTGGTCTCCAAAACAGAAAGTAGCTATCCATTCTTTCCATTGGTTTCCCCTGAAGTAGAGTCAGTGATTCTTATTGCTTACAGGACGAAAAACTTAAGTTAGCAACAAGTTCTGGGAATTGCTTTAAACCCAGAAAAAGTTCATGGCTTATGAAGAATGTCATCTTAAGGAGTGGCAAGGTGACTATTTACTTCCTTCTCTCCCCATGACCTTTCTACACCCCTGAATCACTTCATTCTTTATCACTTTGCAGGACTGGACTCGCTAGTGGCCGTCTGTTTAGAAAGCAAAACTCTTGTGGTTGAACTCAATGCCTGCAGCATGGGCAGATGGGCGTGTAAGATTCATGAGTCCTCACCCACAACTGGACACCAACATGTCTAAGTAGATCCCGGCACATCACTTCTTCAACTTCTTTTTTTATTTGATGTTCATATATTTAAAAAGGACAGAATACTAGTTGTTAAAATAAATAGAAAAGAGTCTTTTTGTTGTTAAAAAACTGAAGGTTTAAATTCCTAAAAGATTTTTTTTAAATTTTATATATACTGTAAGGTGAGTTTTAAGCAAAGAGTAATTAGGTCCATTGTTGTTTTTGACATCCTCAAATTAAAGGTAGCAGGGTAGGGAACAATAAAATGAATTTAAATAGTGTTAGATTGACAAATCTTTGGATTTATACTATACTATATTTGTAAAAGGGGGCATATTCCAACAAGACTTTTAAAGATACCTTGTATTATTTTGAAGTACTATCTTTCTATTTCTCTCCTTCCTAACTCTTGTCATTGTTATTTATTCAGAAGGGATGTTTAAACTCAGGTTTGAACATCCCTTCTGTGAGAGGCATTTTAGGATAAATAATAAGCAGCCCTATCTTTTTCTTTCACATATAATTTCTGAAGGTCAATAAATAGTGTTTGCTTAATAAGTTACTGACAGTATTTTTGCAAATGTTAACTTACCAACAGGACATAGGCTGTTTTATTTTGTGGACATGGCATTTGATTTTGCTTCATCCCCTGGGCCTGGTTGAATGTGTGGGTTATACCTCTAGCCTCATTATAGACCTGAGTTGTGTTACATCAGAGAAAACTATTGGCCATTGTAGAAAATCCGGTGAAAGGAAACCCACATGACAGAAGTTAGAGGAAATGCTCCAGTTATAAACAGGGCTCATGAGGAAGAAACCAGTTTACTTTGTGGCGGAGCCCAGTTACAGTGAAGAGATTTAGACATTTCTGCCCAAAGAGAATGGTAGAGGGCTTAAAGAACAAAGTATGATAGTACTATTTGAATTAGAGACATACATTGAACCAAATATTCTTTAATGCACTTATCCATTCATCATGTATCAATTTATTCAGAATTTAAAGTTATTCCAGTTTATTCCCTTCAAGAATCTTCCCTCTACCCAACAAGGTATTTATGAGTGAATTCAGAATGACTGCCCTATAGATTTTTCATTTATAGTAGCTTCCCCTATAGTCAGCTTCTCCAATTCAATTGTGACCTTCCTCTGATTACTTCCCTTCTCTAATCCTTGTCTGTTTCTTCACCCTTGTTTGGTATTTTTGTTATTTTTTTAATTTTTATTTTTTTTAAATCCCTGATTAACTGCCTAGCTCCAAATTTATGTCTCCATTGTCCCAGCATGTGGATTTCAGATCCTCACATCCGCAGTAATAATGCTAGTAACCACCACGTTTATTTTGTCAAGTGTCACCGCCATGCTCTGCTTTGACAGGTACAGTGGTGGCAGTTCAAACTGAAGAAACGGGACGGTCAGATGGCCAGCGTGCAGTTTGCAAACTGCCTTTAGAATACATTTTGCTGAAACTATCAGTTACAGATTTATTAATTAGTGAGGATCTTGTTTCCTTGTATTGATTATGTCCTACTCCAAAGTTCTGAAATTTCACCTCTGTTCCTGTTGGAAAAATATTTGCTTAGAAATGGAAAGCCTTTACATGCAAGATCAACTCAAGATTATTGGATGTTATATTGGATGAGTTCTGTGTTATGGGGTCATAAGAATTTTGTTCCACAAGCTTCAGTGATATGAAAGATTAGAAAAATTAATACAATAAAAAATTTGCCTTTAATTCAGTAAGTATGAAGGGGGTGCATTGCTGATTGCTGAGAGAATCACAAAATTGAAAAAAAACTTAGTCTCTAAATGCAGGAGCTTAGAACTGTGGGAGAGATGCACAAATACATAAATAAATATAATTCAGGTTATCAGTTACAAGAGAAAATAAACAAAAATACGTGTCCTAGTAATGTACAGCAAAGAGAGATTAACCAAGAGTATCTGTAAAAGTTATCAGAAAAAGGAAATGATATATATGCTCGCATTATAGGGAGAGGAAACAATCTGAGCAAAGAAGCTGATAATTTGCCAACTTCATATATTCATTTATTCAACCAGACTTCATTACTGATCTAATGCTGGCTGGCATTCAAGAAATGGAATGTGCATGTCTCTGCCAATAAGGAGCATCCAAACTGCTAGGGAGGAGAGACAGAGCAATCACAACTTGATAACTGAGGTAACAGGGAAGGGCAGTCTTAAAGGCTTTTTCTAAGGCAGTGATTTCCCAGAATCTCCGGGAGATATTTTAAGAAATTATGATACCTGGAAATCACAATCTCTGTGGGAACCTGCTTTTGCATATCAAATCATCAGGTGATGTTCAAACTGTTCGATTTTAGAATCAATCAGCTATAAGGTAATGAAACAAGTTCAGAAGACGGCAAAGAGGAAAAAGCTCAGGCAGGAATCTCACAGGCAGAGGCAAGAGTTTTTTTCAGATGCTAGAGAGAGTGTTTATTGTTGCAAAGGAGTTGCATGCGTGTTAGGAGCCATAACACGTGAATCTAGAGATGCAGAGAAGAGTCAAATTGAGAAAGATCTGCATGCCATGCTATGTTGTATCTTATCCTGATAGTGATGGGAATAATTTAGAGGGAACTGGAGAGTAATATGGCAAAGCAGGCACCAAGGAATTGCTGCTAATGATTTGATTCTCAAGAAATTTTTTCTCACTGATGTTTAAGTTTTGTGGTTGTAACATTTCACTGAAGTGGAGAGGGGTCACATAATTAGTCTTCCTCTTTCATAAAAGTTTTCACTCTTAGACTCCATTTTGGACTTTATCGCTTTTGGTTAGTTTGATCTCTGTAAATCGGTTTAGCTTAATGGAGCTTAGTTGATCCCTGATTTAAAAAAAACAAAAACAGTGTTTTGATAACTTTAAGTTTAAAGTCTCCTTTGATATGCAATTAAATGAGTTAGTACTTTGCATTCTTAGCATGTCATTAATAATCATGATGTGCATTGATATCTGTGTATTCTAATTAATGATTTCTGATCACAAAATAAAATCCAGCAACATTTCATTCTTCAGCACTGGCGATAAATGAGACCTCTGGGCAACGAGTGAGAAGGTTCTCCCCGCGCCCTGACGCATCTCACAGGCAACGTAGAAAATGGAGAGTGAAGGAGGTTTGGATCATGTCCGTCTCAGGAGCAGCTTTATCTTCATTAAGCTATTTTCCCGGAGCCTCAGTTTCTTCATCTGTGAAAGGAGGCAGCTGAATAAGATCATCTTCAAGCCAGCCTTCCAGGGTGAGCCATAAGTTTCTAGGGAAAGGCATGGTGTGAATGCCAGGAAGAAGTTTGTCTTGTCTCGTGCAGCAATTTTTTATCTTTTTCATTTCATGGCACAGGTAAACTGATTACAAAAATTTTGTGACAAACCAAAATATATATTGTATTTTTGTCAATCTGACAATAAATAGGTCTAATTTTGATTCATTCACCCTGGATGGCTATTGCTTTATTGGCTGTTGTCATTTTTTTTATTTGACAGGCTGGGGGAGGAGAGGTCAGTGGCCCTGACTGAATAGTCAGGTAGGGCATGTTTTAGAAATTGTGGCACACCACTTGAAAATCGCTGGTCTAGTGGTACCAGGACCGTGTTCTCTGGAGTCACTCAGAGCTGGAATCCTGGCTGCATTTTTACAAGTTTTGAAATCTGGAATAAGTTAAAATATCACCCTAATCATCTGTTTCCTCATCCATAAAATGTATGTTTATAGTAGCAATTATTTTTTTTATGATTGTTGGGCAAATGAATAGAGATAATATTTTAGAAAATATTAGCTCCGTCCATGACATATAACAAGCCCTTGAAAATGTTACTAATAGTAGCAAAGAGTTAATATTAATTCAAAGGATATTAGTTCACACACCAAGAGGGGCCTCACACTGCACTGGTGGAAAGACAACATGCGGAGTTCCTTAAAGGTGGAAGAGAATCTCAGCAGGTGCGCTTGGTGACGAGAAAGAAGAGGCAAGGGTGGCAGTGGAGTTCTTTCTAAAGGAGGTTAGAACTGCACGCCATTTCCTCATGGGTATAAAATAGGATACAAAGTACAAGAGAGCCTTCCACCTTTCATCAGTGATGTCCCTCAGTTTCACTGCCTCCCCGAGGGCAGATTGGTTGAAACTATCTCACTGATAAATTCAGACAAGTAAAGTGACAGGCTTTATAGTTTCAGCAGAGAGTTTTCCTAGTATCAGGATGATAATCCAAGTATTTTGAGTGCCAGGCTCTGATTCCATTCTATTCAATGGCAGGAAGGATCTTACATCTGAATCCTGCCTTAGGACCTTCAGAAGTCAGATAAGAGGTAGAGCGGAGGCCCGTCCCTGAATGTTTGCCTGATGTTTGCTGGGTTAAGTGGTTGCTCCCTCCTCAGGAGGACCTCCACTTCCCTGACTCAGCTACTTTGGCTTTCCTAACTTTCTTTAGATGATATCTACAATGATCACATTTACTAGACAACTCTTAGAGCTGTATTATTATCATATAATATATGATAAGAATATCTAAAGTGTACCTTGCAGTGAAATCAAGTATATAGTATTCCAGTTCAGTATTTTCTACTATTAAAATATCTTTCTTTTAAATGTAAAGTATATTCCAAATAAACTATATTATTACTGGGCCACCTTAAAGGGACCTCTTTAGAATGTTCATAGTAAATGTATCTTTATCTCAGAGAGAGACAGGAAATATTTATTAAGAGCCTAAATATTACTGAATATTTTCCCCCACTAGAATATTTGGTTCTTTGATGAATTTCTAGTGTCTAGCATGATGGTGGGCACACTGAGTTTAATCGTTCATTTATTCATTCTCTCAACATATATTTACGGAGAACTTGCAATCCAAAAAGCTAGCCAGCAGTCAATTTCCATGGGGCTTAAATTCTTAATCAAACCTGCAAACACCCCAGCATGTGAGCTCTACGATGACACAATCAGTGTGCTTCACGTTGTTGAGCATTTAAAGCAAAAGCAGAAAAAGAACAAAGGATTCCTGCTGCCAGGTTGTTTATAGGATGCTTGTCACAGACTTCCTCCTCAGTAATGTGATGTGTGCTCACACTCGTTTGCCTTTGCTCAAGATACTTCCCTTGTCGGGAACACTTTGTTCCCATCTTTTGTGATTACCAAATCCTTATCATTTAAGAACCGAATCAACGATCATCTTTTCCAAGAAACCTTTTGTAATAATTGACTACAGATATGAATTTTTTCATCATTTGTCCTCCTAAAACATTTTTCAGAAACATATATTTCAACACAAGATCATTCTTTTTATCTATGTGTCATCTGTATGTCTAAGTATCTATCTATCCATCCTGTCTTTTGATTGCAAATCAGTTGAATGGTGTTATATTGATATGTGAATATTAAGTGCCTAACTTTGTGCTTGACACATTGTTCTTGGTGAACTCTTTTTGTTTTGTTTTGTTTTGTTTTGTTTTGTTTTGTTAAACATCATCTGGAGACAGTAAACTAACATATGGAAAACCTGGAATGATGACATACTGAACTGTGATTACAAGTCTAACAACAGAGAGAACAGTGAGCTATAGATATCAAGTCGGGCTTTATGAAATTAGTCTCCTTCCCTTTGTTGATGATCACAATTATAATAAAGGGAATAGAAATAAAAAGCATTTCAGACAGAATAAATAGAATAAACACATGTTCAGAGACAGAAGTAATTAGAAGTTCAGAAAGAAATTGCATAATGACTAGAGTGGAAGCTCCATCAGGACTGAGGGTGCAAAGAAGGAGAGTTATGTAATTTTCTTATGAGATAAATGTTAGTCAGGATTTTAGAAACTTAACTAATAGAATGTTTTATATATGTGTATAAATATAAATGTTATACACACACACACACACACACACACACACACACGTATATGGTGGGCAAGTCAAGTCCCAAGATCTGCAGAGTGAATAGGCAAACTGAAGACTCAGGGAAACTAGTTCCAATGTCCAAAGATCTGAGAACCATGAGAGCCAATGGTATAGCTCCCATCTGAAGGCTGGCAGTCTCTAGACTGAGGAAGAAGAGCAAATGTTTCATTTGAAGTCCAAAAGGGGGAAAAAGCTAACGATGAGGGCAGTGCTGGTGGGATCAATTCTCTTACTTGGGGAAGTTCAGCCTTATTGTTCTATTCAGGCCTTCAGTGGACTGAGTAAGATGCACCCACACTGAGGGCAATCTGCATTACTTAGTCTACTGATTTCAGGGTTAATCTCATGCAAAACTACCCTCACAGGAACAGCCAGAGTAATGTTTGACCAAATATCTGGGCACCCTGTGGCTCACTCAAGTTGATACATAAAGTTAACCGTTACCAGATATACAAAGAAAATATTAGGAAAGAAGAATTTCATCCAACATTATTAATAGGAGGCTTTCTGAATAAAAGGCATCCAGAAGGTTATATAGATTTGCAATAAGTGAATTTGGGGTTCTAGTCGGGGGTCACTCCTAAGGACAAAGCAGCATGAACAAAGTATAAATCAGGAAAGGACAAGGTATTTGTGGTGTCACTAATGGTCACCGACCTGCGTGGAGCACAGCACGGGACATGGAGAGGGAGGGGTGCAATGCCCCCACCCCAGCTCCTCTCCCCTCCGCAGTCAAGTCCTTTGAATTTCTGTTCTCTCCTCGCTTCCATCTGCTTTTCCAGCTCAAGGCCAGCCATGGAAATACTGCCGAATGTATTATGTATAAAGTATGAAGATTTAAAAAATTAAGCTGGTAGATTTGTTTCTAAGTTAGTAGAATTTTAGGTCACATGCCAAAGAATTAGAAGGACAATGAAAGTGTGAAGTTGCTTTATCTTGGTGGGCAGAAGGAAACAGGTCTTGCAAATTAACTGAAATAAGGTAGAGTCCCAGGAACCAACGCTGATACTAGGATGGGAGGAGATTACTCAGACTGTTCAGGAGGGTGGGTACAAGCTGGCCCTAGGAAGCACCAAAGGTAAAATCTAGGGGATCCGGTCAGTTTCCAATTCTAGGAGGTTGGTATGGGGGTTTAAATGCTAGATAAACTCCAAAATCTCTGAATCCAGGAAGTCATTGAAAGAAAGTGGTATGGAGTGATGTACATCAAAGAGCAAGAGAAGAAATGAAGAGATAGGTCACAAGGTTACTTCCTAAAATATAATTAATTGACTAGGAGTTGTTTATATTTAACTTCCTGCACCTGGTTTAAAAGGCAAAGGATTAGGACAGATAGGTTTCAGATTTATAGGTAGCAGTAAAAAGAGGTGCACCCTGGTCTGACTGCTTGTTGATCACTTGATCTATTGTCCAAAACTTTCAATGTTCCATGTTACTCAGGCCGAAATGGAAACTCTTTCACAGTATGACTGTAGTCTTCCAGTCCAGCTTCATTTTTCTCTCCTGTTATAAACAAACTCAACTGTGGATGTAGCAGAACACTCACTGTTTCTTTATCTTTAACTTTGTCCCCCTGTCCCTACACCCTTGATAAAAATTCCTTTATAATTGATGTCCTTTAGCACTGGTGTATTGAATGAAACTGCAAGTTAGTTATCTGCTATCTGAGGGACTTCCTTTAGGTGTTTGTCCTTCCAAATGCACTGAGTTACGGATCCATCAATTAAGCCAACTGAATTGTAAAGGTGGACACAAGAGCATTGCTAGGGACCCAATGTGACAGTTTATAAGAACATCTCTTGCAATTTTCTGACGATCGCAGCGTTTTCTTGCCCAACATAGGTTAAGTATACATGGAACATTCACTGTTTACATAGCCTTTGTGATTTAAAAAGAGCTGAAACTGATTTCATAAATTAACAATTAAATGGGGAAAGATAAAACAAGAAGAAAATGCAAAATGGTGAGAAAAAAATTAGTAACAGTCAATTGAATATGTTCGATTGATTTAAAAAAGTTTAACTTGTGAGAAAAAACCTGCTTCTGATGGCTACTGATTTAATTCCATTCCATTTTAATTCCATTAAATTCCATTAATGGAATGGAATTTAATTCCATTTTAATAATGAGCAAAAGGATACATGTGGAGGGTCACAGGCCATAAAAGAGAAACAGTTCCACATTAGGATGGCCTCATGGGTTGCCTGTTAACTCAGAGTCAAATGCTAACCTTTGACACCAGTTTTATTCCATTATGGTTCACACAAAGCACCCTTGATGACTTAACCATACTGTACCATGATGAACATCTGGTTTTCCAGGTGAAATAAGTTACAGAAAGAGTAAGGATACATGCATTGCTCCTGAATTTGAAGTATGATTTTTGATGAATGATTCACCAAGTCATCTCTGAAGTTTGACTAAAGTATTATTCAAATTCTATGCAAAGTAAGCAATAAAGTAGGAGTAAAAATTTTTCAGAGCTCCATGCTCCCCCAAGCATTCTCCAAATTCTTCCTTTATTTGAACATCTCCAATGTCAAGAAACCCACCAGATCAGACCACTTCCCTTTCAGCTGGTTCTAATCATTGGAAAGTTCTTTAATTGAGCACCATCCTGCTTTTTCTGTGCTTTTACAATAGTTTCTGAAGCCTGCTAATAAGATCATCATTCCTGTACTATATGTCAGCCTTCCTATTATTTAAAATCCTCCATCACATTCATTATCTCCTCTATTTAGACTTAAAATATTCTCTTCGCCCTAACTGTCTGTAGTCATACCTAATATGAGATTGTTGACAATCTATCCCCTAACTTCCCTCACTGCAACTTTCTCCTGTAGACAGGCTCCAGTTTATCTTAAGTAGCAGTATTTGAGAGTAAACACAACAAACCCAGGTGAGTTGTGGCCTGGATGAGCACCAGAGTTCCAGTCCAACACCCCATAACCCTGTGTAGGAGGTTTTTCAATTGAAATCATTTTAGTGTCAGTTTCAACTTACGTTACTAGACAATAGATACCACATTCCAAAATGAGATGGCTCCAGGCACAGGTTGCAAAAGAGGTGTCTTAAACCAGTTTTCTTACTCTTGGTGGAACAGCTACGTCAGCTCTGCATTGAGTCCCGCTTCCCGGTCAGCATGGAGGAGGGTGAGAGTTCCTGTACCTCGTGTTAAGTCTAGAGAAAGGAGTTTCAGCTCTTCTGTCATGAAAGTCTTGGATTTGTTCTTGGATCTGGAGAGCTATAATGCACTACTGGTGTATGTCTCAGGCAAAAAGAAATTTAAAGGGTAGAGACTATGATAGGTGCATTGCTCTGAGGCCTGCGTGATCTCATATAATGAGCTTGGCCTATATACAGGAGTACAGATATTTATACCCCTGGAATGAGGTTGCTTCTCTGTTCCTTGAAATTACAGAAAGAATTTACATTACCTAAGAATGACAGAAATGTCATGAGACTTATCCTAGATTTTATCCAAGAGGCAGGGAAGAATTGGCTCAAACCAAGTGGATTTGAAAAGATCATAAGAGATAAAAATAAAATTGCTTGATGATTACACCTTTTGTTTCTTCTGTGTTCAGTTTACTAAGTTAATACATATCATACATACACAAATGTGCATGTACATACCCATACATACATGCATACATGTACAGGGGTATGGCAGAAGTAATGTCTGCTCGAGTGTTGTTGGTAGGGTTGTAATAATTTATAGTTTTAATTTGAACATTTCACCTAAATTGTCACATGGTGTGCTTGAGTGTGAGATTGTTGTTACAAAATTACATGCTTATCATTTTGTAATAAAGATTTTGTAATAGAAAAGGGGCATTATTTGTGCCAACCCTGTACTGTGAGTGTGCATGTATATGTCTATACATACACACAGATACATACGAGGGGGGACCAAAACCACAGAATTTATTTATAAAAAATTATGTATTTATTCTCACATGTTTAAACGTCAGCCACCTTCAAAGTACTCTCCATCCGCTGCAAATACCTGCTGAGACATTTCTTCCACTGTTCAAAAGAGTTTTTGAATGGATTGATTTTGATGCCTTTTAGTGCTTCTGACACTTTTTGTTTCATGCCCTCCACACTGGCGAAAGGTTTTCCTTTGAGGACTTTTTTTCCTCAGGAAAACAAACAAAAAAAAAGTTGCTCGGGTGAGATCCGGTGAATAGGGAGGGTGGGGCATGGGGGTCATGCCGTTTTTGGTCAAATACTGCTGAACATTCAGCCTGCTGTGGGCAAGTGCGCTCGTAAATCAACCATCATGAAACAGGTAAGAGCTTTGAAAGAGTCTTCAAACAAATTCAGTGAAGCCGAGCACAGCCTCTCACAACAATGCCAGCTGGTACACTGATACAGATGGGTTCCTAGAACACTCGCCTAGCAGGGGAAGCCTGTACTAGAAGGGGCCCGCCCTCCAGAAGATAATTCCATTTCTTGGGCAGTCCCCCTTCGTATATATGTTCATACATGGTACATATGTAGAAGAGCAAGGTTGTAACATAAATAGCATAATAGCTATAATTTATTGATTGTCTATTATTTTCCAGGTACTGTATCAAGAACTTCACAGATTATTTATTTTTCACAGCCCTCTTAGACAGAATTCATTATCCTTAGTTAATTGAGCAAGCTATTAAGTAGCTTGCCCAAAAGCTCACATGTATTAATGCCTTAGCCTGAACTTGGGTCTGCCTGGCTCTGAGGTCCAAGCTTTTAACCACTGATTAATTTTGCCATTAATTATAGTCAGCATGGCCTTTGACAACAGCGGCTGATTATATTGTTTAGATTGTCCCAATGGGCACTGGACAATTAAGAAGTGAGAAGACTGCTCATAAAATCAGCATATTCCTTGTAAGGAATGTAATGATTAGAGAAGCAATAGCTTGAGGCATTAACAGAAAGAACAGAGTTAACAGAAAACAACTTATTTTTCTCAATTGAAAATGCAGAGTTGCTTCCACCTGCAGGACAAAGGGACAATTGCAGTGTTTTTAGTCGTACAATTAACCTCCTTTCACAGACCAACATCCAGGGTGCCAGGCTGAGGGCGTCACTCACTTCATCACCAGGTGACTCTAAAGTTCCAACTAGGAGTAGGGCAGATCCTGGCGGAGCGGGAACGCAGTTCACAGGAATGGACTGAATGTCTCAGGGATCGTGCGGGACAAAGAGCTCTCTCTGGCACTGGAAAGATGATCAAGCATTTCTGCCAACCTAGTTTTTATCCTGGGGGACCCAGGATGGTTCAGAAAGAGCAAGTCCAACATTACTTCCTCTTCTGTAAAAAATGTGGGGCTGTGAGGACTAAATTAAATTCAATATATTTGTTAAGAACCTACTATGTGTCTGGCAGAATTTTAAGCACCTGAGGTGTATTGATAAAACAAACAAACAAACAAACAAAAAAAGCGGTCTATCCTCAAGGAGCTTAGATGAGATGAAGTGTTCGACAATACTTTGTAAATACTACTGAGCCAATGGGACAGTGAGCATTGTCCTTTGTGTTTATCCTCTATTGGGAAACCCTGCATATTCCCACCCAATGCATCTGTGCTCTCTTACTGGGAGTGGTACTCTAACACCTGGCTGTAATCAGAATTACCTGAATGGTGCTCTTCACTTCAGACCCTGAGCCTGGCTCTGGTCCCCTCACTGCAGCTTCTCAAGGACAGGGGCCAGATCTTCCACCTTTTATTTATTCCGTGTCACTTGGACCTAGTACAGTATTGGAGTCAGTGTAGGCTCTGAATGCAGTGAAACTAAACTAGGCTTGAGTTGATAAAGCTAAATACTGGAAGCTAAGATCATAGACAGAAAGTGTAAATGATGTGCCTGTGTAGACTTGTGATGATTTATTCTGCATCTGCATGCTCCATCCTCACAGCTCCCTGCACATTTGTCTCTTCTTAGAAGTGCCCTCACATCCCATCCATGAAGTCCTTCCTGTGTTAGTCAGCATGGCTCCCCTTGCTTGGATATCCTTGCATATTATGGCCTGACTCACAGAAACTAACATTTAAACATGATTTTCTTATGCTATTCTCTGAAAGTAGTAAATATACAACACCTAGTACACTGTTGGGAATGAAATAAATCATTTATAGTCTATATCTTTCTTGCAAAAGAATCTTTGATTTTCAGAGATCAATGAGTATTTGTGTATGTTTGCATGTAGAATATGTGCGTGCACTCAATGTCTTTCCTTTCCTTAATCTTTTCCCTTCAATTCTGATATTTGGACTTGAGATGTGCTTTCAGTACTAGACAGGGAAGAGTTTTTACCACAAATGTAAAAAGGGGGCTCCTTATATCCCCCTTCACACAGCTTTATCTGTTCTGTATGACTCCATGTATGACCCTGAAGAGTAGTATGCTGGCTTTAATGCAGAGTTTTCTTTCCTTCTTTTTCATTTCTCAAAGCATGATCATCTATCTCAGAATAAGAATTTTATGTAAGACATATATAAATGTGAATGCCTGTCCTCCACTCCTAATTTCCTGAGTCCAAATCTCTGAGGGTTGAGTTCCCAGGTACATTATAGCAAATGGCTTTGGAGATTCCAGTGTTCACTCAAGTTTAAGATCCATTGCCCTGGGGCACACTGTTAGCAGGAAAAGCACATTGAGAAAGGTCTCTGGGTGGAAAGCTAGCAGCTAAGTCCAGGGCTTTTCCTGTAAGGGGCTTGTGCTTTTGGAATCAGTTTCCTCTCCCAGATCAATAGAGCACGAGCATTGCAGATTTCAGGGCACAGGGCAAGATTCGCTTGTGAGCTACCAAAGCAGTATGTGTGCATTGCAGCTGATTTACACCAGAGATGGTGGCATTATCTGAGTGAGCACTTTTACAGATAACTATTATTTTCACAATTGTTGAGTCAAATCAAGAAAATCAACAAAATTGAAAGCATCTATAATTTACCTCACAGACTAATAATGATAACAACTGTTAATGTGAACACATTTATGTATGGCGATGATTAGGTTGATATTCTAAACATGGTTTTACATCCAGCTTTTAGATTTAATTTTACATTTAAATCTACCTTTTACATATTTTAATACAAATGAATTAAAATGAGAAAGTAATATGTTTTAGTCACAAAATGTATTATTTTAATACATTCTTGACAGATGGTGTATCAATACTGATTTTAGCCTTTTACTCTAAATACTATGACCAGATCATTATTTCATAGAAAAGAGTTATTTCTTCATGCAATTACTAAAGTAACTTAGTGGCTAATTCTTTTCAGAGTAATGACCTATAATGTCTCTAGTCATTTTCCCTGTTTATCTTTCTTTCTCATTCTCTCTTTTCCTCACCTTTCTCATTCTCTCTTGCACTGAGAACCATGTAAAATATTTTTATTATCATTGAAATTTGTATTTTACTATAGAGAAGTGTATTTGATGATGATAAAATAAGGGTGTGTATTCTTTTAATTATTATTAAAAAACTACTGGTTATGGAATATTTATACCCAAGAAGGCAACCTATTCAGGTGCAGGTAATACTATAGTTACCTCCAATATATATGGAAACTTACAATTTTCTAACATAAACAAACAGATGGGATTTTTTTAGGCAAATTTTCAAACATTGGAAAAAAATCCTATCAGAAATTGGGAATTCTTACTCATGTTAATATTTATCATTTAGCTATTTTTTGTCAAACACTACTCTAAATGATTTACAGTCATAATGTCATTTAATTTTCATAAACATCTCATGAAGAAACTATGCAGTCCAAGTGCCATTAGCCTGTAAGCTGCAGATTAGGGGTTTCTACCCAGAGCTGTCTGGATAAAAATGTGCTCTCTTTCCAGCTCTGCAATGCTGAAAGGTTAGGAGCCACGGCTCTACCAGGGGCCCAGGTGCTGGAAACCCTTCATGGGCTGTTCTGCCCAACACTTTGGAATGCAGACTCCCTTGAGCAAGCACTTGTTTGGCATAGTTTCACCAGTGGCCTGTCTGTCCAAGGTAGTTGGCGAATATTAAAATAGTCCTAATCATAAAATAGCAATCAGTCAACCGTGTAGCCTTCTTAGGGAGGGGGAGAATAGCTCACTTTCCCTCAAGGGCCTGAGAAAGATTAGTTTACAAGCGTCAGCACAGGATATGACCCTTCTTCCTCTCCATCTTGGGGCTGGCGTATGCCTTGGCGACCATCATCTCACATTAGCCAGTGGTCTGGGCAGAAAATACAACCAGGGCTCCTTTTCACCCCCGTACAGAACATACACAGTCCTTTCACTGACCTGGCTTCTGATTGGAGGCTGGTTGTTTTGGATAATGACCTCCAGGACCCCTCTGAGGGTTACAGTCTGTTTGAATAACTCTCACCGCAACTCAAGACATCAGCACTGGGGTATGAGAAAAAGGAAAAGACCAGTAGTTTTACACCCCCAGGTACCAGAAACACAGGAGACTGACAGCGTTCCAGCTACCTGAGTAGGCCAAGGACCAGCAGCTCCCCATGCTGCCCCTCCAGACGGCTGGCTGCTCGCTAAGATGAGGGATCTTCTTCAGTATGTGGCCTGCTTCCTTGCCTTTTTCTCTACTGGGTTCTTGGTTGTAGCCACCTGGACAGACTGTTGGATGGTGAATGCCGATGATTCCCTGGAGGTAAGAAGTCAGCAACTTCTTTTTCTCACTCAAGCCCTTACAAATTTTCTCAAAGCTCCACTGCCTCCCCGTGTCCACTGGGATTAATGATAATAATAGCCCACATGGACTGACCAATTCTTTATTTACTACTTACTGAATCTTCGCTATTAGCTCATTTAATCCTCACAGCTAATCTATGAAGTAGACATTATTATTCCATTTTACAGATGAGGTAACTGAATAATCCCTGTTTTTTCATAAGGATAAATTTGCACAAGGTTAATGATATAACCCTTGTCATTGAACCCTCCAGAAATTCACCTCTTCCGTTCTGGATGTACCAATTTAAATAATGTTCCAGTAAATCCTTTCTTAAATGTAAATTTGCTAATCTTGATAACAGCATTAAAAATAGTATGATAGACTTTATTAAAGAATGGCAATCTAAGAAACTGAATTGAGTAATCAAACCCAAGGCATATAAGACCTACCCAATTAGTGCTAAACATGTTATTTTAAGCAGTTCCCAAGTAGGAGAAAACATTCTGAGGGAAAATACATCATCTAGTGTGTTCCAAGTACAGGGGACAGATAGGATTTAAGAAACCCTCTCTTAAAAATGAGTTGTCCTTGGGAACCAAATGTTATGTGAGAATGAGTGAGTGGTTGACATTTGAAGATTTTATTTTCCTCACTGGAGAAGCTCAGAAAGAATAATTTTGGAGTTAAAAGCATTTCCTGTGGCTATTAGAATCTGAGAGACATAGAACTGAGTAAATATCAAAAGCAGCTACTCTCCATTAGGAAGATTTCAGAAAGTATAGGTAAGAAAAAGAAACAATATATTAAGAACTCCAATAAAGAATACATAGCACCCAATATGCTCTCTTATGTACATTCTGAAAGGAAGAAATTGTTCTAACAAGCACTATAATGTAAGCTCTATGAAATTTAGGAAGGATACCTAAGAGCAAGTGTATATATTTTTTCTCCTAATTTTATTTATTCAACTCTCAAATTGGAATCAAAAATGGAAAGTAATAATCTTTCTATTTTGCTGTGTATTTTTCCTGCCATTTTTTCTTGCTTTTAATTTTCCTCTGACTTCTACATGACATTTGAAGACGAATGGAGTTATAAATACTTTTTTAGTGCTAAGGATTATATTTTTGAAAATTGTGATAGAATTAACTACTGTAAATGATGTCTTCTATATATAAGTCCAGTGATGCATTTTATCTGCTCATGCATATAAGCGGTGAATGCAAACAATGCCCTTTGAACAATGCTCAGGAAAAAATGCAGATAATAAAAGTGCTGCTGTCAGCTTGCCAGAATCTGGACTGTCAGCACTAGGTGAATGACACAGAAATACACTGGGCTTGAGCAGACTTACAAATATGTTTGAAAATCTACAAAACTTCATCTAAAAGCATTGTTAAAATATTTTCTAAAACAATTTGAAAATCTTTCTGCTTAAGCTAATGAAACTCTTAACTTCGCTTGACAAGAAATGGAAGTTTAAAAAGGGTCAATCTTTATACTGAGAGAAACTGGGAGTCCTGGACTTTAAAATGCCTTCTTTTTACTACATCCAGCCACTTTGCCATCTGCTCTGGGCAAGAACACTTCTAGGTAAAATGAATGGAATGAGCAGTCTAGGTTATTCACCTCGAGTAAATCCTTGCTAACCTTGGGCGAGCATTAGTGAGTATTTCTTAGCTTCTTCCTTATTTCCCATGCTTGAAATATATTGCTATAAATATTCTCCAAGAAGTCTCCACATTAAAAGATGAAACCTGTAACAAACGAGGCCCCTTCTCTTCCAATAATCTCTTTATTTAGCAATATTTTTTAAAGGGCATGAATCTTAATAATTGTTCCTTCAATGGGCCAGAATAGGAAATCATACTATGATCCATTAATTTGAAGGTTATGACACTCCCTGACTCAATTATACTGCTCTTCTTGCTTCCTTCCTCACATATATATTACCTTTGGCCCATATTAACAGCTCACTTTAAATGATTGTTGAACAAAAGATGGGACAACAAAAAGCTTTTTTTTTTTTTTTTTTTTTGTAAAGCCTACCCATGGAACACTTTTAAAATAAGGAGCAATTCAGAACATTTCTAGCTTTGAATTTCTAGCTCTATTAATCTTTTAGGATGCTACAGTTTTCAGAGTTGGAAAATGGATTCTATAGCTCAATTCAACATAAAAAACACATGAAAGGTATGTCATATAAAAGGTACTATGCTAGTTTCTACTAGGTGAGATAAAGATAAAGCATGAATGAGTCCAGCCTGACAGGAGTATATATTTAGTGAGAAAAAATATATATCCATGAAACTATAACAAAAAGCATAGGCCAATTCATATTTGAAAAAGAAATGAACAGCCCTGACTGGGTGGCTCAGTGGGTTGGGCATCGTCCGGTGGACGGAAGGCTCACCTGTCCGATTCCTGGTCAGGCCACATGACAGAAAGAAATGTACAAAGTAGCATTAGAGAAAAGAAGATGGATTATTTCATGTCAGAGACCTAAAGCAGGCTTCGGGGAGGAAAAGGCGTTTAAACAAAGCTTCCAAAAGATACAAAGGATTTAAAAAGTTGAAAATGGCAGCAGGGGCCTTCCGGACAAGAAGATACATGACAAAGTGAAGCATGAGGAAAAACTCTGGGCTTCTTAGAGGATTAAGGTAAGTAACAGAGAGCACGGAGCAGAAAGATCCTCAAAATACCACAAAATGTTATTTTGCTTTACTTACACTTGCCTTGAAAAGTGAAGTTCTTTGCTTTAAGTAAAACATTGGGAAAAAGAAAAAGCAGTGTGCATAGCCCCAAGTCAGGGACCAAGTACCTTAAGCTCCCATACTGTTCCTGTCATTGTCGATTCATCTGTGTTCCTGGGAAGACAGATGTGGTGAAGAAAACTTGGGTTTTGAGATGATTTCAACCTGTGTTTGTATCTTATTTGTCTTCTGTTGATTAAGCAAGTCATATCTCCTGTCTCTGGCTCAGTTTTAAGATGAAGTTGAACTCAGTTGTTTTAAGGTCATACTTAGTCTTGACACTCTTTAACACCAGGACCCCCTGACTGTCTGCTATCCTGGAGAGCCTCCCCAGAAATTTCTACCAGGAGTCTAGAATTAATATTCTCCATTTTTCTGTGGCTTTATAAGCTCTTCCTCCCTTTCTCCAACATACTAGCCCTCATTTTTTTTCTTTCTCTTGCTTCTTCTTTCCCTTTCATTCCCCTCTCCCCTTTCCTCCTGTTTTATCCCTTATGCTCTTTCTTTTTTTCTCCCTGCCTTTCTCCTTCATCCCTCCCTTCTCTCTCCATTTTTTCCCCATCTTTTTTCATTTCACAAATATTCTTTGACATGCGCTGTTTACTTTGTAGTGTGGGAGGTACAAGATTATGGAGGATGAGACGTGGATCTTCTTAGGTTGCTCCCAGCATATTGTGGGAGATAGCGAAGTGATGGTTACAGCATGATAGCACAAATAACTCAGTGGCCAGCTCGCTCAATTGTGCGTAACTGGCGAAGTCTACCTGAAAGAAGAAATATCTGAACTAAGGGCTGGAAGGATAGGTAAGCAAAGAAGGGGGGAAAAGTAGAGAGTGCCCAAGCACAGGGGATGCTATGGGCAGAGATCCAGGTACGGGAGCACTGTATTTCTGTGACTTTGTATATAATTCAACATGATAAGCGTTTTCATGTAGGGAAGAGAATATAAGGTCTGGGTCTCCAAGGATTTGTGTGTCACATTAACTATACCTAGTATGCCATAGACAAGTCTTTCACTGTAAGCAAACATATATATGTAATTTAGAAAGATCAACCATTCTGGCTGCTTGTGGAGAATGTTGGATAGAGTGAAATGAAGTATCAGGAGACCAATTAGGAAAATTTTGCCATGGAGAAGGAGGGAAAACTATGGTGGTCTGAGCTAGGATGACAGCATTAGGAGACATGTGAAGATATGGGAAACTAAAGAATTCTAATTGATGTGATTGGTAAATGATTGCGTATAGAGGGGAAAAGGCTGATTAAGAGGAAGAAGTCAGGTTGAAATTCTTTACTGTTTTGGGGCAATTGGAGGACTGGTAGAGTCACTTACTTAGAGCTTAAATGGAGGAAAATTAGGCCCTATACAGAAGTAATCAAGCAGCAGTGTCACTGAACTATCTCACTGTTTTATCTTGCTTAGATGCTTACACAGCTCCTCAAGGTGGGGCAGTAATGTAAAGCTTTACATTGGGGAGGCTGACAGGTTGGACTTGAAGTTAGAGGGCCCTGAGATTAAATCCCAGCTTTCCAGTAATAGCTGTGTGATTTTTTATAGGTGTCTAAGCCACTATAAACCACATTTTCTCTTCTGTACAGGGAGACTAAAATATGAACATTGAAGTGTCATGAGGATTAAATGAGCTTGTGTACCTGAAGCATGTACCACAGCACCAGGCAAAGACAAATCAGTCAATAAATGTTAGATATATTACTGTGTATTTGTAGTTTATTGTTTTGTTTTTGTTCTGGAGGAGATGACATTTTGTATAATGTTCACTTAAGGGAGAAGTATGAGATTTAAGTTCTATTTCCATTTTTACTATTGATTCTCTTGGAGAAATTTTGTTTACTTCTCTGGGCTGTGGTTTGCTCACTTTTATATTATTGCTGTTTTCTTTTCATCTAACCAGGGGACTACTCAGACAACAGAGACAAAATAGCTTGAATTACCTATTAAATATATTTTTAAAAGAAAAGAAGTTATAAACAAATAACATCATTAGTATGTTACTTATATTATAAGACACATAATTATTCATATCTACACTGAAATAGAAAAGTCATTTCTTCACAAAATTCTTGTTCTCTCAATGATCAGAAGGAAAAAAATGTTTTCACGTGATTATTCCATGTTCAGTTAATCTCTCAGTTAATTATTAACTGAGAACCTGCATTGGTGTATACACCAAGCACTGTTATGATTAAGATTTTATTATCTCAAATTAACATTTCCCATATTTGGATTCATTTTATCCCCATCACCCAGTTCTTCCCAGAATTGCTATTTGCATTAATGATGCTACAATTCTTTGAGTCATAAAGTAAATATTAAAATAATTCTATCTGGCACATACTCTGGTTATTTATATGGTAGTTTTCCTTTCCAACTGATTTCATACTCCTTCAGTGGACGTCTGGAGCTACAGAAATTCTCTCATTCATATCATAGCCCCTAGCATGGACTTCCAAATAATGGAAACTCATGATGCATTTCTTAACATGAATTGACTGGGTACCTATTAAGATACTTGGCATACTTATTAAGAAGATGAATAAATGTATGTGAATGAAATACAATGTAAAATGATCTCTGGAAACTCACTTTGAGCCCTAAATGGAAAGTATCTCTGTAGGGAGACCACCACTATTTTTTATCTTGCCATAGTTTTAATTTTCTTAAGATATGGATTTAGTTTCTCTTTTTAATAAGATAGGAATGAAAATCTAATCCCCCGGGATGTATAATAAAGTTGGTGAAGACTGTAATCTGGTCCAGAGAATATAACTTTTCTGTCCACTGTTTCAAAGAGAGAAAGAAATACAGAAGAGAGAAAAAAGAAAATTAGTATTTTATTATCATTCATTCAACATAAATTATGATTTGTCACTAGGCAGTAGTCATTGCAAAGTTGTGATACAATACTTTCATAAGCATTCTTAAATGTATGATTTAAATTAGCCAATAAATGTTAAAATTAAAATATTTATTTCTTTCAGATATGTAAATTAGGTAATATTACTATGAAGACCACAAAAATTATATTGTACCTACTAAGTTTGTGTTATCCTGTTTTTACTATTTATACTTTTAGCTAGTGCTCCACAAATGAGCAGGCAGAGCTAAGCCAAATGTATTTTAGAAAAAAAAAAAAAATTCATGGTGCACAAATAGAGAAGAAATGGAAAGGTGGCGTCTATTATGCTTATTTTAATCTTGGTTCTTCACCCTGTCCTGAGTTCTTTCAGACCCTGGGAGAGTATGCAAAATAAAATAAAATATTAAAATAAAAATTTAGAATCTTAGTATAAAAATGCAAATGTATTTTATGTTAAAATTGAAAATGTTTCAGGTTTTAGTAGTAAAACATGGTATTTAGTATTATTAAAACTTGAGTGGTAAATACACAATGCTACATACAGCTGATGCAATATACAACTTATGTATTATAGAATTGTACACTTGAAACTGATATAATTCATTAACAAATGTTATCTCAATTAATTTAATTTAAAAAGTAAAATTAAAAAAACCTTTACATATTGATAAATATACTTAAGTAAACACAGAAACAGGTAAGTTTAATCTTCAATATAAAATGTTAGCACAAAGTTAGTAAATTGCTTTTAAAATTATTATTTCTAATAACATGTGTATGCAAGGTAATTTTAAAAAACTATATCTACATGACAGTTGGCTTTTTGGGGTTTATGCATTCTTATTTCTATGTATAATGTATTTACGCACAAATCAAAGTACATGTGCATTTATAACCTAACGTATATTGACAAAGAAAAATTGTGTTTGATAATGATCAACCAAAAATAAATATTTTTGTTACTGTGTAACAAAACAATATTACTGTGTATAAATCTCCTATGTAACCAGATGGGAAATAAATGTCAATTAATTATTTTTAAGTTTCTCTAATTCTATATGTAAAATATGTGGAGGGAAGAAAAACACACTAAAGCTACGATAAACAAGACCAGGCAGGCAAAATTGTGTCTTGCTGCTTGTATTTTGAAAGTGGTAGGAAAGAGAAATTGGCAAAGTCTGGGAACGAGAAACCTTAATGGAAAACTGGTAAAGAGATCTGAATGCAAAACCCCAGGATTAAGGAACTAATTTATGCTACTGTAAACTCAGCTGGGAAGAGTCATCTTCACTATGGTTTCCTAAAGCTTTCTCTGGGTGGTATCCTGCTCATGCTCAGTACCGGTGGTAAAGACTTTCCAGAGCCAGTTGAGTAGATAGGATCCAGACCGACACCATATGAGTATAAACTCTTTGGTGTAAATAGTTCTTTGATCCTGGATTCAGCTGTTGTAGTCTATTCACTTAAGTCAGAAGTACATATTAAGCATCAGTGCTTACAGTGTTATCAGGAAATTTATCTATGTCAAAGTTCAAATGAGAGTCATTTGTGTGCATTAGATAGATTGACAGATTTCCCCCATCAATAAACATCTATTGAGCATTTATTATGTACCGAGAAGAAAGATCTCTCAGCTCCTTCAGACAAGGTGTCATAACTGTCTCAGTCTTTGCTGGGAAACATGACAGACATTCAGTGGATATAATTTGAAAGATGATGGCAGACAGACATAGGAGACAGATGTACATAGATGCACATACAAAAAGATAACTTAATATTGTAAATGCTAGAGAAATATGAATGGTTATTGTGGGATCTGGGAAGGGATTAATTCCAGTTGAGAGTGTGGGAGAACCTCATGGAAGAAGAGATATCTTGGAAGTAAGATTTAAATAATATGTAGAGACCTGGCTGGTGTGATTCAGTGAATTGAGCACCAGCCTGTGAACGGAAGGATTGTGGGTTTGATTCCCAGTCAGGGCACATGCCTGGGTTGTGGGACAGGTCCCCAGTAGGGGGTGCTCAAGAGGCAACCACACATTGTTGTTTCTCTCCCTCTCTTTCTCCGTCCCTTCCCCTCTCTCTAAAAAGAAATAAATAAAATTTTTTAAGTGAGTAAGTAAATAAATAAATAAAATGTAGAAATTTGACAAGTTGAGAGCAAAGGAATTTCATCATTATATACTATGAGGGGAAATTTTAGATGCCTATAGGAACAAGGAACCCAACATCTATGAAAGATGCAGACTGGGTAGGAACAGTGAGGAACCTGTGAATACAGATCCTACCTAAATGGGAACAGCTACTCAGCTCATGGCAATTGTTGCTACATTGCATTGGAGAGTCCAGGTGGCCAGACTGACCAAGTTTCCAAGGGAAGTCAGAAATCTGAACTGTTCTGTAAAAGCTGTATGTTTCACTATTGGCAACTGGTTAATATTAAGAAGTTTCTACTGGCCTTGTGTTTGTGACTTGTGCTTTTATTGTGGTACCTTGGTTAAACTTCTCCCTATTTAGGAGATAATTCCTTCAGGATCAATCTCTATTTATTAAAATAACACAAATTTCTCTAGTATGGTTCTATATATTATTTATTAATATATAAATCACATGTTAAAAGGAAAGAGCATAAATTTGGAATCCTCTATTTTGGACAACACTGTGAGATAAAAATTATTTGTTAACATTTTGCATTTTTGCCCTCTAAGAAAGATTAACCATCTATTCTAAGCATTGACTGGCTTTTTAATAACCTTGTCTTAAAACTTCTAAGAACTTATATTGGCTTGCCTTGTAGAAGTTTTTTTAATAATCCAATGTACATTGGAGAGATAGGGTGAAGACTGTATAAACAAGGAAGATTTTCTTGAGTATGACAAATAACACGAAATCTTTTAACCTTGTCTTTTTGCACAAAGGCACCTCTAAGGGTGTCTCCAGTAAGTGCTATATTAACACAGAAGTTTAGTTAATTACAGCCACTATTCTCACATACCTTAACTGAGTGTGAATACCAAGCAATCTAATAGTGTGCCCCTGAGCATTAATACCTAATGAAATTGGATTCCTTGTTTCTTCTAATGAGCTCATTGCTTTTCTAAATATGGTCATTGCAGGTAAATGATCAATAGCCTCGAAAACGATACCACTACTGGGTTATTTTGACAAGAAAGAAATACTCTTTATGTGAAATAAATTTTTCACGTATATATCTCAGGCGACTTTCTAAACAACCTCATGTATAACAAGAATCACCATTGCAGGTTTGTTGGTTTGTTTTAGTGGCTGAGTTAGAAGGAAGCTGTAGACAGTCTCTCTCTCTTTGAATATAGAGAAGAGACTTCAAATCCACATAACCTAGCTCAAATTGGAATAAACTGAATCCAGGGTGTTTCTGTTCATTGAGAGACAGATGAGCAGTAGGCTATGAGAAGGTCTGTTATGGTATGCATAGTAGTTATTGCATATTACTGCTATAGTGCAACAGTTTAGCACAAATAATCTCCACTGTATTTGCTTCCTAGGGCCCTCATAACAAATGACCACAAATTTAATTGCTTAACGTCAATGTTAGAATGCCCACACCTTCTGAGTGTTTTTATAAGAGTTTATTTGAGCCAAACTGATGACAAAAACGGGGAAGCAAGATCTTAAATGCTCCAGAAAATGACAGTTTGCAGTTTCTTTTGCACGTTTGGAATTAAGGAGAGAACACAAAGAAGATTACATAGAGGTGGGAACAAGCAAGTCAGGTTACAGGATTATGTTCTCTCTTGAGGATGGTTATACCTCTACAAAAACAATGGACAGGGTTTGCTTAAGGCAAAGATAAACATTTTACTAAAGAAGTGACGTGCCCCGGGGTGTTACTACCCACCATGATCTGTCCAGTTAAGAATTTAGGATCAGATCACCCTGTGAGGTTACTTTCAGTCACTGGACTTGTTAGATTTTCTATAAAACCCCCATACCCTCTTTTTGTCCACAGTTCACACAGGAGAAATTTATTATCTCCCAGCTCCGGAGGCCGGAAGTTTGAAATCTAGCTGTTAGCATCTCCGCACTGTCCAGAGGCCCTAGGGGAAAATCTGTTCCTTACCTCTTCCAGCTTCTGGTGGCTGTAGAAATTCCTTGATCTTCGGTCCCAAATACTTAAATCCCTGCCTCCATGGTCGCTTTGCCTCCCTCTCTTTGGTCAGCCTCTCTGCTCTATCTCTTATAAGAACATGCCATAGTTTTAGGGCCCACCCTGGTAATCTAAGAGGATCTTTTTATTTTAAGATCCCTAACTTAATTATGTATGCAAATCTTTTTTTCCAAATAAAGTCACATTCACAGGTTCTGGGGATTAGGACCTTGACACAAATCGGTTTGGGGACCAACAATCATCCCATTACATCTACTTTTCTCCACTGCTGAGGTTAGTAAAGCCGAACACAGTCACCACTCAGATTACTACGATGTTTAAGTAATTTATCAATATTATCATTTACCGAGTAGTAACTTATATTTGTCTGTTTGCATTTTTCATTCTTTTAACCATGTTAGCATTATCTCTTTGATGCAGATCAGCAAATAGAGGCTCAAAAAAGGTAATACCTTGCCTGAGGATACAACACAGCTAATAAGAGTGTCAGTTTATATTTATTATGTATGTTTTCAACTATAGCTTACATTTATTCATATATAACTTTACATGTTCACATTCTTCCTCAGAAATTGATGTGTTAAATTTTATTCATTAAATTTTTAGTCTCTGTGATTCCTCAGCTTCCTGAGGTAATACTCCATAAATTTCAGGATATTGCTTTCAGATTTAACCTTAGGAAGGCCAAGCCAAAGTGAGGTTTTGTAGAATAAGGGCCATAGGATGAGAATGAATTTAGGGCTTACTGCTGTACCCAAAGCTATCCTTTAATTTTCATTTCTAAAGTAGTTTAACCCATAATATATTTGGAATTAAAAAAAATGGGTGTTAAGTATATTGCAATGCGTAAAGCCATATGCACAGAGACTGTGGTGTTTGAGTCCTATCTTCTCCATTTATTAATGATGCGTTCATGGAGCTAATCACTTAACTGTCCTGTGCCTTATTTTCCTTGTTTCTAAAGTAGAAAATCATAATGATACCTCACAGGTTCTTTTAAGGAGTAAATGAAATAATAATAATGTTTAAACTGTAACAGCTTCATAGTATAAAACCAATATAGAAATATTAATTATTACAAATTGTAATTATTCTACATAGAGAGTGACAATATAAGCACTACATTCGAAGTCATGATGGAGTAGCCAGCAGTAGAATTCAGCAGAGTTTTATTTGGCACCCAGCACAGCTTCTAAGCAGAACACGGGCAGAGGGTGTCATAGCATAGCGTAAATATCACCTGTTAGGTTTTCTTTCGAAAATCAAAGTGTTTTATGATCCTTCCTTTCTTTTTCACACCACTTAATCCCCAGGCCTTTGTGTTTCTCTCCCGACCCTGACTCTGCTCTATCATTTATTCTTTCTTTAAGGAAAAAGGTAAGTTTTCATTTTTCAAGTTAATCCTTGTTAAATCCTTGTTAAATCTTACCTTGTTAAATATTTTCAGATTTCCAAGGTAATGTGAACCCATAATTGAGACAGAAGAAACTATCCTATTAGCTCTATCTCCTATGCATGAGTTCTGTCAAGAATACTGGAAACTATATTCTGTTGGCATGTTTACAATTCTAAGAAATCTATTGTGATATACAATTTAGAGATAAAATGTGGGAAGGCTCAGGGAACTGGTAGCATTTCTAAGTAAAAGTGGTTTAAAGTTGCCAGAGTGTATGAAATTAATTCTCAGCTTGTTTACATCCATATCATACCTTAAGCATTTGTAGTCTGTCTGTGGAGCAGGAAGGAAGTCATGAAGTCTTTATATTTCACTTATTTGTGTTTTCACATATAGCTTTCTGTGGCAATTATTTTAGATTTATGGACCTCATATATAAGTACACTTTTCTTTATGGAACTCAGTGTTCATGACGAAGACAAATTAAATACATTCCTAATAGACTCAAGATGTCAACAGTTATTATCTACTGTTATATTGATTTTGGGAGGGTGATTTGAGTAAATGTCAGCACAGGAAAGTGAAATGAATTATCTCCATGTTAAACTATGACTGAATGATGGAGTCAGCTGTATGCATTTTCATATATTTAATTGTGATTTTTATCCATCTTAACCACAACTTATTCCTCCTACTCCCATTCAAGATGTGAATTCATTTCTTAGTAGAGAAAGCCTTTAATTGTCAACGCTTTAGGGAAAATACTCTAAAATACACTGTGTTTGCTGTAAATGAAATTCTGATCTTGCTTGTAACCACTGTATTTTGCTATCAAGCTCACAACAGACAAGTTTTCCCTTTGATCAGGGGAATTGAAGTGTGTCTGCATGAATTGTTTCACACGGTGTCTTCTCCAACATCTAGGTGAGCACAAAATGCCGAGGCCTCTGGTGGGAGTGTGTCACAAATGCTTTTGATGGAATTCGCACCTGTGATGAGTACGATTCTATATTTGCAGAACACCCATGTACGTATACCTTAGACATTCCACTGGTAGGGATGGAGTATCAAAGAAAATTGAACCCAGGTTTCCATTGTGTAGTTTTGTTTTCTACAGTAGTGTATTAAGATTTTGCCCACTTTTAAATATTTTAATTAGAAATTTAGTGTATTTCTGATATAGGAGTTGAAACTTTTTAGCCTATTTTGTCTTTGCCTGTGTATTTGTAAATTCTTTAGAGTAAAAAATATTATCACTGTTTTTCCCCAAAGGACCTTTATAGTGCCTTATACACAATAGGCTCACAGTAAACACTTTTAAAATTGAAACAAATTCTTCAGGATGCTGTGATTTTATGATTAGAATTGACAGGTTATATGAAAAGCATTTCAGAGATGTCTTTTAGCTCTAACTTTGTTCAAATAGGAAGTTTATAGTATTTCAATGGAAGAATTGCTGAGACAGACAGACAGAAATAGATGAAAACAAATCAGTTTTAGTTTCTTTCAAAGTAATTGACAGGTGATGGTAACACATGACAACTTCTTTTCTGAAGGTAAATGAAAAGTAAACCTTAGAATGTTACTTTTCCCCAGAAAGCTATTTCATCCAGGGAAAAGAACCTAGAAAGAGCAGTACTCCAAAACATCCTCCCTTGCCGTTAGGATTTGAGTGTCTGGAACATTTTTAACATAATTCATAAGGCTCATAGACCTTTATTTCATTTTTTAAAAGGCCTCTTAATTCTTTCTCTTTTTCCTTCCTGTGCTAACCTAGTTCTACCTGTAGGGAAACATGATTTTGTCAATAGAAATAGAAATTCATGCAGACACAGGCTATTCCAGAAATACAACGGTATGGTTCCATCTGAGGGGGAAAAAAAGATGAAATCTTTCAACCTTTTAAATACTTACGCAAGAAGAAAATAAAATCGCTCATAAGCATAATGCACAAGAGAAAAAAATCACTGTTTATATTTTAACATTCCTTTTTTATCTTTTCCTTAACTATCTCACATTTTTCTTCTGATACAGTCTTATTAGCTGCAAATAATATCTAAAAAATGCATTAATTTTCTTTAAAAATTCTATCATATACTTAAAGACAACCGAGATGAACATGTGTTCTAAGGAAATATTATAACTATACCCTCTAAGTTAGGGTTTCACTTATAAGAGGGTAGGATTTTATTTTTAGTCTTTGATATGTTTTACACAACCACAGTTAACCTTAGATAACCTTTTCCATTGTTCTGTATACCTAAAATGTGCACACTCAAATAAATACTTTTTTATGACTCCTGTTGAAATAGTTAATTTGAATTCACTCTCTTTCCCCTGCAAATTAGAATATAATTTAACATCATTTTGGCAGCCAAATTTCACACAATCATAAAAAAAAAAAAAATCCTGGCTAAAGAGCATTAGGAACCTGTTTGCAATGCTGCTTTCTTGGAATTGTTCTAGCCATGGGGCCCTCACATGACATCATAAGCCACAGTCCTGAAGTTCTGCAGAGCATCTGAATAATGTTCTGTGTGGGTTGAAGGCCAAAGAAAGGAAGACAAGGACCCATGATGATTTCAGGACACCATGTCCACATGGTGCTTCTGTCACTGAGTAGTCACAGGTTCCAAAAAGAGACTTAGAAAATTTCAAGGGAGGCAGTCCACAGGGTGGGGCACCTTGGTTTGGGGTGCTGAGTAGGAAGCCCACTTGCATTTATCATTGATGGTCAGAGGATCTGTTGAAATTTAAAACCTGATATTACCTAATGAGTTACATATTATTTCCCTTCCTCAATTTTGGGAAAAGTCAGCCTGAGATTTTATCTAAATTTGAAATTTCTACTCAATTTTTTATACAATGCTAAATTTTGAGATGTTAAAAATTTCATTCTAGAAATGAATATATACCTATGTATTAATAACCCAATAGCATAATTACCTATTATTAAGATAGAAGCAGGTTTGATGCATTGATTTTTCTCTTACATGGATCATATAAATATTTTTTATTTCAAATAAGAAAAAATGGTCACACTTTTGCAAGCAACCTATTACTAAATAGGCCCTACAGTTACCTCATCATTGGGGAAAATTATTAACAATGCAAGGAAAATGTCAATCACTATGAATATAAAACATAATTATTGTATCATCAAAGGAATAAATTTTACTACTCTTCAGTTCTGATTTAGGTAATTACCCTCCACTTGTAACAAAATTTTCCTATTGTTAATTTAGCATAACTGTGACTCAGTTCAGGAAGCTTTCCCAGTTGAAGATGCTTCCATTGCAGAAGGTGACAGCTACTATTGTACCTATATTTATCTTATCCTCTCTTCCCTGGGTCTTCCACCATCTATTCTCACAGTCTGTAGCTTTAAAATACTCTCAGTTGACAATGCAATGTAAAAGGGTTAATATAAAGTCTTGGCCAAGAAGGGTCATGACTTGAAGGAATGAAAGAGAATATGATCTGCCTCCCGAAAGTGGTCTTCTACTTAATGCCAGAAGCTCCTTCTCCTTTGACAGTTCTCACACCAGCCTAAATTGTCAAGAGACATCTTAAAGTATAAGTTACTCCCCAACATGAAATTTTAAAAAATTATTTTTACAATAAAACTTTAAACAAATATAGTGATTTTTGTATATTGACTATTTATTGACTAACTTCTACACATCAGATATTTTACTTTCACTTGTGATCGGTTATCACACTTGTGAACAGGACTCATTCCAAAACAGGAAGCAAAAGAGAAACGTTAATTTAGTCCCCACTATATGCCAGGCATATTGCTCACAGTCCAACAAAACTAATAATCAGCACTTAAACAAATAATAACACCAATAGCCTCATGATATTTTTACGTTTTAATAAAAATTTAAGGACACTCATTTCCAAATTCATGTAAACTCAAATGCACAACCCTTTCAGTGGTCTGTGTTAATGTATGACCTTGTCTGATTTTTAAATATTTCTGTAAGTTAACATGTCTCCTTCATCTAACCATATGTCCTGGTCTTCCAGTGAAGTTGGTGGTAACTCGGGCATTGATGATTACTGCAGATATCCTGGCTGGGTTTGGATTCATCACCCTACTCCTTGGTCTTGACTGCATAAAATTCCTCCCTGACGAGCCATACATCAAAGTCCGCATTTGCTGTGTTGCTGGAACCACACTGCTAATAGCAGGTACCCATCTGGACTTGTGATAGAGGTAGAGATACACATCGAAGGTCTGGAGGTGAAGGAGAATGGCAATGTTCAGAAGCAGTTCATCTTAGGATCCTATATAACTTGCTTTCCTAAATTGAAGAAAGAAAAAGTACATTCACCAGCCCTAGTTTCTTTAGCTTTGGAATCACGTAATTACATCTTTTTTGTTGTTGTTATTAATATGACAGATCAAGATTTACTGAAGTCCTCAAAATATTTTTAACTATCTAAAAACTGTACAATGCTTTATTTTAAAAAAAGTTTTTATTGCGATTGTTCCTGAAGTTAAATTCTCTATTAAGAGCCAAGTTTAATTAAGCCTCCCTCCCTGTACCCACCCCCAATTCTTTTTAGCAATGAAGTAAATTGTGCCAAGTCCTACTTAGACTTTTCTCATGTGCCAACCCCTTCCATCATAAAGGACACAATAAACAGGTCATTATTATCTTTACTTCAGAAGGAGATAGATAAATGGAGTACTGAAAGACGAATAAATTGCACATGACTAATAAACCACCAGTCAAGAAACACTTTACATGGTGTTTTATTAGTAAAACAGCAAAATTGATATTTTACTCAGGTCTTTTAACTAACTTCAAAGCTTACACTTCCTTGATCAGAACATGATGCCTTTGAAATTCTTTGAATCTTAACAAGCTGGGGTAAGTATTCCATTGAAGAAGCCAGCAGCAAACACCCTCTAGAGAGAAAATCACTTTCTTTTATGGTAGAAGCAAAAAGTTAGCAAAGCAAATGTAAGAGAGAGCCTGACTAGGCACTCTAGGTGGTGAATGGATAGAGATTGGAGAACTAAAAATACTTGGAGATTTACATGTGTGATATGTGACTGTAGACCTGTTACTTAATGAGTCCCCACATTCTGATCTGCAAAGCAGCCTGAAGCCCTGTTACAGAACACAGGTCCAAGGGGGGCAATTATTGGTCCACCCAGGGACACCAAAAACTGTTACAGAACAAACACAGGGGCCAAGGTTTGTTATGTCCACCGCCTTAGGAGAAACGTCTTTCAATGCCAGAGATTTGTGAAAAGTAAAGGAAACGTTTATTTAATGCTATACAGACTTAAAGTAGTGACCTATTGTCTTCGTTAAGATATCAAAGTCCTTTTGGATACCCACAGACGTCCACAGTGCTTCCTTCTCCCCCTGCCCCTAATTCAGGGTACCATAACTCAGGAAAAGAAGAGAACATCTGGGATCCAGGCTCCTGACACCGTCAGTTGTGTTGCCGTCCAGGCAGGATCTCTGATTAATCCAAAGCCATGTGGCACCTTCTCATGGCCTACTGGCAGGAGTTCTTTCACCCTTCTTCCAAGCAAAGTCTCTCCTGCTTCCCAGGCCACTCAGCCAAAGGGAACAACCCAAAACCATGCAGTTCTCTTCTACCAGAGTTGCAGGGGTCTGCACTCTGGCAAAACTGTGTGGCTCTCTCTGGCAAAGCTGTGAGATGGTCTCCACTCTGCCAAAACTGTGTGGCTCCCACTTCACCTAAGTTGCGGGGAGAGGATCACCATTGGGCCAAAGCTGAGTGGCGTTTCTCTGCTAAAGTCACATGGTGATTCTCCCGTACTTGGCTGTGGGCACATCCTGACTTTGCTAAAGCTGTGTTGCTCTCTTTTCAATGGCCACTGTGTCTGGGTTTAAATCCTCGCGCCAATCTTCCTCTGCAGCCCCATTTCCGACTCCTCCCACAATCGGCTATACTTGCCAGCTCTCCCGTATCCTTCCAGCTTTACTGGGCTGCCATAGTGAATATGGGCAGGTGTGGCCCCATGGCATAGAGCCAATCATCTCCAAGCTCTCATGCAGGCAGAAAACCGGGGGAGTTGCCTTCCAGTTCCATCTGGGGTGGAAGTCACTCCCTTCTCCCTGGCTCAAAGCATGGCCACAGCTATTCAACATATCTATGAAACCAGTTAAAGGTTATAGATATGTTAAATGACCATTCCAGAGGTTAGCTGCAAAGCTATTCCTATGCAAATCAGCCCTCAATGGCCCTGCTCCATTTGTCCCTTCCCCCAACTCACACCTGAGGGGGAAGGGGTGAGGTTATCTTATATGTCTTTCTAATATTTCCTGGACACCTGAATTCCGGGCCCCATTCCAAATCCCTATTTTGGGACCCCCCTCTTGGCTGCACCCTGTTACAGCCCCAGCAATGATATCTACTCTGAATTGCTATTGTGATGGTCCAACGTGAGCAGAGCAAGCTCAAAGCAGACACCTACCCCATCACAATTTAAAAACCAAGGTCTCCCTGACTTCTTCACACACAAACATTGAGTCAGTCCCCTGATGATCCTTAGGTTGTATTAAAAATTCACAAGAATTTAGTTATTCTTCCTTTTTATGACATGCATTCTCATATCCAGTCTAGTGATAACATAAAGCTTTTGTATATAACAATGTGTTTTGTTTAACAGATTTAAACATCATTTAACGCTTTAAAATTTTGTTACAGAATGTTTTTTGAGACAACATTAGATGCTCCTTTATTTTTGATAAAACAAAAAATGAGCTAAATTTCAAGAAAACCAAGTCAATGAATTCCTGTAGGAAAGGCTGAAGAAAAAATGACTAAATTAAATTGCTAGACATGGCCCAATCCTTGGAAACATCATTCAATATTATCATGCTAATATATATTAGGAGGGACCCAAAAATCCTGGAATTAACTTCTGGGGGGCAGGCCCCTTGTAGTACAGGCTTCCTCTGCTAGGTGAGTGTTCTGGGAACCCATCTGTATCAGTGTACCAGCTGACATTGTTATGAGAGGCTGCATTTGGTTTCAGTGAATTTCTTCTAAAGACTTTCAGTGCATTTGCCCATTTCATGATGGGTAATTTATGAGCAGCCCTGCCCACACCACTGTGCTGTGTTCAGCAGTTTTTGAATAAAAACAGAGGACCCACATGCCCCACCCTCCCTATTCACCAGATCTTGCCCCAAACGACTTTTTTTTGTTGTGGTTTCCCTGGATAAAAACAGTCTTCAAAGGGAAACCTTTTGCCAATGTGAAAGAAGTGAAATAAAAAACATCAAAAGCACTAAAAGGCATCAAAATTGTTGAGTTCAAAAACTATTTTGAGCAGCAGAAAAAAAAAATCTCAATGGATGCATTGCATTAGATGGAGAGTACTTTGAAAGTGACTAAAATTTAAATATATAAGAATAAATATATTTTTTATAAATAAATTCTGGATTGTTTTGCCCCCCCCATATTGTTTTTAAATATAAAAAAGGAATTTTCATTCTAAACCTGTGTATTACCATATTATAGAAGAGGCAGATAATTTATACCCTATTGTCTGAAGGTTAAAGGATCATGATCTGGTTCTTCTTAAACACTTCTTGCAGTAAACAATTGGAAGAAGAATGTAATGAAATGGTGGTTTAAACAGATACCACACACTTCCTAGGAAAACATGTGAAAGTTATTTTTGGATACTATAAATTTCAGAAATACCCTTTTCACATAGCCATTGATTCCTCAACTCCTCATCTTTTTTTTTTTCTTGCATCTAGGCCCTGGCATACAATTTATTCATTAAAACAAGAGGACCTCAGTGGCATCACTTCGAGCCAGTTAATTATCAGATAGACCAATCTATGGGTATTTTATTAAAAAGGAATAAATTTTCTTATGTATGGGGGTAATAGATAAGGATTTATTTTAAAACAAAGACAATTTTTACTTCACTTACCAGCTTTTAACCCCAACACAGTAAAATTAATAACTTTAAAACATAATTTCCATATGAGAGCTGGTTATGCACCTGCCATAGCTTTAGCCACGGGTCTGGGTAGTGGAGCAGGGGAGAAATAGAACACTAGTAAAGAAGACCTCTACTTTCAACAAAAGGATTAATGTAGAAAGGACATATGCTCTTCATTATTTGTCTTGGATTTTGTGTTCTTCCTATTCTTTGTATTTTTCTTTTGTTTTTAATATTTGTCTTTCTAGAGTACTAAAATAACATTGGAAAGATAGAAAAATTAAAGAAAACCATAGTGACCATTTTAGGTTTACAAAAACAGATGAGAACTGCACTGCTTTACTTCTGTATTCCTGAGATACAATTTGGAAGAAATACAAGACAGAAGGCCAAAGAAACACATAAAAGAGGTGACCAAATTCGATTTGGTCATGGATCCATGGTATCATTAACTTCCCTGTAAATGATGCCATCTGTTTTGAGTTGCAGGACTTAAATTTGGGAAAGACCTTCATTATACTTTTGGATCTTTCCTTTCTTTCAGGTGCCCCAGGAATTATTGGTTCTGTGTGGTATGCTGTTGATGTTTATGTGGAACGTTCTTCTCTGGTTTTGCACAATATATTTCTTGGCATCCAATATAAATTTGGTTGGTCCTGTTGGCTTGCAATGGCTGGGTCTCTGGGTTGCTTTTTGGCTGGGGCTGTCCTCACGTGCTGCTTATACCTCCTCAAAGGTAAGAACAAATTAAAAGAGCCTACTTCCCTGCCCACAGTACCGTTTTCCCAACTGAATAAAAACACATCTCCCCAGCCTAAACTAATGTGATTTACTTAATCTCTACCTATTGCCATGAAAAATTTCAGTTGTTCAAAGACAACTGATTTCCAATACTCAAATCTGATTACCCAGATAGTGGCATATTTATCAGAAAACAAAACAAAACAAAACAAAAAAGCAAAGTTCCAACTGTGTCTAACATTCAAACATAGAATGATTACTTTAATGTGTCATGTTCTTATGTGTCTTACTTCACCCAATCTGTTAAATTTAAATCTAGAATTAAGCAGAGAAGTAGACTGAGAAGCAAGCCAAATATTTATTGTTAAAATGTAATTTGGTTTCTAAAAAATACCACTTAAAAACAAAAAGTATTTCTCTCCTTATTAGGAAAAAAATAGAGTACGTGGCTAAATTTTAAATCTAAAAATTATTTTCAGGATAAAAATCTACATTGTAATCTAGAGGTCTTCTTAATGATTACTTCTTACAATATGTATATTTTTGCTTCTTTTGGGGAAGAATATGTAAAATGACATTATTTTATTTCCCAAAGTTTACTCAGCCATAGTTATTTCTATTCTCTACAATTACGTCCCTCAAACAGGTGTGGGACCTGGAAGGAATTATCCATATTCTATGCGGAAGGCCTATTCGAATGCAGCTGTTTCCATGACCAAATCATATGTGGCCCCCCGGACAGAGACTGCCAAAATGTATGCTGTTGACACGAGAGTGTAGAGTGCTGCTTATCAGCCTATGTTTATATGTTATTGAACTAAGTGATTGATGAGTACAGATGAATAAAATATTAAGTAAACCCAGAAAGAGTTATTTAAACTTCATGTTCAACTAAATTAATTGTGCACCTTAATCAAAAAGTTTGTCACTTCTTTTTTCTATTATTGGCATATTCTTCCTCAATCTTTCCCCACACATTCTCTCTCTCTTTCAAACACACACACACACACACACACACACACACACACACACACACACTTTCCATGTATTTCAAAATGAGGTTGCTAGGATATAAAAATGTTTGCTTGTTATTTCTTTATTGATTTTAGGGATTGTGACATGGTAATACTGAAATAAAATGACCCTTTACAAATAAAAAGCAACCTTCAAAGAGGCCAGAGATTCTCATCTTTGAAGGGATTGATGAGGTCTTAGCTCTTTGCCTGGTTTTTGCTTCACTTTTTATATTCTCAACTGAATGAGTTATCTGATAACTTTGAAGATGATTCTAAGAAGAAAATTCTAAATTTAAGCTAGTATACCAGTGCCTACTATTGCTCTCATTCTGTTACAAGAGAAAAAAGAAAATTAGCTTTATGTGCCAGCCACTGGTGGGAGTTAAAGATAAGAAATTTCCCAGACTTCTGGCCAAGATGGAGGCGTAGCTGGATGCACTGTGCCTCCTCTCACAGCCAAGATTAGGGACTACAAAAATATAGAACCAAAAAAAAAAAAGAAAGAAACCCAACCAGGACAGAGGGAGGGTTGAATTGTGCGGGAGTCTGATGGTGATTCACCCAGACCAGTGACCAAAGGTGGCCCCATGACTGGAGGTGGCCCCATAACCTGGGGGCCACTCTGTGACCAGAGGAGGTCCTACGACCGGAGGAAGCCCTGTGACTGCAAGTGGCCCTGTGACCCAAGGTGGCCCTGAGACTGGGATCAGGGGCATCTCTGTAACTGGGGGTGGCCCTGCGATGGGGGGGAGGCCCTGAGAACAGGGACATCTCTGCAACTAGAGGCGGTGGAGTGACTGGGGGTGGCCGAGTGACCAGGGGAAGCTCTGCAACCGGGGGTGGCCCTGTGACTGTGGGAAGCCCTGTGACAGGAGGCAGCCCTGGGACCAGGACAAGAGGTGGCTCTGTAACTGGTGGCCCTGCGACCAGAGGAAGGGGCTTTGTGGAAGACCCAGAGCACACACCCATGATCCTAGCTAAAACAGTGGAAGCTGCGAATACCAGGGTACCTGAAGGAGACTGCACCACTGAATCTCACAGGTATTCTACAACAGAAGTTCACACCATAAACCCAGGGAGCCAGAACAGATCAATTTAAGAAGCTGAGGCTGACAAGAAGAGTCTCACAAGCAATGGGAAGACAAAGAAATAATCCCCAAATGAAAGAAAAGGAGGAAGCCCCAGAAAGAATGCTAAATGAAATGGGGGCAACTCAACTATCAGATATTGAGTTCAAACCAATGGTTGTCAGGAAGCTCCAAGAGCTCTCAAAGAGCTACCAGAAACTACAGGGAAGCTACAACTCACTGCAAACTATATCAACATGAAAAAGGAAATAGAAACTATCAACAAGGGCCAAGAGAAAATGAAGAATACGATTTCTGAATTGAAGAACACAGTAGAAGGAATCAAAAGCAGAATCAACGAAGCAAAAGATTGGATCAGTGAGTTGGAGGACAAAGTAGAAAAAAAAAACACCCAGAAAGAGCAAGAAAAAGAAAAGAGGCTCAAAAGGAATGAAGAGGGATTAAGAGAAATGCAAGACAATATGAAACGTAATAATATCTGTATAATAGGGATTCCAGAAGGAGAAGAAGAAGAGAAAGGGATAGAAAAATTATTTGAAAAAGTAATGATGGAAAACTTCTCTAATTCGATGAGAGAAAAGGTCACACAAATCCAGGAAACACAGAGAGTCCCAATCAAGAGGAACCCAAAGGGGTCCACTTCAAGACACATCATAATTAAAATGGCAAAATTCAAAGACAAAGAGAGAATCTTAAAGGCAGCAAGGGAGAAAAAGGAAGTAACATACAAGACAGCCCTGATAAGGTTAGCAGCTGACTTCTCAATGGAAATGCTCCAAGCCAGAAGAGAATGGCAAGAAATATTCCAAGTAATGAGAACCAAAGGCCTGCAACCAAGACTACTCTATCCAGCAAGGCTTTCAATCAAGATAGAAGGCCAATTAAGGAGCTTCCCAGACAAAAGAAGTCTGAAAGAATACACCTCTACCAAACCAGTTCTGTAAGAGATGCTAAAGAGATGGCTTTAAGGAAAGGAAGGAAGAAGGGGGGAGGGAGAGAGAGAGAGAGAGAGAAAGAGAGAGAGAGAGAGATGAACATAGGTACAAAAATGACAATGAGTAAGTACCTATCAATAATGACCTTAAATGTAAATGGATTAAATGCTCCAATCAAAAAACATAGAATAGCTGAATGGATAAGAAAGCATGACCCACACATAGGCTGCCTACAAGAGACCCACCTCAGGACAAAAGACCTATACAGACTCAAAGTGAAGGGCTGGAAATAAATTTTCCAAGCAAATGCACAGGAAAAAAAAGCCACAGTAGCAACACTCATATCAGACAAAATAGACTTCAAAAGAAGAGCCATAAAGAGAGAACTAGAAGGTCACTTCACAATACTCAGGGAAGAATCCACCAAGAAGACATAAACATTGTAAATATATATGCACCCAACATAGAAGCACCTAAACACATCAACAAAATCTTAGAGGACTTCAAGAAAGATATTGACAGCAACAAAATTGTAGTAGGGGATTTTAACACCCCACTGTCAAAAATGGACAGATCTTCCAAACAAAATATCAACAAAGATATTGTAGCATTGAACAACACTCTAGATGAAATGGACTTAACTGATATATATAGAGCCCTTCATCCCAAAGAAACTAAGTACCCATTTTTTTCAAATGCACATGGAACATTTTCAAAGATAGACCACATGATAGGACACAAAACAATCCTCAACAAATTCAAGAAAATTGAAATCATATCAAGCATTTTCTCCATCCACAAGACACTGAAACTGGAAATCAACCGCAAGGGGAAAAACCCAAAACCCTCAAAATCATGGAGATTGAATAGCATGCTATTAAACAATGAATGGGTCAAGAATGAAATTAGGAAGGAAATCAAAAAGTTTCTGGAAACAAATGAAAATGAACTCACAAGAACCCAAAACTTATGGGACACAGCAAAGGCAGTCCTCAGAGGGAAGTTCATAGCAATTCAGGCCTACCTAAAAAAGATAGAAACATTTCAAACAAACAGCTTAACCCTACACCTACAAGAACTTGAGGAACAACAACAAAGACAGCCCAGAGCAAGTAGAAGGAAGGAAATAACAAAGATCAGAGCAGAATTAAGTGACATAGAGACTAAAAGCATGATTCAAAGGATCAATGAATCCAGGAGCTGGTTCTTTGAAAAGATAAACAAAATTGACAAGCCTTTAAGCAGGCTCATCAAGAAAAATAGAGAGAGGACCCAAATAAACACATTCAGAAAGGAAAGAGGAGAGATTACAACTGACACCACAGAAATACAAAGGACTGTAAGAAATTACTATGAAGAACTGTGTGCCAAGAAATTTGAAAACCTAGGTGAAATGCACAAGTTTCTAGAAAAATATAATCTTCCAAAACTCAATGAAAAAGAAGCAGAAAGCCTGAACAGACCAATAACAGCAGATGAAATTGAGGCAATAATCCAAAAACTCCCGACACACAAAAGCCCTGGACCAGATGGTTTCACAGGAGAATTCTACAAACCATTTAAGGAAGAGCTAACCCCTATCCTTCGCAGACTATTCCAAAAAATCCAAAATGATGGAAGACTCCCAAACTCTTTCTATGAAGCCAGCATCATCCTAATCCCAAAACCAGATAAAGACACAACAAAGAAAGAAAACTTCAGGCCAATATCACTGATGGACATAGACACTAAAATCCTCAACAAAATATTGGCAAACCACATCCAACAATACATTAAAAAGATCATGCACCATGACCAAGTGGGATTCATCCCAGGGATGCAAGGATGGTTTAATATTCACAAATCAGTAAATGTAATACATCACATAAACAAAAGCAAAGACAAAAATCACATGATCATATCAATAGATGCAGAAAAAGCATTTGATAAGGTACAGCACCCATTTATGATAAAACACTCAGCAAAGTGGGAACAGAGGGAGCATTCCTCAACATAATAAAGGTAATATATGAGAGGCCTAGGGCCAACATCATACTCAATGGGCAAAAACTAAAATCTTTTCCACTAAGATCAGGAATGAGACAAGGTTGTCCACTTTCACCACTTTTGTTCAATGTAGTATTAGAAGCCTTAGCCACAGCGATTAGGCAAGAAAAGGAAATAAAATGTATCCAAATCGGAAAGGAGGAAACAAAACTATCATCATTTGCAGATGACATGATTGTGTACATAGAAAATCCAATGGAGTCAGCCAAAAAGCTGCTCGACCTAATAAATGAATTTGGCCAAACAGCAGGATACAAAGTTAATATGCAGAAATCAAAGGCATTTTTGTATACCAACAATGAAACAGCAGAAGCAGAAATCAAGAAAAATATCCCATTCGATATAGCAAAAAGAAAAATAAAATACCTAGGAATAAACCTAACCAAGAAGGTAAAAGACCTGTATACAGAAAACTGCACAACACTAAAGAAAGAAATCAAGGAAGACACAAACAAATGGAAACATATACCGTGTTCATGGATTGGAAAAATCAACATCATCAAAATGTCCATACTATCCAAAGCAATTTACAAATTCAATGCAATACCTATTAAAGTACCAATGGCATATTTCACAGACATAGAACAAACACTTCAAAAATTTTTATGGATCCATAAACGACCCCAAATAGCTGCAGCAATTTTGAGAAAGAAGAGAAAGTAGGAGGGATCACAATACCAAACTGTATTACAAGGCCACTGTAATCAAAACAGCCTGGTGCTGGCATAAAAACAGGCACATGGACCAGTGGACTAGAACAGAGAGCCCAGAAATAAACCCAAGTCTCTATGGTCAATTAATATTTGACAAAGGGGGCAACAACATAAAATGGAGTAAAAATAGCCTCTTCAACAAGTGGTGTTGGGAGAATTGGACAAGTATGTGCAAAAAAATGAAACTTCAGCACCAACTTATACCATACAGAAAAATAAATTCAAGGTGAATTAAATATTTAAATATAAGCTGTGACACCATCAAAGTCCTAGAGGAGTACATAGGCAGGAAAATCTCAGATATTTCACACAGCAACATTTTTACTGATATGTCCCCTAAAACAAGGGACACAAAGAAAAGAATAAACAAATGGGATCTCATCAAACTAAAAAGCTTCTGCGTGGCTAAAGAAAACAGTATTAAAATAAAAAGAGAACCAATGGTATGGGAAAACATATTTGCCAATGATACCTCAGACAAGGGTTTAATCTTCAAAATATATAAAGAACTTGTAGGACTCCACCTAACAAGACAAGCAACCCAATTAAAAAAGTGGGCAAAGGACTTGAACAGACAATTCTCCAAGGAGAACATACAGAGGATCCAGAGACACATGAAAAGATGCTCAATATCACTAGCTCTCAAAGAGATGCAAATTAAAACCACAATGAGATACGACTTCACACTGGTCAGAATGGCCATCCTAAACAAAACAACAAACAACAAGTGTTGGAGAGGTTGTAGAGAAAAGGGGACCCTAGTGCACTGTTGGTGAGAATGCAGACTGGTACAAACACTATGGAAAGCAGTATGGAATTTTCTAAGAAAACTAAAAATGGATTTACCTTTTGACCCAGCAATCCCACTGCTAGGATTATATCCTAAGTACCCTGAAACACCAATCCAAAAGAACCTATGCACCCCTATGTTCATAGCAGCACAGTTTACAATAGCCAAGTGTTGGAAGCAACCCAGGTGCCCATCAGTAAATGAATGGATCAAGAAAACCATGATACGTTTACACAATGGAATTCTATGCAGCAGAGAGAAAGAAGGAGCTCCTACCCTTTGCAACAGCATGGACGGAACTGGAGAGCATCATGCTAAGCAAAATAAGCCAGGCAGTGAAAGACAAATACCATATGATCTCTCACCTTTAACAGGAACCTAACCACAAAACAAACAAACAAGCAAATTACAACCAAAGACACTGAAATTGAGAATAGACTGACAGTCACCAGAGCGGAGAGGGAGGGAGGATCAGGGCAAAGGGGAAGAAGGGTTTACAGAAACAAGTATAAAGGATACATGGATAAAAACTAGTGGGGTGGAAATGGGAGGAAGGTGGGGAGGGTTGGGGCGGTGGGCTGAGATGGGAGTAAAAGACAGAAAACTGTATAAGAACAACAATTAAAATAAATTAAAAATAAAAATTTAAAAAAAGAAAGAAATTTCCCCTTCACACTCCAAATGTCAAATGCAAATGCTAAATTAATTCTGGAGTCAGTGATGACTTTCTTCTTCATTAACAACATAAGAGATCTGTATCTTGTTGTCATTACTCCCTGTTTGCCTATATTTTGCCAAATTATTAGACTACAGCAGCAATAACTAAGCAAGCAGTTCACTCATTTATAGGTTGGACATCTAAATATATTTTATGAATGCATCATATTAAAATTCACTAACTCAGGTGTCCTCTCACACCTAGATCCTTAACCCCCTAGGAAAATATCTGATATGTGATTAAATGTAACAAATATTTGTTGACTGAATACTTTTCTCATAAAATGTGCTTTTTTTGGAGAATATTGAAATTATATAGACATTTAAAGAAATCAGTGAATGATTGCTAATGGGATTAATCCATATTCATAATATAATCATCTTGAATTTTTAAATGGTAAACTATTTTAAAAGGTTATGAAATTTTATCTCAGACTCTGTGATTCCTTGTAATTCACATAAATAGCATTAATCTCCTTGTATAGTAAAAAATGAATTTTTTACTATATTGGAAATTACTATTTTGGAAAATGGAAATTTAGTTGTGAATTTCTAAAGAACCCAAAGAAGTGTTTAAACTAAAAAAAAAACACTAAAAATAATTTGGCACTGAGATGATGAAAGCCTAGTAAATATATTATTGTTGTTGAGAATGGTGTTCATGATTTCAAAAGTTATTTCTTTACCAGTGTTCTCAGGAGAAGTTCTAATCTAACCTTAGCATTAAGAGCAACCAATTCATGTTTATTTCATGGGTGTTATTGACTGTGTAATTCACATTGAAAAAAATTATTTGTATATCACATGTCCTAGTTACATGGGTATTATTCTATGCATTTTAAAACTTATTTTGTCTTTATATTTTTCCTCAACTTTTTTTTAAAGTTTATGTTCACTTTTATTTTATGATATATTATCTGTTATCTTTTGTATATTCCAATATGTCTCTTGAAATCCTTCTGGAGAGGAGGAGGGTAAAAATGAATTAAGTAGCTCTTTAAATTTTAAAGTTACAAAATTTTTTCTCTTTAAATATTTTATTTGTAAAAGGAAATATTTCAAAGGATTATGGTGATGATTGACTTCTGTGACAGTTTTGAATTTTTTCTCAATAAAAATATTCTGCATATTCTGGGAGGAATATTAGTATTTTTTCCTTTAGTTACCTTGAGAATGTTTCTTTGTAATTTATTATAATTTAATAAAGCACCTTCAAATAAAGCATAGCAAAGAACATATTTTGTATTGCAACTAGTGAACAACAAAGCAAATATTAAACAGTGAAGAGGTAATCATTGACATGGTGATAGCTGAACATGCTTAGAAAGAAAAAATAGCCCTGGCTGGTGTAGCTCAGTGGATTGAGCATGGGCTTGCGAACCAAAGGATCATGGTTCGATTCCCAGTCAGGGCACATACCTGGGTTGCAGGCCAGTTCCCAGCAGGGGACTCATGAGAGGCAACCACACATTGATGTTTCTCTCCCTCTCTCCTTCCCCTCTAAAGATAAATAAATAAAATCTTTTTTAAAAAGAAAGAAAAAATAAGTCCAAAATGTACACACACACAATTATTAGATGGAAACATTAAAATGACCTACTAAATTCTGGGTACTATAATTTAGCCATGTCCAGGCAATTGCAGTAAAAATAAAAAATTATATAAATTTGGATAATTTTATTTACCTGTACCTTTATTAACTATTGCTTTCTAATATCACATTTTCAATTAAAGCTAGACTTTATTATTATAAAAGCTGTATGCGTGCATTGTAGATAGTGGGAAAGCACAAAGAACCAGAAATATATCTTGTTTAAATGGCAGGGCACCATATTCTCTCTATGTAGATCATCATTACTCCTAAAGCTTATTGAATATCTGCATTCCTTTCAGATATTACGCATTTATACAGATGCAGATGATGACACATATACATGTACATTTCTTTTTTGATAACTGATCTTTTTTAATAATTGATCCATATTTAAATTTCTGCAAGTTACTTAAAATTCACTAATACAGCTCACCTGTCCAAACCAGGATCTGCATTTCCTCTGGTTGTTATGCCTTTTAAGTCTCTTCCTTGCAATAAATGCCCCATGTTTCTCTTGCTTTTAGCCTTGAAGCGCCCTCTCTCTTTCCCAATCTTTACCACTAACATTCTTCTTTTCTCCAATAACACATTACTTCTTCAGGGAGCCCTCCCTGACTTCCATCAGGCTGGGTTAGATATTGGCACACCTCTGACATCCAAGGGCTCTCTTTTATAATTGTCCTCATGGTACTTCACTTATGAGTGTAGCATCTTGTTTCACATCTCAATTTCCTATAAAGATTACATTCTCTAGTGGGAAACACATTTTCTACTTTGTGTACTGCTCTGTTCCCAGCATCTGGCCCAGTGGCTGAGGCGCAGTAGTCCCTCAGTACATATTTTTTGAACAAATGAGCGAATGAATGGCAATAATACTCTGACCAGGAAAAGCAATAAATTCATTGCAGATAATTTATCTGCTCATTGTATTATTCCTTCCCTTATGTACATGCATACATTTGGGCAGTTTTATTGAAAGGCCAGCTCTGTGTTTTCAAGCAGCCTTGGGGACAAAGACATTTTAAAAAAAGCTTAGAGCACAACGAACTAATTGCTGTGATGTAGGTTTATAGAAAATGCCATAGAAAAAGCCATCTCTACATCTGCTGGTGGAGTCAGGGAAAGCTTCAGAGAGGAGGAAATTTTTTAGTGGAGTAAATAATGGTGATAGAAAAGAAGTTAGGAGAATAAATTCTATGCAAAGAGATCGTGCACAAAGAAAGAGAATCAAGAGAGGACAACTAATGTGCTAAAAATTACAAGTAGGTAGCTCCATGTCCCCAGAACATAACTGGGAGGAAGGAGGTTTTTGTATTCACAAACTACTTTAAAATGAAAACCAAGAGAAGGCAGCACTTTCCCTCTTTCCAAGGTGGGAAAATTGAAGATGCTTGCTAAAAGCTCTCAATGCCACCCTTAGAAATACAACCCAAGTCCATGCAGAGCTACTTTTGTTCTGCCACGTAACCATGCTGGTTTCCCGCCTGCAGTCAGCCTCTCTGAGGCATGGTCTCTGTAGCAAAGTCCTATCAACCCTGTCTTCACCCTCACCGACATCATTCTGATTCCCAAACTAACCCTCCTACCATATTCTATTTTTTACACTTTAATCTTCTTTCAATTCAGTTCTTTTGCCTTTTTGGTTTTGGTTTTTTAGGTCAACATTCTCATACTGAGGAGAATGCTTCCTATCTCAATTTAAGGGGCTACACTGGCAATTAGAAAAAAAGCATTCTTGGAACCAGCTCCACAGCTTTTGAGCTCAGAAATAATTGTTCTCAGGTGAATAACCTTGCCCGCGATGTACAGTAGTTAATTGGAATACAATATAATGTACAATTCAGTATGGATTAACCTATGTTTCCATTAAAAAAAAGCTGGTAATTTGTCATTTAAAATTTTTATTATAATAATACTTATTTTTTTTAAACATAAAAAGATAAGGAAGGAAACTTACAAGCTAAACACACCAGTTATCTCAGCACCCAGAGAATCTCTGGAGTTAGGAGAAATATATACATGTATGAAAATATATACATGTATACATTTTTGAAAATTTATAGTATGGAATTGTAACCATTAAACAATGCCTCTCTTATTTATGTCTATGTTCTTCCACCACTATTCCTCTCCTAAGAGAAGTTCTTGTACTCTTTTAAACAAAATTATTGAAATACATATATAGTACCTTTGAAAATGTATACACTATACTATTACATTATGTTTTTCCTTTAAAAATAAAATTAATAATTAAATATATTTATTGACAGTTTTCCATGTCACATCATTCCTTTTAATAGCTGCACAGTTCATTGGTCATATGTACCCTTATTTTTCTAATTTGTTCCCTTAAACATCTTCATTATTTCCACTTTTGCTATTATGGACAACATTGGAATAGATGTTTCTTTTAAAAACATGTTTGCTTTTCTGTAGAATTAAATTATAGAATTATTTTCTAACTGTGTCTTAAAGTAGAAATACTGAATCTGTGTAAATATATATTACTTTGATAGTTACAGAACAGAGAGAGTTCATCTACCCAGTGCTAGCAGAACCCAAGAGTAGACACCAAGAATTGCAGTGGATAAAGATTGATTATTTTGTTGTGAATGGAACCACCCAGGAAAATGGGAAGCTAATTCTCAAAACCCCAAACTGCCCGATGGCATGTGGATTAGAGATTATATAGAGCAAAATCATAAGACACAATATGTTAGGGAGTTGGGGGTCCTGATGAGAGCTGATTGGTCAGAGGTGAGGTAAGAGTAATGGATTTTTTTTTTTTTTTTTAGGTCTTGAGAACAGCTTTGAGGTCTTTTCCAGTCTTTCTGGTTTCATGGGAAGGCAGCCAGGGGGTCTGTCCAATTTAGGGATCAGGAGCTGAAACGTAACGTCGGGAGCATATGTTTGTGATACAGTCTTTCTCGTAAGCCAATCTTCAGTCCTCACTCCAATGTCTGACCAGAGCCCGCAGAACCGAAAGCACCGAGCCACCTGAACTATCACCAGTCCTACAGGTGACACTGGCATGGAGAAATAACAGGGAACCAACGCAGGCAACTGTGCTATTCATTCCGATTTTATTAATGCAGGTTCACTCAGATTTATTAATGCAGATTTAACCCAAATCTATACTAACCTAATAACAATAGTAATCACTCAGAAAACAAACAATAACAGCATCACATGAGAGATTTGGGAGATTACCAACCCAAGTCCCAGAGTCTCAGTCTGTGGGTCTGGGAGACAGTATGGTGAGCAAGGGGGCCGTCAACATCTTGCAAGGAAAGCTCACTGGAGCCAGGTGGGTAGCAGGGCAGACAAAATCCTCAGTCCAGCAGGGCAGAGCCTCTGGCGGCTGATGCCAAGAGCCATCGGTGTAGCATGGAGCTGCACACTGGTGTGTGGAGCTTGGCTGTCTCAGCAGTGGTCTGGAACCTGCCTCAGTTATACCCTGGAGAGTTGTACACTCCACCCTCTGGGTCTCTTGATAAGTGTTTTGGCTCCTCTGATGGCAAGTGAGGAATTTGCCCAGGAGTCTACCTATGCATGGTCTGTTCTGCAGATGTGGCTATCCTGGTCAAGTGTGCAGATATTTTCGGTGTGTCTCTTTGCCAGATGAGTCTAGCATGAGTTAAGATGTTTCCCTCCTGAACCCAAGTGTCAAGGCTGACTGGCAGCCATCCTGGTTGACATGAATGACTCCATTTTGTTCTATAAAATTTTGCTATCTTGATCAGACAAACACCATTTTATTGGTCTGGCTCTCCACACATAACTTAGGTCAAGATGTTATCTTTAGCCTGCCAGAGGTTGAGACCCTGTAACCACTACTCAGATCCCGTGACTCTCTACACTGTCTTCTGCTGCCTCTGGGGTTGCTGATTATCAGGGGTGAAAGGTTAGGTCTCTGAGGAATATATATGTACATATATACATAAATCAGGATTTACAACTAAATTTTATCAAAGTCATAAAGTCATAAGGACCCTCAGTTTCAATACGTACAGCTACTAAATTGGCCTCAAAAAAATGTGGTAATTTTACATTTCCACCAGAAGTTTATGAAAGTATTTGTTTCCCCACATCCTTGTCAACACAAGAAATTAGCAATCTTTAATATTGTTTTCATTTTATGGATACACATGATATTATATTGGTGTATTCATTTGCATTTGTTTAATTAAATTGAGCATAGTTAATTGACTTCTAAAATAATCACTAATTATTTACATATTTATTTCTGCAGGTGAAAAATTGTAAGTTTTTTTTGTTTTTATTCCCATGCTATTGCGTATCTCCAATTTCAAAGCTTCTCCAAATGTGTTATAATTACCATCAATAGTATTTAAAATATTTTTGATGGTACATTTAAATACTTTTATTTTATAGATATCTATCAATTTTTATGTGGATTTAGAAAAGTGCAAGGTATTTCAGGTACTACTCATGTATAATGTTCATCCTTATTTTTCCCTCAAAAATTTGGGCAACAAAAGGTGTGTATTGTATAAGGCAAAATACAGTTTTTATTTGACTACATAAAGCAGATCTCAGAAAACACAGCATTTCACTCATAAACACTTCATTATGTGTGTATAATAGATGAGGAGTTTTTAACAATATAACCACAAATATTCTCATAGCATCAACAATAAACAACTTCTTAATATAAATTTTTCCAATGTCTGTTTAGTTCCAATTATCTGAAAAATGTCCATTTCAATGGGATCTCAAATTGAAAACCCAAAATTATTTACACTTTGCAGTTGATAGACTTTTAAATAAAATACTGTAATTTCAATTTTTAAAGTCTCTATTTGAACAAGAATTTAGGAGACTTTTGAAAAATGCAAAGTACTGTAACATGTCCTTTGCAAAAAATCTGATTGCTCTTACAAAACTGGCAGGTTAAATGTTGAAAATACATAGAGGGATAGGAAGGAAAAAACTGAAGTCGAAAAGGAAAATGGAAGTTCAAAAGTAGAGAAGGAGATGCTTTTGTGAAATAGCCACTGTACAGATAAAGGGAAATAAGGCCAACAAAATCCAGCCCTTTCATGGACTCTATGACTTTGCTGAAGGAAAGACTGAATATAGCTGAAAAACTGAGGAGGATTTTTGAAATCATCAAACTTTTTTGTTATTTTCTAAATTAAGTCTTTGTATGCAAATTATAGCTCAAAGAATTATGGGGGGGGGGAGTTGAGAGATGCTCTAGTTGCAAGTCATAGTTTTCCTTTTACTAAATTAAAGCAAACATTGTATACTATCTTTGTGAAGTTATTGAATGGGAAGTATTGATTGATTGGAAGGGTTCCATTTTATTGAAGAAAAGCTTGAAAAACATTTAGTAATCAAAAACAAATTAAACTAATTTGGTTAATATAGCAGAAACTGAAGCGGTCAGCAAACCTTGTCAAAAACAGACAAAATAAAAAAGAGTAAAATTAAGAAAATGTATTGTTGGAATATCAGGGAACTCCAAACACAGAGGTCCCTGAATCTCATGGAGTTAATATTCCAGTAATGGCTGTTCTGAGCATATGCCAGATATTGGTGACCCTCTGCTTATGCTAATAAAATTATGGTAAAAACTCTATTTATAAAGTAAACAACTTTCTAGAGCATTAAGCTATTTGCTTCTGGTCCCAAACATGTGCACTGAAAACAGTAAAACAAAAGCCCTGCAGTGGCACAGATCACCCTTTTCAATGACTATCTGTTGTTACCAAGTCTGTCCCGTGGGCTGCTGCCTCTTATTTTTAGCAGCTTATGAAATCATTCCTTTCAACTACATACTCTCCTTAAAAAAAAAAATCCTTATATCTGCAGAAAGACCTCAGCACCCTAGAAATGTTTTGCCGTCTTTAAGAGATTGACATCCCATTCTTTCATCCTACTCTCCTTATCTAGCATTGACTTCTTTGCTAGCTTTGTTGGCTTCTTTGACTTCTTTGTTGGCTTTATCACAGGTGACAAGTTCCCTACACAATACCAGGTAAATGTGCAATTGTTCATCAGGCTTTCTTATTTTGTGTCTCTCAATATTCTTCAATAAAAAATAATAGCTCCCATGCCTGTAAATCTGGAAGGCAATTAGTCAGTGATAACTAAGACTCAAACATTATAAATTTATCCAGATTTAGATATACAAGAGAGAATAATCTGGATTGAAATATGATGTCAGTTTCCATATGTGGTGGAAAAAATAAAAATTGACTATTAAATATAGAAAGTTATAATTAAATTAATTACTAGAGAAAGGGAAATTCTCTTAGTTTGCTAATTGCATCCCTTAAACAATTTTCCAAAGAGAAAACCCTCTGCCAATAAGATAATAAAACTGAGAAATCTGTATTCATTGATAATTTCAACCTTCATTCATTGATAATTTCAGTGCTTCTGAGCAATACCATTTTTCAACTTGTTCCTATAAAAATCTGACATCTTGATTGATACACTTTATTTGCTTCATGAGTCAGTGAATAATGGCATGATTTTAGAGGGAAAAATAACTATTTTCTAAATTCATAAATATAAATAAATTTTGTTTTATCAACAAACTATTCCATTTTATAAAGATATACTTTTATTTCATTTCCCAGAACTGGATATAGTAAAAGAACAAAAAACTCTACTATTTTCCAGGATCCAGTATTAAATAGAAAAATTAAACAAACCTGTATAGATTTATTTTGTTTAAAATCACAAAGCAAAATGAATTCAAAGTTAAAAGATTCATTTAAGTGTATATTCTATATTTCTTTTTTAAAATTGTTTTACAAGTGTAATTGTCTCCATTTTCCCCCATCCCCTGCCTCCCTCTCCACTTGCCCCCACCTCCCACCCTCAATCCTACCCAGCTTTGGCATTATCCATGGGTCCTTTATACATGTTTCTTGACTTTTCCCCTTCTTTCCCTTCTTAGCCCCCTTGCCCCTCCCTTCTGGCTACATCAGTTTGTTCTTTATTTCCATGTCTCTGGTTATATTTCAGATGCTTGTTTGTTTTGTTGAGTAGATTCCACTTATAGGTGAGATCATATGGTATTTGTCTTTCACCACCTGGCTTATTTTACTTAGCATAATGTTCTCCAGTTCCTTCCATGCTGTCATGAAGAGTAGGAGCTCCTTCTTTCTTTCTGCTGTATAGTATTCCATTGTGTATATCTACCAGTTTTTTGATCCATTCATTTACTGATGGGCACCTAGGTTGTTCCAACACTTGGCTATTGTAAATTGTGCTGCTATGAGCATTGGGGTGCATAAGTTCTTTTGAATTGGTATTTCAGGGTTCTTAGGGTATAATCCCAGCAGGGAATTGCTGAGTCAAAAGGCAGTTCCATTTTTAGTTTTCTGAGGAAACTCCGTACTGTTTTCCACAGTGGCTGCATCAGTCTGCATTCCCACCCACAGTGCACTAGGGTTCCCTTTCCTCCACACACTTGTTGTTTGTTGCTTTGTTTATGATGACCATTGTGACCAGTGTGAGGTGATATCTCATTGTGGTTTTACTTTGCATCTCTCTGATGGCTAGTGATACTGAGCATCCTTTCATATGTCTCTGGGCCCTCTGTAAATCCTCCCTGGAGAAGTGTCTGTTCAGGTCCTTTTCTCATTTCTTGAGTGGGTTGTTTGTTTTCCTGGAGTGGAGTAGTGTGAGTTCATTCATATTTTGGAGGTCAAAATATTTCTTTTTCTTGTTCTGATTTTAAAAATATTCTATCAAAAGTGGGTTCTCATAGCCAACACATGTTTATTGTCTCATTTTCTCTTATATAATCCTGAAGTATTTCACATTCGGCCTTAAATATAATATTCTGATTGAGTTTCATTTCATTGTCCACACGAATGCTTTTCAATTCTATCCCAGCTCTATTTCATTTCCATGAAAGATATTGAATTTTAAAGTTGTGTTTTATGAAAGTTGTGCCTAAGACAAAGGAAAACAATTGGAGCTACAAAACTGAAAATTAAAGAACTTGTGGTCAGGTAAAAAAAAAAAAAAAAAGGCTGCACCTCCAGGAACAGCGCTGTAGAGGCCACGTGCCATGTGAGCATTTTACATACACATTACAGGCCCCTCATACTCTTTGGTCTCATCTTCACGAGGGGGGTGCACATCAGATTTCCTAGACAGACTCTGATACAGGCATCTCCCTGATGCTCAGTTTCATTGTGAGCGATATGAGCTAAAGTCCTAGATTCTTCTCTGCAGATTTGAACCTCATGATTAATATAGTCTTCTAGGGTTTATAAAAAATCTGAGATTAATAGTAATCCAGCTTCATGGTTTCATTTAACTACTAAATCAAATCTAGTTAATGGGCTGGGATCACAGATAGGCTTTCATGCCCTCTGCTGGATGTTGAAGGAAAAAGCTACACCTTCAGTAGGAAGAAAACCTCATTAAGAAAATGAATGCTCTTTGATATGGAAAGGAAAAAATCTACTCCTGTCATAATTGGAATATGAAACACCAGGTTAAATAGAATATTAAAAATTTATTGGTGAACCTTAATTTTAATGCAGGCAAAGATTTCCAAAGATGAGACGAGAGAAAAGGAACACAGATTTATCTTTCTAAATTCCTTTTCAAATGTCATGATAATTCTATAATCTAAATTTGGCTTATTATTGTACAGTTCTCAGCAGTTTTCACTGGACCCTAAAAAGTTTCTGCTACAGAACTTCCCAGTCTCTGGTGGTCAGAGCCAAATGGTATAAACTGTAGTGTCATTACAAATAATACCTGAGTAAGTTGGAGACACAAATTCAGACCTTGTACAGTAATTAACATATAACAGTCATTCAGTATTGCTTAGACAATAAATGAAAATGGAGCTTCTGATATTTGATGAGATATTTGTCAGAAAGTTTCTATTAAAACATACTCTTTTGCTACCAGCACTACCCACCTGCTTAAACCCTATCATCACCTCTCCTTTTCAACCCAGAAAAATAAACCAGGCAACCAGAGGCCAAGCATATAGTCTGCTTAGACTTACTCTGACACATAAACGCAACTCTCCTAAAAATAAATGCTGATCACTTGAACCTGGACTTACACTAACTTCTGACAACTACAGCTGCTGAACTATTAGCCCCATTTCCAGAAGTGCTTACACTTTTCTAGGTGTTTATTATAACCATTGACTGAGTGTTTTGTAACTAGAACAGATTTTAACACATATAACTTACAGGATGTGAACACAAGTTCAGAAACATGAATAAAAAATAAAATCACCTGTAGCCCACTATTTAAACACATTTATGTTTAATATTTTTTCATATAGTGTGATTTTGTTTGTTTGCAATTGCAAACTATAACCTTGCCAAAATTTATTTAACTTTGTATTTCTTTTTAATTAAAGTAATGCATGCATTTCATTTTAAAAGACAAACAGTGGTGTGAGCCTATGATTAAAAACAATAATGAAAAACAGCATTATCCTGCTCTACCTAATCCCCATAACATTATCTCTAAATCTTGTTTCTTGAGGTAATTATGCTCTTTCTTTTTTTTTAAAATCCTCACCCAAGGATATGTTTATTGATTTCAGAGAGAAAGAAAGAGAGAGGAAGAAGAACATCCATATGAGAGAGAAACATCGATTGGTTGCTTCCCTTAAGCACCCTGATGGTGGATCAAACCCACAACCTAGGTCTCTGCCCTGACCAGAGATTGAACATGCAAGCTTTTGGTGCATGGGACAACACTCCAATCAACTGAGCCACCTGGCCCAGGCAAGGCAATTATTTTCAGTTCTTGAGTGTTTTGCTTCAGGTATTTGTGACCTAATTTTCAAATGATGTACTTTACCATTATTTCTTGATTTAAAAAAATTAGATATTATTCATTGACTACACACAATCTGAAATTAGAATTCAGCTTTCTTATTCTAGTCTACTGTCTTCCTTCACACACACTTCCCCCTCTGCCTAGCTTGTCAATATGAATAGTACCCATTTTAAAACTCAGTACTAATTATTTGCATTATTTATAGCTTAAACATTTTTGAGGAATTAATCCAACTTTTTGCTTTTCTCTTTCTGCTTCTGGCTCTGCACATGTCTGAATTTCTGCTTGAGTCATAATTAAATAATGATAATTGTTATTGACTCTCTACTAGGAGCAAGGTCAGATTAAAGCAGAGATACTGAGGCAGAGATAGCTGCGATGTGTACTAGAATGGAATCTAAACTTACTTGAGGCCTCTTTGAGCATTAATTGCTGATTATTTAGTAATGGAGAAACATTGATTTAGTTACGTGGAAAAAAAAAATAACACAGCAGTGATACACTGAATTGACTAATTTACTACTGAAACAACTTTCTGACCAAAACTCTTTCCCTACATTCATTATTCTTCTATTTGTCCTTTTTCAGGTTATGTTCATTGATGTCTGGAAATTCCCGCTCAATAAAAAAAAACTGCTCCTAAATTTGATGTTTTGGACTGAAAACGTCTCTAATGTTTTCAATTGGCGATCCAGATCTAAAATTGGCTTGACTTCAGAATTTCTTCATATGGAGGAGGGGGTCCTAAAGTGTTGAAACACGCAGCAGGCCACAGTGTGGGGATCTGCGTTTGAAGGTGAATTCCAGCAGCTGGGTTCACAGCTGCTTCTGCTCCTGGAAAAGAAAGATGGGGGTTTGTAATCTTTCTACTCAGTATAAAACAGATGTACATGAAGTACCTAGCAAAATCTGACATTTCTTGAATCACTGGAGCAACAGAAAATTATTTGTGCACTTGAGGAAACAACTTGCAATCATCTTAGTCACTATAGCAAGAAATTTTTCTCTCCAGGACTGATTACAGTAGCTGCCCCTTATTTGTGGTTTTGCTTTCCACAGTTTCAGTTACCTGAGGTCAATCACGGTCCAAAAATATTAAATAGAAAATTGCAGAAATAAATCATTCAAAAGTTTTAAATTGCATGCTGCTCTGAGTAATGTGATGAAATCTCAGGCCATCTCGCTCAGCCTGTGCAGGATGTACACCACCCCTTTGTCCAGCATGTTCACGCTGTATACCTTTCTGCTCATTAGTCTCTTAGGAGCCATTTCGGTTACCTGACTGACAGGTACCAGAGTGCTTCTGTTCAAGCTACCCTACTTTTACTTAATAACGTCCCCAAAACCATTCACATAACTTTTATTACATATATTATTATGATTGCTCTATTTTATTGTTGTTGTTAATCTTACTGTGTCTAATTTATAAATGAAACTTTATCATAGGTATGTATACATAAGGAAAAAATGTAGTATATATAGTATATATATTCTATCTATCTGCAGCTTCAGACATCCGCTGGGAGTCTTAAAATGTATGTCCTGCAGGTGAGAGGGGACTACTGTATACCATCATTGACCAACCCATCAAAAAGCATTTACAATTTAGCAGCCAAAAGTAAAAGAAATACCATTTTTGGTAGATCAGAAGACAAAATTCTTGTACACACAGATGGCATTTTAGCTAATGCTCCCATTATGGGAAATGTAAATCTTACTTAAATATTAAAATATTACATTAAATATTATATCTGTGCTTCATCATTTTATATTTATGACCTGGAAACTGCAACTAATGAAAGTAATTACTTAAAAGTTATTTATGATCAATAGTAAAAATATTAAGTTGTGAAAAGTTTGCAACTAAAGTATACACACAGAATAAAGAAAAGGCAATCTTAAATTTTAAATCAAAGTTTTTGATTTTTAGATTATGCATACTACAAGCCATTAAATATAAAAGGCAAGCATTTTCTTTATCAGATTGATCACCTCAAGTGACCATTCACTTACTCCAAAAGCTCTTTTGGAAATTTTCTATTAGTATTTTCTTGAAAGGCTATTTTGGAGTCACAGGAAATCCATAGTGATATTTTATAACCATCTCTTTTTATATTTTTTCCTTTTTTCACATGGGTTTTTACCTGTCTGGGAATGATTTCATTGCTTCTTCCCAAAACAACAGTAACAACGTTCAAAAAAGAAACTAGGCCCTTGACCTAAACAGTCAAATTTTTCGACTGCTTTTGTATGTTAAATTTAACTGTAATACAGCCATGCCCATTCATCTACACATTGTCTCAGGCTGGTTTTGTTTTTTTTGTTTTTTGGTTTTTGTTTTTTTGGGGTTTTTTTGCATTAAAACAGCAGAAGTGAGAAGTCCCACAGAGACTATATGGCCTGTGAAGCCAAACATATTTCCTATCTGGCCCTTAATAGGAAAACTTTGCTGCTCTTTTCCTTTAGAGGATTAAGATTTGATACCATCAGGTAGATTCCAAAGACCATGCCACAATTACCAAAACAATTTAGGGTGACTATGTAATAGGCAATAGCTGTATCACAGGAACCCATATATAGATTGTTCAGAATTATTACTTTCGAGCAGAAAACATTTATTTAGAATCATGGATTTTCATACATTTGTTTTATTTTGTATTCACTGGTTTGCAAAACAAGGCATAATATCTCAAATACTAATATAATATTTGAAAGGCAGAGTTATATTTAGAATATATCTTACCTCCCAGTTCAGCACTTTTTAAAAGAAGTTATTTATTAACTTGAATAATCTACTCCTAGACTATTATATGCAATCTTTCTGTTTTTGTTTTCTTTCATGTAATAAAAGGATTATGATAGTATCTACATCTACAAAAACAAAGCTAAATAATGTAAAGTGCTTAAAGCCTGGCACACAATAATTATTAATTAACATTTAGGTATCATTATTATTACTATAAGTATTAGCATTATTAGTACATGTAAAGAACTATACTATGCTAGAAATATACATATTTTCTTTTATTTATAATATTATTTCCCAATCTATCCTGTTTTAATGGTCAGTATTTTAATCATTATCATTATTATCGTTATAACAGACATTATTAAGTGAAAAATTTTGTGTCATTAGCATCTCTTGCAGTTAGGAAGTTTAGGATGACATAATCTAAGTCTGAAGGACTTGATGAAATGGAGTTAACATTCATTAAGTGTGCTTGCCCCAGCACTTCCTTGCCGTGTGGGTACTTGTACTGAGCACTGCCCATTTTCCCGGAGAACTGCTCCTGGAGTGTTCAACACAAAGTCAGTGGTAATTTAGCTATCATTCTGCCTGGGGTAGTCAACCAGAATGACTCACAGTTAATAGCTCAAATGGTTCCCGCCACTGTCATTATCCATACTGTGGTCCAGGCAACAGGATGTCGACAATTTCCCTCTGTGGTAGGAACGTTTTATTGTTACCTCCTTACTACAGATTTGGCTATTGCTCTTAAACTTGCTATGAAAGCCACAAGGCATTCATTTAATAAACATAACTGAGACAATGCATTCAGAGAGCTCTTGTAAAATCAAACATATATCAGTTTTCAATTTCTTTCAAATCGTGTTCATGTACAATATCATGTGATTGGAAAGGAAACAAGTATTATTTTTATTTTTTGACAAACTAAGTATTTGAGAGAAATTAATTAAAAGTTCCTGCAAAACTCCTATGGTTTTGACAGAACGGTTAGTGAGAATATTAGTGTCTGTTGTTTAATTATGTGAACCAATACACTCATTGCTGAGTTTTTAATAGGCAGGTTTCAGATTTCCCACACAATTAAGAGTCACTCCAGTGAACCTGGCTTATTTTAATATGCCCTTTCTACCTCTTTTTTTTTTTTAAACCTTTTCCCTTCTCTGTTTCATCCTTTTCTTTTATATGGGGAGTGGCTAAGGATGCCTGATTTTGAGTCACAATTCTTTCATCTAGTAACTGAATCTCTAAGTGCCTTTGTTCCAACATCTTTAGAATGTTCAGGATGATAGTGAACCCCTCACTGAGGCAGAGGGGGAAATAAATGAAATCGGAGATGTCAAGTGTTAACACAGAGCATGACTCAGGGTAAATGTTCAATAAATGTGAGCAGTTACAATCACCATGCTTCACTATGAAAGTGTGTAAATAAAATACCCTCCTTCCTCACCTAAATGAATCACTGAATATTTATATGTAAAGCATTAAGTACTGGGAAGTGACATTTGAAACGACAGGATCCTGGTTGTGGTGGGGGGAGAAGGGAGCTGAGTATAAGAGCTGCTCTTGCCTCTCTCAGTCCAGCTCTCCTTCCCCTCCCTGACTTGGAGCATTCCCATTTAATCACAACGGGAAGACTGCTATTTCTATGTGCCTTAAAATAAGAAAAAGGAAAGATTATCTTTGAAATAGCAGAAGAAATGGGGTCAAGGAGATTGGATAGTTGAAGGGCAACGTTATCAGAGAGATCAGCCCTGAGGAGAAGCTAAACCAAAATCTGGGGAGCTAAATCTTCTTCTGGGGAGAAGGCGTGTCTCCGAGGACTCTCACCTCAAGGTCTACTTAGGAATCAGGGGACCTGCTTGCTGCTTTGTCAGGGCTGAGGGCACCCAGCTCTGACACTCATGAAATAGAAAGAAAGAGTTTCAATGTAGGTTTTATAGTAATTTTTTAGTATTTGTTAAAAAATATGGAGAGATAATGGCAGGGATTCCCCTTTTAGGCTTTCAAATTCTTTCTTTTCTAATGAACACTAGATTGTTTTCTATCTCAAGCCTGCCATCAAGGTACCCAAACCCTATATTTTTTTGTTTTTATTATTTTTAAATGTCTTACTTCATAAATAAGGGTGTTTTTATTCAGAACCTGATTTTCACAGTCAGGTTATTCACAACCTGATTTTCAATTTTTTAATGAAAACTTGTCAGTCACATTTTCAGTGAATTATAAAAATGCTCATTTATATTAAACTTAAAACTCCTTTTAATGGCTCCTTTGTCATTGCTTATTTTTTCAAACACTAATTTAAAAATTAATCTAATAAGCCTGAAACTTTATGTCTTCGTCTGTTTTCAGTCAGGTGTATTCTCTACCTCTTCTTCCTGTTGTATAGACCTTGGTCTTCTGAAGTGGAGAGCACTGATCACAGGTGATAGAGATTTGGGATACAAGTGGCTGTGTGAGAATTTTGATGATTTTTCTCTTCTTCTATCCTCACTTTTACTGAAAAAATGGACTCATTCCTTTAAAAATCACCTTCTGTAGCCAAATGTGTGTTCTCACCCTCTATTTACATAGTTGAGGAAAAAAAAACTTGGTTGTAAAGCTGTGTTTTCTGTTGAATTATTAGAGGGGAGGGATTCCAGAAGCTTCATTAACATAGGTAAGATAATGAAATAAAAAAACCTGTCAAACACTATATTATTTTTACTCCTGACACTGATGCTTAAAATAAAAGCAAAAATACCTGACTTATACTAGAATTGTTAGTCTCTAATGATTGAAAGAGAGCAAGAAGGTCTCAGACACTACTTCATGGATTATCCCATTCAAGAAGACATGAGGGCGGTGAATGGGTCCTTTCTAGGATTGCAGCAGAAACAGGATCAGATGAGCTGGGGATAGAGGAAGGGTAATGCAGGAAAGAGAGACTATCCAGGAGATCCTGGAGCTGGGTCCAGGAAGAGGAGCTGGGCCCGAAGCAAAACAAAATAACATGATTTAGGGATTGTATAAAGTAAATGTTCAAATGTCAGTCCTTAAAATAACTTCAACTTCAAACTGCAGGTTCCTTCTCCTCTTAATCATCCTTCCTTTCTCCTCCCCTGCTTTACTTTCTTCTGGTCTTTCTCCTCTTCCTCATTCTCTAACAGTACCTCCTTTCCCTTCTTATCTTCTATGGGGTAGCAGAGATCATAATTCTCCCTTTTTGGCTCATAAAGACTTTAATCATAGCATGTTTATCATCTTGGAAACATACGTCCTATGAGAGAGGAAGAAAAAGTGAGAAATCTGAGCACTGGATCAGCCAAAAACTGTGAAAAGATATGTTTATTGGCCCAAGAGATGTTACTGGGAGCCAGGTGCTTGGCTGAGATTTCCAAGGACCTTTCTTAGACAAAATTCTCATCAGATATTCAGATGGGCTAGGCTGGTGAGGCCTTCCTTAAATACTTATGATGTGGTTCCCAAGCCAAGTGTTTTCCTTCCTCTCTTTGGTAGTTCTAATCAAGGTAGTTGGCAACCTGAGTTGTGTAATATTATCAGAAATTGGTAGTGAGAGAAAGTTCCTATTGTAGATATTTTAATGTCAGTAAATTTCAGTCCACTCCAGCCTCCAACAGTCAGTCAAAATTCTTCTGTTGGCTTTTTTTCAGTTGGGGTAGTTTCCATAGGATCCTGAGAGTCAAACTTCTCAACCACAGGTCAGAAGAGCAGAGCTCTTTCAAATAATGTATTCAAAAATAGTGGTAATGACATGAAAGAAGTTATGAAAAAATAAAATAAAGGTCTAGAAGGAACTCAAGGTTAATATAGCAAATCTAGTCTCTCCATTAAAATGTTTTAAATGACCCGTTTCCTATGAAGGAGAAAAACCTAGTATTCCCTTTGTGCTCAAGGGGTGACAAGGAGTCCAGAAACCTATTTCATGTTCTGATATGTCACCAGTATCCTCATGTGAGTTCTCATCCCCCCCCCCCCGTTTCTGAACAGTGGCCTTGACGAAGACTCAGAAGTACACCTCATAATCTGCAGAGTGGGCGCATGAAGCTGACAGTAACCACACTCAATTCCACATAGTTTGTGGTGCTTGTGGAGGTGGAAGCTGTGGTTTTGGCCAATCACTTCCTCTTTATCATAAAAGTATCCTGGCAGTGGTTTCCTCACTTCCCTTTTGGACAGCAACTTCTTCTATGGAAATATTAGGTAGGTAGAATCATTTGCATGGAGAAGTGAAAGCATAAAAAGTATCCATTGGGGAAAGGAAATCCAGCATGGATCTGGGTTTCCAACTAGCTTAAAATAGTGACTCCCTAGAATTTACTTCTAAAAGTTACTAGTTAAGAATAGGTGACTAGAGGACCAGAGATGAACACTTCCTAAATTACTCTTCCACATTTTGTTTTAGTGAGGAGAAACAAAAATGCAGCATCAAAGGCTATGTGGATGACTGTTCACTGTGTATCCCGCCATCTTGAGCTTTCAGCAGACAGGTGGGAGATGGTCAATGGATGGAATAACCTAACACCTAACCCTGTGTGGATGAGGAGAAAAATGTAATGGGAAGGGGCAACTGAACCTGTGACCTCTAAGATGGAAATCAATAAAAGTGAACTTCATAATATAACTTAAGATGGGGGAAAGTTTAACTGTTCCTTGATCAAAATCAGATACAGAGCTATACCAGTGGAATTAAAGAGGAACAGATGGATTAGGGAAGGCAATGAGGATTCTGGAGAGCAATGCAATCTCTACCATTAAGAAATTGCAATATGGAAATATTTGAAGGGTATAAAGTTGTGCTCATTGTAGGTGGCTAAGCCATTAGTATACTGCTCAAATTTTCTTTGGCTTTTCATCCTTAATCCTGGACAATTTGAAGTTATTAGTTGACTTAGAGCAAATATCTATGTGGTACATTTACTCTGTAGATACCCTCCAAGAGAATAGCCACTCTTCCAAACTGTCATTTAGGAACTAAATATAATATCTGAGAAGCCTTGGACATAATGCCTAGCACTTGGTAGCTAATGAAGTAAGTTTTGACTATGCTATCATTTTATGAAACAATTTTTCCCAAGTGTTTTCTTTTCCTGCCCATAATGACTTCAGGGTGATATACAAAATGTGATTCTAATGCCTTGCACTCAGTGCTGTTACATGCAGATTTTGAAGTACCGTATCGGCCTTGACCCCTTCTCTCACACCCACACCTATTTAGGTAAGTTCAAGCAAGTTCAAGTTAATTAAAAAACATGTACATAAATTACCATTCAGGAAATATGAGATCATTAGATAAATGAGGATATAACCACAGCACATAAATTGCCTTAAAATTATAACCATATACTTGAGTAACTTACTTAAATTTTTTAGATTTTTTTTTAAGATTTCAGGAAGTCTAGGAAATGTTCCTTAGAGTAAGAGAAGGGCTAAGAGGACCCAGGCGAATTCTCCTATGTAGAAACTCAAGTAAGTTGAAAGGAACATAATTGCATTTGTTTATTTAACACCTTTAGTTAAATAAAGAAAAATGGACCAAAATAATCATGTTGACCCCTTTGACTCATGTATTTTATTAAAAGGTCAGTGACCCTATTTTCCTCTGTTCAGAAGAAAATAATTTTGATTTTAAGAGAACTAACTATTTCCATTGGAGATTTTAATTATATTTCCCAAAACAACCATGTAAGTTTTCTCACTTACACTCTTTTCCAGTTCATGGCATTACATCTCCAATAAACTATGTCTGGTTGTGAGATCACAAATCTGCTTTTCAGAAATTAGTTTTTTTAAATTGATTGCAAAACTGGAAGTTTTCAAAGAGCAAGTTCATAAATGTGCAGACAGCTCACCATAAACAGAGTCCAAGTCTCCAACAGCAAAAACAGCCATGGTGCGTCTTGAGGAACCAACTCGGCCTCTCCTCAGCCAGCACTGAAGGCAGAAGAGCAGTGCTCCGCAGAGCAGAGCCACCAGGAAAATTAGCAGCAAGATCCTGATGCCAGAAGAATAAGGAGGGGAGTGAGGTGGAGCATGAAGGGATCTTAAGAGCTCCCACTACTTTCTGAAAAGGGGGCAGGAACTCACAAGACTGACTGCAAGCAACCTGGGAGGCTGAATTCGTTAAGCAACACCCACACCACCTCCGCCATTTGTACATTTTAACTGAACCCGGATGTATGCTGAACTCAGAGTGGGCAATAATTTATCTTCAAAGATTTTCAACTAGGGAGTAAACTATTATTCTTAAAGCTAGTAAGTTTACTTAAATAGAAAGTGATGTTTCTACATATTTTGATATGTAGAAACAGGACTTCTATTATTCTATTAATAGGTATGATTTCATGTACCATATTAGTTATTTAGGAAAAGGAATGTGTAACCAAGGTTTTATAAAACATATAACCAAGGTTTTATAAAACAAAGTGAAGATGTTCTTACCAGATATACCAGTCATTTGAGTATTGATCTTTATAGTTTATGCACCTGGTAATAAAGAACAGTTAGTGTTGGACCTCCGAATGGCCAAACCTATTCTTTTGGACCACAATATTTGCTCTGACACCTAATTCCCCAACAGTCACTTACTCACTGCAAGTCCCCTGACACAATTAAGCAAATGTTTACTGTATGCCCGCTTCATTCAAGGCACTGAGGATACATGTAAATGAAAACTGTAAGATCCTTAAAGAGATAACTGCACTGTAGCAGGTTCCATGCTAGAGTTACAAATGCTGTTGTGCTTGGAGAAGACAGTGACTAACTTTTCAGGGCTAACATGTCATAGGTATTAGGTATTAGGAGATAATCATCCCACCAATCTGTTATTCACAGATGCAGAATTCTTGAATATGCTAATTCTCCAGGGAAGTTTATAATGTCTATTAACCTTTGATATCTTGGGGAATAGCAGCACTTCAACTCTGGTTGGAGAAAGAAGTTAGGTTAAAAGGAAAATGAATGAGTGTGTCCATTTTTGCCATTTGCCAAAGTGTTAGAAGTTGATTTCTTCAATCAGGATTGTTAAACCATTTGTGTACCTCAACACAACTTAATGTTTCCAAAGATAAGGTTAAAAAGATTACACATAAATAAAGTTCATGGTGTAACTTTTAGGTGGTTTAACTCCCCACATTTAGACACTTAGGTGCTATTCATTCCAGAGTCCCTTTTTATGTCACACATTGTGCTTTGAAAGTATGTTTGCTGATGGACTTCTTTCATACCTTGGTAGATGGGTTGCTGTTAAAATATTCTGGTATTAAAGAGTGGAAAGCTGTTCATCACCGCCCGATAAGCTTCGGAGATGGAGCTGCACTTAATCACGTCTTCTTCAGCCATGGTTAAAATAACACTCAGTACTTTTTAGCTTGAAAGCATTCATAAATGTCAGCTAATTTATTGCTCCCAGTACCTCTAAGGAGAAAGTGTGTCCTGTTTATCACCATTCTCTTTAGAAATGATGTTTTAACATATGTGAATGTCAACTTAAAAATATTACCCCAGCCCTAAATGATATGGCTCAGTGGATTGAGCATCAGACTGTGAACCCAACAGTCACCAGTTCAATTCCCAGTCAGAGCACATGCCTGGGTTGTGGGCCAGGCCCCCAGTAGGGGGCTCAAGAGGCAACTATGCATTGATGTTTCTCTCTCTTTCTTTCTCTCTCCCTTCCCCTCTCTAAAAATACATAAATAAAATCTTTAAAGAATTCTTTTACCCCAAATATTTAAGACAAAACTCAGTCACCCAGACAAAATTTTTCTGGGTGTTTGCTTTTGCACCTAGAGGGTTTAGTCAAAAACACAAGTACAGATGGCTGGAAAAAAATGGCAGCTAAAGTATGACTTTAAAAATCATCTTAACATAAGTGATCATCAATAAAGGATTTTTAAAATAATTAATGGCATATATTTTTAAAGAAACATTATCTATTTATCAAAAAATGTAGATTTACATTTATAGTTAAAAGCCTTGATAAGTAAAACAATATAGGGCCCTCATCTTTATTTTGTGTATATTTTATACAAATTCAATGATTTCACTAAATAGGTAATATATGGTTATATATACAGTACATCAAATTACTAAAAATATTTGCTTCTTTTGAAGATAGTTCATGAGGCAATTTATCTTTTCTATATTTCTATATTGTTTAAATTTTTATAATGTACATGCATCACTTGTAGTCATAACATTTTTAAATATATCAAAATATAAAAAATCATTAACATGTAGCATTCTGATTTTGAGATGAATAAAAGAAACTTTTCTTTGTGTATTAGCCAAATTAAAAAAAAAAAAAAAGCTTCTTGTTTTTGAGTCTTGAAATCTAAGTTCATGACCAAAAGTGTTGATAGCTTCATTTCCCTCCATATATAAATTTCTGCTCTTCTTTACATTTAAAAATAAACCACATATTTATAATATCAATTACAAGTTTAACTACCTTATTTTATTTCCTAGTTTTAGTTTTTGAGCCACTCAATATTTTTTCCAGTGCTAACAGTTATGCAAACTGACTTATTTCACTTTCTCTTTCTGACATTGTGCACATACTGGTGGATTTTCTGATATGCAGCAAAATAGTCAGGAAGTAGTTAGCTTGAGAAATGCAAAGTGTCACACAATTTAGGAATTGCAGGCACCTTTGCGATCATTTATTTCCCCCTTAAGATTTTACATACTCTGCCAGTGAGACCCAGAAAGTAGTTGGAGAGGTCACCAGCGGCCCAAAGAACTTAACATAGAATATGGCCCTTCTGGCCCTGTGTCCTTCTCTCCCTCCACTATTTCTGTGTTTTTCTCAAGTGCAATTTTTACACAGGAATTCTTTGAGTTACTAAAAAAAGTATCTGAACTGTAACAATAGTCTAATTGCTCAAATTTTAGATGTAAAATTTTCAGTGTAGAAAAAGTTTTATTTTTTTAAAGATGATGTTATTGCTCACAGATTTGTATATGCTTGGTCAAATTGGGACAATGATGCTAATAAGAAAAATGACATCCAGGAAACGTGGGAACTGACCACGTGTTTCAGAAAGACATTTCCAATATCAGACTTCTCTAGAAGAAGTTGTTGAAGCGGATCTTTTTTGTCCCTACAGGAATGACTAATGCCCTACTTTACTTGAATGTTGTGCAGATGATTTCTTCTCTATGAGGATCTTTAGAGGAACTCATCTTTACTACTGTTCTCATTGCTGAGAATCTGTGAGCCTAAGTAAGATTGACTATTGAAATATAAACTCATTGCTTTAATAAATTCAAGTATATATGGAATCATTATGCAGCACATGACTGTGAAGGGAACCAAAGTTTTATATTTTGAAATATATATTTTAAGCTGGTTATTAGGAAACAGACTCAGAAAGAACCTTTGACCATCCCCATTCCCTTCTAAGAGATTCAGATGGAAAGGCCTACTTCAGGAAGGGGATCTTAGGATTTTAGCCCTAGTTTAATTTAAGTATGATAAATAAGAGGGCTTCAGTCAAAGGCTGTTTAGCTAGACTCTGTGCCCCATTGTTTCTCTGTTGCCTAGCAATTATTTACTGCCTTGTAGGTTCCACACTTCCTCAATCACCTATAAATGGCCCAGTCTCACTTTTGTATTCTAAGATCCCATCTCCTTCTTTCTCCGTTGTCCAAAATGACATAGATGTCATTTTGCCCACTGTATTTGGAATTTTTATGTTTATGTGAATTCCCAGCACACATGTATTTAAAATTTTGATTTTTTCTTGTTAATCTGTCTCTGTTAATTTAATTATTAACCCAACTAGAAAGACTTAGAAAGTGGGAAAAACAGTATTATATATTTTTTAGCCCCCACAACTGTATCTCAAAAGCACTTTGAAATGTACATATAACACAGTTTAGAAATGTCATTAGTTTGCTTCTATATGAAACTGGATTATCCAGAAAGTCACCTCCCATGCCCGATGTGACTTATAGGTATGAATGCTGCCATAGGTGATGTATTGATTCTTTCATGAATGCAAAGAGCCCTCCAAACCTGAACAGGGGAGAACGCAGTGAGCAAGAATACCTAGAAATCAACAAGTCTCCTTAATCATTTAACAAAGTTGGTCATAATAAAAGTGGATTTTCTGTTGCTTTTAGAAGAATTAAGCCACTTGCATTTAAAACTATTTTCTTTTTCTTGCATGGTTGTACTAGCCATTTGAAACTCATCTGGGGTATCTTAAATGACTTCAGCCTTTTTTTTTTTCCTTTGAATTTTGAAAATGTCTCCTGCTATTTACTTACATTTCATTTTCTTCACATGGTGGGTCCGAGAGCACCAACTGAAACACATGTTTAGAACAATAAAATCCAAACATCTTGTCACTCTAATCCTTTAATACAACAGCACCTAGAGACAATGTGGTTTTATATAATTTCATTTGCTTTTTTAATTAAAAGCTTTGGAGCATAGTTTATTGCCAGGCACACAGAATTTTAACTGGAAAAAAAGTCTCTGGGTGGATTTTCCAGCTCAGTAATGGTGGAGATATATATTATAAGTCAGATTTCTGCCTTACACACCTTTATAGATGGATGTAAAATTGCTTTTTGTTTTTTCAATAGGAAGGTTTTTCTTGCTCTAAAGAGCTTATGCACCTTGCATTTTCTCTTTGTTTTCATATTTTAGTTAGAGGAAGAAGGTTAAGGATTTGTATTACTGTCACACAAAGAAAGCAAATTCCCTACATGAAAACAGAAGTTCATCCCATTAGCATTCATGAGTGTTAAATATATGGCAGATGGAGTGACTTCCACCTGCTTTAAGGCTCAGATTGATTTAAAGGTACTACATTCCTGTTGAGATTTACATTTCTCTCTTTATCAGAGGGAAAAAGTAATAGGTTTGATGGCTTTGTTTTAAAAGACCCAAGCCATAAGCAATCCAACACAATTATTATAGTTCTCTGTGTTGAGTCTTACAGTTTACAATAACTCACATCACAGAGGAAAAACAGACCTCCTTTCTAGAGGTTTTGTTTGTTTGTTTTTCCCCTGCCATGAGACTTCTCCTGTGTATAATAAGAAAATCTTTAAATGTCATTTATATATAGTCCTAAATATGAGTTGATGAGATTAGTGCAGTATTATTGTCCCAGTCTATAACACAGAAATATAAAGCCAAGTAAGTAGTTACAAAATTTAAAATTACAAACGTGGGAATTTTGTGTGAGATATGACTTTTTCTCTCCTTAATCTCAAATGCATCTTTATCAGCACCTTATATTTACTCCACCATGTTTATCTGGGCAAAAAGATTTGTGGAGTTGCAGATGGAGCTGTGAATTGGCCATCAGAGAGCATGGTAATGAACAATTTATAAATACAGAATATAAGTTTCACTCTCTTTTACTAGAATGTTGCAAATACATTTGGATACTCACTGAGAGGAAAATGAACATTCAAAGTTTGTCCATAAAGAGAGTTTAAGTATGAGTAGATGAAATCATTTGGGATCTAGTTTAACAGATAAACAAATAATGCCAGCATTTCACTTTCAAGCCACTGTCTAATCTTCTGGTGTGCTATACCCCAGCAAAGAGTGCCTACACAGTATACCACTGTTACTACCTCACTGTCAGTGCATTAGCTGTCGGGCTTCAGGATATAATGAAATGGAGAGCAAAGTTCTTGCATTTTCAGACCTGAATCTCTCAAATACATTGCATTCAAGTAATATAGCTACGGAGTTGTAGGTGTTAGTCTCAGTGGGATGCTAGAGCAGAGTACCCAAAATAAACTCCAAGATGGTTCTGTCTACATCGTTCAGCAATGGAAAACAGTTAAGTATCAAGTGTGGTTCCAGGCAGGAGTAACAGACATATCTTAAATTAAAACACAGCATTTTGCTACGTCAATGGAATTTTTATTTTAAAAAATTTACAGCATAGCAAAGTTATGCAAAGATTATACTGCATCATATAACTTCAAAAGCAACAGAACTGAATAAAGAAGAAATAAGACTGAAATCATGAACCATTTTGTTTTCAGTATCTTTGACCAATAAATAAATGAGTAGTCATAAGATTCTAGTAAAATTTTCTGAAAGAAAATCTTTGAAATGTATGATTGAAGTTACCCAAAGAACAAATTCATAATCAATCAGGTCCGGAGAGTACCTCCAAAAAGCTTTCCCCAGAAAGAGAGATGGTTACCTGGAACAGTGGCAAACACAAACTTCCTGTTTTGGAGATGACTGAAGTGAAACTAAAAGGTCTGGATCTTGACATACTTAAAAGACAAGCTGCTGAAAGATAATGGTTTGCTGTCTGTGTTTACTTTCCTCTTTCTCAGAATGTGTTAGCTTCTCTATTAAATTATGCTTCCTACCAGAGCACACATTAATGATGGCTTCTTGTGATGGGTAAAGTGCATGCTGGGGCAGGAATGTTGGGTGCATGCTCGCAGGTATGGAGAGTTCAAGGAATTTCAGGTTAAGGTCAGAACCTTGGTACTGTTTGTCAAGCATTTAAAAGCTGATCTGCAACATTAGCTCGGTGCTTAAATAACTTAACGATATTCAAGTGCATGTTCTATTCCAGGGCATTTCTGGGTTTTATATAAAATCTTGTACTTGAATATTTACTTGGTTTTCTTCCCTCTGTTGATCCTCTTTGCCTCTTCTCCTACACATCGCTTTCAGTCCCAGATCTAAGCCAAGACAGGGCATAAAGTTTTCCATTCCTAATAACGATCACACCCTACTTTTAAACAGATTATATTTCAATGTTTATTTGAATAAAATAACACAACTGCCAACAAAAATGTTTGCCAAAATATCTAAGGAATTCTGAAAAAGAACAATGAAAAGGCACGAACTATTCTATGTGTTAAGATATTAGAAGAGTAGAAAATTTTATAAAAATTGGTACTAATACACATAAACAATAAGATAAGTGTAGCAGCATAGAGAGCTCAGAAATAAAACAAACACAGAGATCTATTTTTTTTGCCATTTCAAACCAGTATGGAATAGACACTGTTTAGAAAATGACAAATAACTAAGTGGTTAGGCAGAAAGAAAGTGGTTTGGTTAAAATGTCTAACCATGTTTATAATCAGATAACTACAACTTACAATTAAATCACATTGACAAGTTTAAAAATTCATGATACAGTGAGAGGAGATAGATATGGGGGGACAAACCTTGTCATACATGGTTGGGAAATCAGCATGGCCTCTCCGGAAGGCAATTAAGCAATAATGATATACCTAAAAACTCAATAAATGCTTTGGCCATGAATTCTCCTTTCAGGAATGTATCTTACAGATATTACTACATATGGCACAACTAATTACAAACAATTATGTTCACAGAAGCACTGTTGGTAAAAACAAAACATTGGAAAAAGCAAGTGTCCATCAAAATGAGACTAGTTAAATACAAACTGATTATATCCACACAACAGAATACCAGGCAGCTATTTAAAAAGGTGAGGGAAGATCATCTTTTTAATGTTATGTATGAAAAGGCTTTCATGAGTTATTAATTAAAAATAAATCCTAGAGCATTATGTTCTATAATCCTACTAACTTTTGTGAAATAAATGAACAAGTATAGCTATAGTGATTTTTCACCCATATAAAACTTACATATATAGAGGTCTGTCTGGAAAAAGTCCAGCCATTGTTGATGTAATGAAAAGAGTTTGTGTGACATCCATGTAACCTGGCGGCCAAGGAGAATGGACTGGAATGTGCACGTGTTAATAATGACAACTTCACTGTACTAGTCAGTGGGGGTGGTATATGCCACTGAGTGAGCATGTGTACTGTGTGGTCATCACATTGAAAATGACTGAGTGAGTAGAGCAATGGATCCGCATCAAATCTTGCATTAAGCTTCAACTTTGCTCTGTGGAAACTATTCAGGTGTTTCAGAAGGCTTTCAGGGATGATGCAATGAGTACAGTGCAAATAAAAGCATGACACAAATGCTACAAAGATGGTTGAGAACCTGTTAGAAGTGATACACATTCTGGAAGACCTGCCAGAAGCAGAACACCTGAGGATGTAGAACTTGTACAGGCTGCAGTTAACAAAGATCAGAGAACTGTGTGAGGTCCCAAGGTGCCTACTTCTAAAAGGGACTGAGGTGTCATTGTCCTATGTACAATGTTTCTTGTATCTTGTATCTTCTTTAATAAATGTCTATTTTTCATAGTAAATGGCTAAATACTTTCTGGACAGACCTCATATACTCATATATGCATAGAATGTTTCTGCTTGAAACTACTAATAGTAATTTTCCCTGTAAAAAGGAGAGTCTGGGGAAATAAGAATAGAAGAAAAATTTGCTTTTGATTGTGTTTCATATATGTTTGATTCATAATAAATTCTTTATATGTCATTTACTCATTTTACACATACATTTCTATGAGTCACTTTTGAATCCAGACATTTGGAATTCAGAACAAGCAGGTTGTAGTTCAAGCCCCGTAGAGTTCACTGAATCCAATTCAAATGATAATACATGAATTTATTTATGGTCACATACATAGATTGCACTAAAAACAAAGCAGCCAGGTCAGTTGTCTAAACTACTGTTCTGCAATGGTCATTAAGGTACATGGATTAGTTGAGCTGCGTCTGGACTGCTGAGTGGGCTGTGGTGGCCACGGCCTGTTTAATATGCATCCGCAGACACAGCTATGCATTTCAAAGCAGAGGAAGGCATGTTGCCAATGCCAATAGAGATAAGTAAACAAAGCCCATGGTATTATGTGTTCCTAAGACAACCTCCATTTTGAGTGTCTCTGAAGCCTGTAATTAAATAGAATGAAAAATAGGCTTTTCACTGGTGAACTTATTATTTATTAGGCGGTTGGTCAGAAGCCTGACTTCTGTCAGTGGAGTCAATGATTTTAAGAATTGCTAGGAAAGGATGGGAAGGTCAAATGACTAGAAAAGAATAGAAAGGAAACAAGAGCAGCATGTTTGTCTGAGCTTTGTTAACTATACCCAAGATACATAGATTAAATAATTCTTACAAAAAAAAAATTGATCCCATAGCAGATGGCTGACTGGGAGGATGGCAGCTGATTGAAGGTGGAGTCCATAGTCACAATAATACTGCAAACGATACTACTGTATTTGGTGTGAAAATAAAAAATATATATATATTTATTACCACCTTCCTTTTCCCTGATAGTAAATCCATCTATTTACTTGCATGGCTTTGTCATTCCACTCCCAAAGGCCAGCATGGTAGACTTTGCCTAAGACAGTAGTATCCCTAGTGCATTCCTTTCCCAACATTATAACAGTTTGATAGTCTCAGAAAAAGAAGTTTCTCTATGAAGGTCCTTCTACATGCACAGTTTTTTAAACATTTTATTTTGAGATACTTTTAAATTCACCTGCAGGTTTAAGTAATAATACAGAGGTATCATATATTCTTCACCCAATGCCCCCCATGGTAATGTCTTAGCTAACTGATGTACAATAACATGGCAACTAGAAATTTCACAGAGGTGCAATCCACTGCCTGCATGAGTTTTGTAACTTGTATTCTACCATTTAAAATGTGTGTGATTAGTCCATTGCATGCCTGTGTGTGAACTTAAGGTGGTGAGTTACCTTCACTGGGTATGACACCCTGAATGTGGATGATGGCTCTTCATAACGATAAGATCTCGTTGCTGATAGTATATGAACTTCTGATGTTTTAATATAAGGGTGGAAGGAAGCAAAACCATTAGAATCAAGAAGAAAAGAGAGGACAGATACTGTGGTGATACATGAGATTACAGTCACAAGATGCCCTGAGGGGATACTGGACCCTGCAATTCTCTTCTTTGTAATGAGAGAATGGTAGGTGCATGTTTAATGGTACTGTGCTGGTCATTTACTCAGCCTTTCTCCTATGCTAGGAGGAAGTAAATCCTGTAGGAGAGGATGGAGATGAAGGGATATAAAAACTATTTTCTGGATCAGAGCCTGTTGGAAGTCTAAATTCCCTGAAGCCCTAAAGTCATATTGATATTTGTCCTTAAAGGTCATGGTGTGCAGCTGTTTAAAAAAAAAAACAAACCAAAAGACCAAAATTCAAAGGATTATGTAAGAACGAATAGAAGGTATGAAAAGACGTGAGCAATGCAGAAAGAAATGTTCAAAGACCAAGAAAGAAAGAAGCATCGGACACTTTTTTATGAAAATAAAAGTAGCAGGGTAAGGTTCTAGTGGTCAGAAGGCCTGGGCTGAATTTTATCTTCTCCAAAAACTGTATGTTCTACAAAACAATGATAATAACATTGACTCATCTCCCTCACATAATTTTTGTAAAAGATCAACTTGAAAAAGCCAACATGAAATCAGACAAGGTACAGATAAAGGGATTGATTGCTGTAGCATAATAAAACAAAATAAAGAATTCCAAAATGAGTTTAGTTCATGAAAGCTACGGAGCTGGTGTTATATAGGGAGGACTTTAAGAAAGGCAGCTTGTCTGACTGTTTGGTTTCATCATTTGGTTCATTCCAAGTAGGAAGAAATATTGATTATATTGCTAAACCAGTGATCAATTCAGTCTTTATCTTTTCAGTCTTTATCTTACTTGATGTAAGTGGCAGCATTTGGCATGGGTATTCATTTCTTCATCCTTTAAATACTTTGGTCACCTGGCTTCCAGATCAATACATCTCCTGAATTCTCTCCCACTTTATTGACTGTTACTCTCCCAATATCCCTCATTTCCCCAGACATAACATATTAGGGGTGACCTAAGGCTGAGTCTTGACTTCTTTCTTTTCTATATTCATTCACACTTTGGGGAATCTTATTTAGCCTCATAGATTGTCATCTGTAAACTGACAACTCCAAAATCCATATGACCACTCAAGATCTCTTTCCTTAGCTTGTTTAACCAACTTCCAACTCCATATCACCATTTGGATATCTGCAAGACTTCTACAGATAAACTTGCCCTAAATCTAGCTTCTGAGATTTGCATCTTCCCTCTACCCATTTATTCCCACTGATCTTTTCTATATCAGGCCAAAAATACTTGTAAACATTTTTGAGCTCCTTCTTTCATATATCATTTACAATCAACCAGCAAATCCTGTAGTCTTTACTTTTAAGATATACACAAACCACCACCACTTTTTTATTACCTTCACCAAAATCTTTTCACCTAAATTGCTCATTGGTCACCATCATCTGTCACCTGAATTATTTCAATAGCTTCCTAACAATTCTTTCTCTTCTTACCCTTGCCAGCTCATATTCTCTTATCAGCATGGCAACCACAGTGATGTTCTTCTCTGTATGTTAGTTTCTGTCCCTCTTCTGCACAAAACTCGAGTGGTTTCATATTTCTCTCAAAGTGAAAAAAGGAAGTCCTTGCAATGGCTTACAAAACTTCACAAGGTCTGTTCTCTCTTCCTTTTCTGAGTTCATGTTCTACTGGTCTCCTCTTGACTCTCTTGCAGGTACACTGACCTCCTTGCTTTTCCTAGAAATTCCCAGGTGTTCTCCTTCTGCAGGGCCTTTGCATTTGCTCTTCCCTCCACCTGCAAGGCCCCTCCCTCATTTATCTACCTGACTTACTCCTTCACCTTAAGCTATCTGCTCAAATGCCTCATGCTCAGTGAGGCTCTCCCTGACTCTACCATATCTGCTGTTACAACAACCTGTTCCTCAGCCAACACTCCCTATCTTGTTTTTGTAGTTTATGTTTTCTCAAGAATTTTGGGAAAAGCCTATTTGTCATATTACATTTGCAATCTTTATTGTTTTTCCTCCCTCCTATGCAATGAAAACTTAATAAGGAAAGGATGTTTTGCCTATTGTTCCATGTAACTCTAGTACCTAGAACAGTGCCTTTCACATACTAAGCACTCAGTAAGTATTTGTTGCATAGATGAATTAATTGACTAATAAATGATGAGTGAATGAGCTGGCTGAGAGCCTGACTAAAAAGAGCGTCACAAGCAGCAGGCTGACTAGAGAGAGCAAGCTGCTCGTGGGAGCTGAGGGCCAGACATTCTTCTACAGTGAAGGCATTTTCCAGGTAGTGTGAAAGGAGACAAAAATAAGTATAACTTTTAGATTATTTTTGCTGGAATTTGGCTGACCAAGAGATATTGTTACAAGAATGCAAGATGGTGTCAACCAGAAAAAAAATGCCCAAGGAAGAAGGGGATCAGCAACCCTCATCAGGGGGTTGACACCATCAACCCTCATATACCCTCATCAGGGTTGCTGATCCCCTTCTTCCCTTCAAAGTCACCCTTGTTAGATGAACCTCGATTGAGTTGGGGAGACAGGTCTCTGTGGCATTCTGAATGGAAAAACTTGACGTTGGTTTGTTCTACATTCATTACCAGATTGTACCAGCAACTAAGAGGCCATGTCTGAAATGGACCATTAAATGTAGTCCTTCGCAGATTTAACACAAATTATATCACCCTGAAGAGTGCTTTGACATAACTTGGAGTTAAACATTTGCTGTAAGTGCCACTGCCTATGGTAATAATTGACAAAGCAGGCCTAGGTTAGATGTAAAAGTAGGAGTTGTTGTATTAACTGGAACCATTATTGAATTGCTAAAAATTGCAAATTCTAGTTGTGCTTTGAAACCCATTAGATAAACATTGCTGTTGCTAAACAGCTGAGTTTATTGCTCTGTTAAATATAATGTAACATATTAAAATCTATATCTTAGTTCCTTTCACAAATTTCAGTGGAAATTTTTCTTGTCAAATATTAAAAGCTCAGGATTCTATCTTCCAAATTTGGTTATATAAAGCATTACTCAAACCTTTTTGAATGCATGAGGAAATAAATATTGTTAGTTTCCCTTTTATGCCTCACATTACTTCCTGCTGTACTTTCATTTTTGGGGTGTCTGGTTTATTTCCTTTTCACATAAAAATTAGATTTAATGTTTCTTTAAAACAAATAGTAAAAAAAATACTTTTTAACTATTTTGTTGTTTTAAATCCAGAAGAAGTAATGGAAGAATTCAGAGATTATCCATTTTGCTAATTTTGTTGCCGTGACAGTAAAAGGCTTAAGAGTCCTTCTAGGCCCACATGTCAGTATGAAAACTGGCTCTGTTTGGTTTGTGGAATGAATACATGCTCCAGAAAGCTTGTTTTATTTTCATACTCTGTATTGACCAAAACAGCCATCACTTTCTGATCCAAGGAGATTGCACGAATTGTAGCGACTAATTATTAAGTCTCTGTCTCTGACCTAACATGGACTCATGTAAGACTTACCACATTTTAGTTTCCTGTAAAGCCATCCCATTTTATAGTTAAATAAAGTAAAGCTATAAAACTCATGTGAACTTTCCAAGGTTCACGAAGCTGTTAAGTTACAGCTGAGATTAGAAACAATGACAGTGACCACCAGCAGAGGGCACACACAAATGTTTTGATCCCTTAACTTCCACTTACTGCCTTGTAGACATGGGCTAGAGTCATCGTTCTGTTACCAAAATATACCAGTGATGCCCACTCAAATGACATTGGCTTCCACGGGTCTTTGTTAGTGTCTATTGTGTGTCAGATCTGGGGACACAGAAATGAAATCTCAAGTCTCTTCCTCATTGCTACACAGACTGACTGGAATCAACTTCCTTTGATAACTGTAGAAAGAAAGTGTAATTGGAATCTAGAGGTAGCAATTAGTTTGGCATTAGAAAACAATGGTTGTCCTCCCAAAATCTGCCCTTCACTTCTTTTCACATGGCTTTTGTGAAACTGCTTCTTCTTCCATCCCCATGAGTGGCTCAAACATTTGTGTTGCCCATTTATTAACTTTGTGAATAATTAGTTTGGACATGATATTTTACCCCTGATAGCACATTTTTAGGCTTAATCTGTCCAGTGATCTCCTTCCCATTTGGACCAGTTGACCCAGTTACAGACAATGAGACATGACAGGAAGTATGTCATGGAGAGCATAGATTACAGAAAACATTTCTTCACATGTAGGAAATGTTAACCAGAAAATGATAAAAACCTTTCTGACTTTGGATGTTTTGTGTTTAAAAAGTTATGGGGAGAGATGGTAGAGGAATTGGGCAGAAAGAAAAAAGAGAGAAAGAACTCACGGACATGGACAATGGTGTGGTGATTGGGGAGGAAAGAGTGAGGGTGGGAGTGGAAGAGGGTATGGGGAGACAAATGGTAATGGGAAAAATACAGTAAACATCATGAAAAAATAATAGATAAATAATTAAATGTTATGTTTATTTTGCAACAGGTTTCATGGAGGAGATAACATTAGAGATGAATCCTGAAGGTTACAGAGAGGTAAACTGAGGTGCCAGGGCATCTCAGGTGGACATAACAGAGTGAACAAAGGTACAGATTGACAATTATGTAAGATACAGTTGGGGAATGACAACCAGAATTGCAATGTAACTAGAAGCAAGGATGTAGGGCCAGATCACGAAGGCCTCAGATATGTATCAGGATAAAGGGATTGGACAAATCTTTTCCTTCAGAAAATAAAAGTTCTTAAAGGATTTTTGAATAAAATGACATCTATATGATCAGTATTTCACCTACAGAAGACTTGGGCTGGAGAAAACATCAAGTGAAGTGTTTGAAGTTGTTAATATCTAGATCCAGAAAATGGCTGCATGTTATTCAGCATGTTACTAATAATCACATGTTTACTTAGTTTTTATTCAGATGTTAGACATACTAATAATTAATTGGATTCCTAACAGAGTGATGAAAATAATTTAGACTATAACTATACTGAAGTGTCGAAGAAGCAAAATATTTCTTCCTATTGCATAATTTTGTCAGAAATACTCTTGAATGAAGAATGTGAAAGAAAATGAAAGACTGACTATTTCATGCCCTAGGGAATAATTTATGCCCCATGCTGTCCAAATTCCACTGTGGCTGAGGACAGGAGCACTTTGTGTTTGTAATTTAGACTATAATTAGGATTGTAATAGAGTGACACTAAGTGGCTGAAAAGGGAAAGGTTTAGTTCATAGAAATCAAAATAAGAACAAAAAATTGCACTTACAGGGACATTTATGACTCCCAGATAACAACTGCAGAAAATTCTACTCATAGTAACTTGGAATCATTAAAAGAAATCAACAACTAGCAATTTCTTTCCTTCTGAATATTTTAAAATTCTCATAAATGAATTATAAAAGCTGATGGAAATTAAAACATAATAAACTGAATTGGTAAATAAGATTTTTTCCTTTTAAATTAAAAAAATGTATTTTACTATTGATCTCCTGACTCAGAGGTATAGTTATGAGGTAACACTTTTTCTTTTTTTTAATACTAATGATATTAATAACCTGGCTTTTTAATTTATAAAACTTACAATGGATTTTCAATGCAACATCTCTTAGTAAATTTATTCAAGTAAATAAATATATACATGATACTTAACTAAAATATTGCTTTGGACCACTTCAAAAATTTCCACTTGCAAGTAGAAGAAAAGATTTTTCCTTCTGGCAAATAGTTGTCAGTGTGTATTGTTTCCCTAAGTGTTTTTAGGGCTGATTTTTTAAAAAGTAACTGTGTTTTTACTCACTGAAATTAAGAGGACTTTCTAGTCCAATATTCATTCATTAGTTATTCATTAGTTTTTTGCATTCCATAAATACTAGACTGAACCACATAAAATTATCATTTGTTAAATTAGTTAAATATTGGTAATTACATATTATGTAACTCACTGCTTATTAAATATTTCTAGATGGTGGAGATATATGTGTGGTATATCTATACATGGACCCCTGATGCTCTCTCGCGTGACCCCTCAAGCTAGTACTTACTACTTCTACTGGGGCAGTTCATTTTTTCTGTGGACAATTCTGACAAAATGCAGAATTTTTCTTCCTTAAGTTGAGCTGAAATCTTTTTTCTGGACTGTCTACAGATTAGTTTTACCTCTGGCTTTTGAACACACACACACACACACACACACACACACACACACACACACACATCTACTCTTGTACATAATTAGTCTCCAGATATCAGAAAAACAATTCTGCACTTATTTCTGCTCCTATCTTGTGGTTTTACCTTCCATGGATTTAACAGTTTAATTGCCTCATCTGAAATATTGTAATCCTAAATTGGAATTTGAAAATGTTGTCCCTCCATCTTCCCAGTATTTTTTCTTTCTGGGTTTATATGACATCCACCTTCTTGGGCTTTCTTTCTAACTGTCAGGTTTTCCTTCATTTACTAAGCATTGTTTCTCTTATACTAACCCCTTCAGTATCAGTGTTTCCAGTAGCTCATCCTTAGCCTTGATCATTAAAGGCACCCTATGTGACCTCTTCCCACCCCTTTGCCCCAGCTATCATCCACAAGCTAAATTTTCGACCTTTAACTTACACCTCTCTGAACTATAGTCCTGTATTCAATTGCCCCATAGATATCTCTCCATACCAGTTCCACCTATACGTCCAGCTGAACAGTCAGCTCATGTGCCTATTATACATCATCTTATATCAAGTTTTATTCATTCTGTGTTTTTTGTACCCTATCACTTAAAGAAGAGACATATCTCCTTTGATACCATCATTCTCATTCTCTGCTTGCTCCTCATTCTCACAGACATACAAAAGTAATTAATCACTAATAACTGCAAATTTTATCTCCTTAATGACTCTCCAAACCATCCCTTTCTATTTGCATGAATTCAGGACTGGATCTCTGTAGTATGTCTTTTGTTGTTGTTGTATTTTTTGGTTGTTTTTATTATTAGTTCCCTCTCACCTCTTGCTCTGTTCCAATATAATCTCAAAGCTGTAAAGTTAACCAAGTAATTCTGTTTCTTAAAAATTATACTTAGGTTTTTCACAGATTTTAGAATAAAATTTAAGCTCCCTAATTTAGTACAGAAAAGAAAAAAGTAAGAAGAGGAATATGAAGTAGTCCAAATGCCATAATGAGTCCATTTATCTTCTTTAATATGGATAAGAAGATAGTGTATTAGAAAAAGAAGGCAAGGAGAGAGGGAGAAGAAGAGACAGAGAAAGGGAGAGAAAAGGAGGAAGAGAAGGGGAAGGAGAGAAGAATAGAAAAAAATCAAGTATCTTCAAAGTTAGGAAGATAACCAAGGGAACTTACTTCTTGAGCTACTTGAAAGTAGGAGGTAAGAAGAGAGTTCAGCACACTGGGTCTACATGGAAATGGCAGCCAGAGTCAACTCACCTTTCAAAATAATTTGGTAAAATTATAGACACAGAGGTAAATGGCTGTTTTTACTCTTAACCTGCCTACTGATCTCCTTCTTGTATCAATTATTATTGCCTTGAAATCTGACCATTCTGAATAGATTTAGATTTTACCTTGGATAAGTGTAAACATACACAGAGGTAGTATTTGCTAGTAGGAGGGCATGAGCTTCTGTTAACTGTATTTCAGTTTCTAATCTATTATGTTTTTATAAAATTTGGCAACTCAATATTCCTTACCTTCTAACTATCTAATGAATCCACTAACTACATGGTTCACATTCTCTTATCTTTTCTAAAAGATTATGAGAAATTTGTGTCATTCACTAAGACTACAATATTGCCAAATGTAATAGTTATTAAAAGTCTGGAAATTTAAATGAGGTAAATTGGAAATAACTTGTTCTTTAATGAAAAATTGACCTCATTTCACTCTTACTTTTGGTTTTATTTTAAAAACTTATTGTGTAATAAATGTGACATAAACAATAAATTATTTAAAATCTGTATTTCAATGAATTTGACGTATGTATACACTTTTAAAACCATTACCATTATCAAGATGCTGAACAATTCCACCAACCTCAAGTTTTCCTCAAACCTCTTTTCAAACCATCTCTTCCTCCAACCAGTCTCTAAGTAATCATTGTCTGATTTCAGATGTTGTATGTAATGTAAATGGAATCATACAGTACAATCTCTTTTAAATCTGGCTTATTTCATTCAGATTCATTCACATCATTTCATGTTCCATTAATTAATTTCATTATTGTGCTGAGTAATATTATATTTGCTGCAATTTGTTAACTTTTTAACTTACTGATGGGCTTTTTTGAAGATTATATTAATTATAAATAAAGCTTCTATAAATGTTCATGTACAATTCTTTGTGGAAACACATTTCATATTACCTTGTTTTTTTGTAATAGCTATAATGAGATATAACACACATAGTATATGTCACTATTTAAAGTGTACAATTTATTAGTTTTTAATATATTCACAGAGCTGTTTAACTGTCATCACAATCAATTTCGGAGTATTTGTATTACTCACAAAAGAAATCCTGTACTCTTTAGCTATCATTCCCTAACCCTTCATCTCCTCTATCCCTAGGAAACTGCACCTACTTTCTGGCCCCATAAATTTCTCTATTCTGGGCATATAATATGGGTGGAATCATACCATGTGTAATGTTTGTAATTGGATTCTTTCACTTCTTATAATGTGCCCTAAGTTCATAGATATTGTAACATATATTGCCATGCCCCTCATTTTTATGGCCACATAACACTCCCTTGCAGGCATATGCCTCATTGAGTTTATCTTTTCATCAGTTGATAGACATGAGAATTGTTTCAACATTTTGGCTATTATGAATAATGTTGTAATGAACATTTGTGTACAAGTTCTTGTGTGGACATGTTTTATTTCTGTTGAGTATATATAGAGAACTAGAATTTCTAAGTCACATGCTAACTTTGTATTTAACATTTTGAGGAACTGCCAGCCTGTTTTCTAAAGTGGCTGTCCCATTTTACATGCCCTCCAGCAGTGTATAAAGGTTCTGACTTCTCCATATACTTGCTAACATGTATGATTTTTTTCACTCCAGCCATCCAAGTGGGTGAGAAGTGGTTTTAATGAGGATTTTTGTAATGGCTAATGACTTTTAACATCTTTTCTTGTGGTTATTGACCATTTGTATATTTTCTTGGGTGAAATGTCTGTTCGAATCCTTTGTCTATTTAAAAAATTTTGTTGTTTCTTTACTATTGAGTTATACAAGTCATTTATATAGTTTAGATATCAGTCTCTTATTAGATGTATGATTTGCTAGCATATTCTCCCATTGTGATGGTTGTCTTTTTCTTTATAGTGTTATTTAAAACACAATAATTTGTATTTTGATGAAATTCAATTTATATTTTTTCTTCAGTTTTTTTTTTAGTTGTTGTCTCTAAATTACCATTGCTTAATTCAGGGATATAGAGATATACACTTATACTTTCTCTAAGAATTTTATAGTTTTATTCCTTACATTTTGGTCTTCAATCCATAGGCATGGGTTTCTTTGGATTTAATCCTGTTTAAGAGTTACTGACCTTCTTGAATCTCTAAATGTATAACTTTATTTAAAATTTTCAAGGATTTTTTGTCAGCTTTTTAAAATTTTTTTTCTGCCTTTACTTCTTTTTCTCTTCCTTCTTGGGCAGCAATTACACATATGTTAAGCTTACATGTATTGTCTCAAAGCTCTCTGAGGCTCTATTTATTTTCTTCAACCTCTCCCCACCACTTTTATTGTTTTTCAGATATGTAATTTCTGTTCATCTATTTTCAAGTTCCCTGACAGTTTTCTCTATCACCTCAATTTTGTTAGAGCCCATTTTTAAATTTCTGATTTTGCAATTTTACTTCAAAAATTTCTTTGTTGTTTGCTATGTCTTAATGGAGATTTTAAATTTTTTTTATTTTATTTTCTTATTTAAATTTTACCACATGAAGCATAATATAATAGCTACCTGAATGTTCTGTCTAATCATTTCTGTACCTACATCAGCTTGGTTTAGCACATGTTGACTATCTTTTCCCTTTTCAATGGTTTACCTTTCCTAATTCTGTGTATGACCATTCATTTTGTTATGAGGGGGCGTTGCAAATTATGTATTATAGATTCTGCTATAAATCTGTGAAAAACATTTTTACTTTTCTTTAGCAATAAATCAACCCAGTGATATTTAAATTATAAATTCCATCTCACCTTCTGAAAATAGTGGCTCAAAACTAGGCTCAGTTTCTTAAAATGTAACTTCATTGAATCAGTCTTGTCCATGCATTTAGGCTGAGACTTGTATGAGTTCATTCCCAGAAATGATGGTTCTTTCCCTAACTCTCTGCCATTTGACCTTACCTTCAGCCCATCCATGTTCCTTTCCTTGTTCCCTGTGGCCAGAAAAAAGGTCTAGTTGTTGGAACTGGAGCTGCTCACACTGTATCATCATCACTCTGTAGCTGTGATTCATGATCAAATGCTGCCAAAATGGGGAAAATAAAACCTGAAAACTCACTCCTGTATTGTTACTTCACTATGCTTTGACTATTCCCATAGTCTGTTTACATTTGTTTACTCTTATTAGTAGACAAATGATAGCTGTTGTTTTGTATTTTGTTTAGAGTATATAGTTATCAGCAGAAGGTTGGGTTATTGGGTACTCGCATAACCGTACCAGAATTGGAACTCACACTTTGTAAAGTGTTCTCTTCCATTTTTGTCATATATTCCAGAGGAAGTTACACTAGGAAGGAGAAAGGGCTGTGGCAGAAGAAGACTTATTCTATTATTTATCTGGGACCTCCAGGGTATGATGAGGCTCATGCTATAGAAGAGAGAAAGTGTGAGTTTTATTCCTATTTGAAATTAATTCTTTGTGTTTGGGAAAGTCACTATACTTCTCTGAACATCAATTTACTTAGAAATACATTACCAGAGTTTGTGGCAGACCCTTCTGCGTGGTGTGGGCCCAGCTCCCACTTGGAGATGCACAGGACCCATGCCCACAGATAGGTTCTCTCGTGGGTAATCAGATTTGCAATATACCTAGGCTGTTTTGAAGCTTGCTTTTTGCGAAAACTCCCTCACCCTGCAAGTGCTTACTGTAACTTCCTAAAATCCATGCTAAACCTAGCAGGGACTAGTGTAACCAGCTCAACCACTTTTGCCTTTTCATTTGCTAATATCCTCCTTCTGTGACGTGATTAGGTGCATTGGCTCCTTTGTTGTAACCGGGGCATAGTGAGTGGGGACCATCCTGTAATGTGAGGAGATATAGAATAAAGGCCTGTCATGGCAGAAGCTACAGCTTTTGCTCCCCTTGAGAGAAAAGCCATGCTGTCGTCCTTTTTCCTCCACCTGACTCGGTTGTCTGTGTGTATGTTTTATTTCATCCATAATGATGCAGACACTGTTAGTCAGTGTCCTCATCAAGAGTTCTTTGTATATTTTTTATCAATGCCATATTTCTATAGAAAATAAGGCATTGTTGTATTCAGAATCCTGACACAGTTATTTTAATAGCTAATTTTTCTTAGTATGTTTGGTTTTTAAGAAGCATTTGAACATTAGCGTACTCATTTTACCAAAGTAGAAGAGGAATTTATGAGGCATACAGAGATTGGGTTTTGATCTGTGACTTAATCTGTATTGTTGCCACCCCTTAGTCAAGGTAGAAATGGTCATTATCTGCTGATTCATCACATCTTCTAAGCATAATTTCCTTTGCCTAGAACTAGGAATCTATATTAGAAATTATCCTATCTGCTTATTAACTTATGGATCAGTTCAATGTTTTTAAAAGCAATAAGAATATTATGAACTTACAGTAAGAGTATGAAAGTTGTTTATGATCCCCATCACTTAGAAAAACAGCATGCAGTAAAACACATGAAATATACGGATTAAAGACTTAAAACACTGTGACTATTTTTTTATTTTAATAAGCTTTTTACTCAAATGAAACAGAAGTAGTTTTTGAATTACAGTTGATCTTTCATGCTGATACTTTTATTTCTGCCCCCACAAAACATACCAATTTGTTCATGAAAATTTGTATCCAGATATCACTTAACTGACTTATATGTAAAGAAAACTATGACAAAAATAATTTATTTGGGATTTCAAGCCTTAAATTTCACATAATCAATGGAAAGAAAGGATAGAAAGGAAGTAAATGACTTTTAAAATATAAAAGTTATATTTTTCCCATTTTTGAAATACTGATACAATTTTTAGACTGGACTTTGAAATTATGTGATAATAGCTGGCACTTTTTATGAAACATTATCAAGTCAATTTCCTTGATAATGTTTCATTCCTTCACAATGACTACTGAAATATATTCTGCTTTAAGGTATTTTCTCACCTAATTCATGTACATTGTAATAGAAATTTCCCATTCGGGTGGTATATATGAATGCAGCATGATAAATACCAAAAATGATTGTTGAGAATCTCTGAATTTTAATGGCTGTGAATAATACATTTTCTCTTATTTCAGATTTTCAAAGAACTTGTCCATAATTCTCATTTTAATATAAGTCAACATTGTTATTTTTTTACTCATAATTCTTTTATTAGTAACATCTCTGGAATCACATGATTTATTGTATTATTATGACCTGAATATGAATTTCAGCTCTTTGAAATTGTGTAATATATAGGAAGATCTTAGAAGTGAAGCCAGAAGAAGTTTCTGAGTATCTGTTTAAGTTTTGCTAAATAGTTTTTGACAAACCAAGTTACCCTGTGGTTTTCTACCACTTGTAAATGGAGAAATCCTGTTCTCATTACCACAACAGAAGTTTGAATTAAAAGCACTTTGAAAAGTGTTGCCTTATTCTCCTATGATCTCTTAATGCATGGCAAACTTTCAATATATAAAGAATTGATATTGATATATAGTACTATCCCATTTGATTTTGGTAAAATGGTAGACTAACATAGTATAATATTTCTCCCACTATGAATAACTAGAGATGTTATAGTAGGGATGTTAATATATAAAACATGTGGCTGAACTAGCAAGATGGAATGAGAATACTTAGGTGGTGGAAATAAAAAGTCATAAATTCATGAGCTGAATCTTTGAAAACCATAAGGCACAGTAGATAAAAGTATTGAATATCAGACTCAGTATGTTCAGCACTAAGAGTCCATTAATCTCACTTTAGGAAGAATTTGGAAAAAAGACTGATACATATAAAGTGAACTGAGACCTGACTGGTATGGCTCAATGGATTAAGCACTGACCTGCCAACCGAAGGGTCACCAGTTCGATTTCCAGTCAGGACACATAGCTGTGTTGCAGGCCAGGTCCCCCGTATGGCTGCCTCAATGAGAGGCAGCCGCACATTGATGTTTCTCTCTCTCCCTTTCACCCTCCTTTCCCCTCTGTCTGAAAATAAATAAATGATTAAAAAAGTAAATGTGGGTATGCAAACAAAAAAAGGAAGTGAACCGAAACCTCAGTAAAGCGATAAACTAGAATAGAACATGTATTTACTTAGGAAGCAGGTAGGCAGCAAAAAATCTTCTCTCTGCCTAGACTCTGAATAGGAATAGAAAAAAAGAACTTGTAAACTTGACTCAAGTCTGAGTATTAATATCTAAATTGTCAATGAAATCTCCATCTCAATAATTAAGATAAATAGAGTTTCCAAAACAATGTGTACCTAACAAAGACAAATATAAAACCATTCTATGCCCTGACTAGTGTGGTTCAGTTGGCTGGAGTGTCATCCTGTAAACTGAAAGGTTGTGGATTCAATTCCAGATCAGGACACATGCCTAGGTTGTGAGTTCGGTCCCAGATGAGGGCATGCACAAGAGGCAACTGATGGATGTTTCTCTCTCACATCAATGTTTCTCTCCTTCTCTCTCTCCTTCCTTTCCCCTCTGCCTAAAATCAATGAACATGTCTTTGGATGAGGATAAAAAAGAATTCTCAAGAGACATTTCACAATCCAGGTTCACAAGAAAATCTCACAGAAGAGGGCCTGTTAAAATGATATCACAATAAAAATACATTACTGGAGGTTATTTAAAAAAAGAAGAGTGAATTATAGAATTAAAAGACAAATTGGAGGAAATCATCTGTAATTCATCCCGGAGGATATGAGACAGAAATGTGGAAGACAGGTTTGGAGACAGAAAATAGAATAAGGACACTCCACATATGTTTGACAGGCATTCCAGAATAAAACACTGAAAATAGGGGCATCTATGTTCAAACAACATGGTTGAGAATTTTCAGAGTTAAAATTCTTAATCTTCAAGAAATATAAGTTGTATAAAGAATAAATAATTCCACACTTAGACATATTTTAGTGAAACTTCAGAACACCAAATCAAAGTAATTATACAATATACAACTAAGTAACAGACAGATTTTGTACAAAAGAGCTGTAACTAAATTGACTATAGATAGCTCAACAAAAACAATGGAGATCATGTTTATGAATATCTTCATGGTGTGGAAAGAAAATAACTGTTAACCTATAGTTCTCTGCCCAGCTAATACATCAAGAATCAGGGTCATATAAAGAAAATTTTAGCTTTGGCTGGTGTGGCTCAGGGGATTACGTGCCAGCCTGTGAAGCTAAAGGTCACTGGTTCAATTCTCAGTGAGGGCGTATGCCTGGGTTGTGGCCCAGGTCCCCAGCAGGAGGCGTGTGAAAGGCAACCACACATTGATGTTTCTCTCTCACTTTTTCCTTCCTCCCCCTCTCTCTAAATATAAATAAATAAAACCTTAAAAATGAAAGAAAATTTTAGATCAAAAAAGACTGGGAGAATTTTTCCCCAACAGGCACCACCTTCAGGAAAAAGAATTTTAAGTCCTGGAAGAATCGAGATATAAGAAGTGATAGTGAGTAAAAGAATGGGAATTATGTGGGTAAATATATTCTTATAATCTGTGTGTTGTTTGTGTGGAAGGTAAAACTCTTGATTAAACTTTAAGTCAAATCTGGAAATTAAAATTAGCCACAAAGGGAAAAGAATTGATGAACAAGAACACCCGTGTGGTGGTTGTGGGGGAGGAAGGGGGAGGTGGAAGAAGGTATGGGGGGGTAATGGTAATAGGTGAAAAAAAGAAAATGTAAAACCTTAAAACTAGTAGTGATAAAAAAGAAAATAAATTATATTACACTAAGATTAATTCAATGGAAGAAAGGGGAAAAGAAATAGAGCAGAGGGGAGTATGGTATGGAAAACATAAAATTATATACACAAATAGTTGTTGAGTACTTGTAGTAAAATTAGCCAGCATTATAAATGCATTAAATGTGTTTTGTTTAATTCTTGCAACGATGTCAGGCAATTATTATCATAAATGTGCTATTTTAAAGATCACGAAATTAGCATGCAAATGATTTAAATAGTTTGCTCAAAACTCACATAGCTAGTAAGTAGCAGAACTCAGAGAATGCAGCTCCAAGTCCATTCTCTTACCACTATAATTTTTCTAAATAAAACATTAAGATGGTAAATAAATCTAAATTTGTTTGTAATTATAGTAAATGCAAAGGATCTAAACTTTCTAGTTAAATGTAGATGGTATAATGTTGCCTTATTAAAAGACTCTCATAATGGATTAAAAGAACAGCAACAACATATTCTGCTATTTATGAGAGAAGAGCCTGACAAAGTAAATAATAAAATGATTAATAATAAAGTATAAGGAGGAGAAAAGATACCAAATAATGTCTAATAAAAGGAATGCTTAGTTTATCTATATTAATAACAGGCAAAATACACATCTAGGCAAAAAAATTTTATTAAGAATTAAGAGGGTCATTAAATGATGACAGGAATAATTAGTCAAGAAAATGGACAATGCTATTAAATTGCATTTTTAAGATCAAAACAAAAAGGTGGAAATCTAAAGAGTTATTTGTAAATATACAAAGAATCAGATAAAGAATATTATTCTCACCTTGATATTTATCTACTAGAAAACACTGATAGCACAGTTTCCTTCTAGTTTTACAAATGCACTTTGCTAAGACTCATCCTTCACACTTGTACAAATCGATATTGTTCAGAGCTCAAGGAATGAACATTTTACCCCAAATCACAAACATGTCTCAGATATAGTGCTAATAATAGTTCCTCTTAAACAACTTTGTATTGAAAAATTTCCTGACTTTTCCAGCTAGGTTTGTTTCTCCCTATGTGATCTCCAGAGAACTCTGATGATGACTTTATGGCACCCTTCTTCCTCTCACTGGGTGGTTCGCAGCAGGGGCGATCTGCCCACCAGTGGGCATTTGGCAATGTCTGGGCATTTTTTTTTTTTTGACACAACTGGGGGGGGGCTGTGATGGGTAGAGGACAGAAATGATTCTAAACATCCTACAGTGCAAAGGACAGTCCCCAATAATTAGGAATATTTGCTCTAAAATGTCAACAGTGCTGAGATTGTTTAGTTTGTAGTATACTAATTTGATTTTTTTAAATCTTCTTTACTTTCAGTTAAATTGTAAGTATCATGGACTGGGTCTTATTCACCTTGGAGTCCATGTAATAATATAGTGTTGTGTCTGCTACATGGTAAGTCAATATATGTTAAATTGAATTTTCATTCAACAACAATTTTTAGTGACCAGCCTGTCTTGTGTGAAAGAGTCCAAATAGGTAATCTTTATCCTCTAGGAATTCCTAGTGAAATAGTGAAAGAAATCTATAGATGATTTATAATGCAATACACTATGCACTTAAAACAAAATGTGAGAGAAAAATGTATAGGTAGTTTAAAATACAATATACTATACACTTAAACAAAAATATGAAGAAAATCATTCAGTGGAAAGCCAAAGTAGGCTGAGGTTAATTCTGCTTAGAGGAGAAAACTACACTTAAGAGAGGGCAGTGACAGCCTCAGTGCCCAACCATAGATGAGGGGATAAAAAAGCTGCGGGGCATTTACACAATGGAATTCTACATGGCCATAAAAAAGAAGGAATTTACTTTTGCAACAGCGTGGATGGACCTGGAGATTATTATGCTTAGTGAAGTAAGCCAGTCAGAGAAAGACAAATTACCATATTTTCTCACTTATATGTGGTATCTAATTAACAAAGTAAACTGGACAAAATAGAAACAGAAACATGGGTACATTAAACAAACTGACAGCTGAAGGGGAGTGGGAAGGTGGTACTGAATGAAAGAAAGGGGAGGGAGTAGCCAAAAAAAATCCATACACATAAGCCATGGACACAGGCAATAGTGCAGTGACGGCCAGAGAAGAAGGGAGGGTGGGGGCTGGGTGGAGGTGGGCAAAGGCGGGCAATGGGGACATCTGTAATAGTGTCAACAATAAAGAAAACATGTTAAAAAAAGGACTGAGCTATAATTTGAAGAAGGAAAATAATTTCATCAGCTAAAAAGTAGAGAAGTGGATGATACAAATTGTGGTAGATAAATGAATAAATGATTTCATCCTAGCACTTTGATGGCACTTTGATTCTATTCTAGCACGTTTAAAAAATATTTTAGAGTATTTTTAATAGTCTTTTATATTATGTACAGGTTTATAAAATATAACTACCACATGTATGTACACCTTTGAATTCTATTTTTCAAATAACCTTTAACCATGTAGCTGTCTTGATTTTTAATACTAGTAAATTTGCTCTCTTCTGTTTTATCCACTTTCTAGTTCTATTTGAACACATGTATTTTATTTGTGCCTTTTACTCTACATTGCCTTATGTCCTCACTAGAAATTAAAGTGGTGGTCATCTCTAATAAAATAATCTAATAAAAATAATTGATAAAGTAATTGTTTTAAGTCATAAAATTGCAAAGCAGGAAATAATCTTAGAGTTCATCTCCTCAAACTGCACATTTTATAGATATTGGAAACTGAGTTCTAGACAAGTAAAGCAATCAATAGTGTCTCAAAGAGGTCCTGACAGAGACTGACCTAGGACTCAGTCATCCTGATTGCTGTTTGTTCATTCTTCCTATAATGGTGCATTGCCCTGCTTCACCTAATGTTCAAGGAGCAGCCTATTTTCACCAAATTATGGAGATATGGGATAGCTGTTTTGTATCATTTGTAATTTAGTCAATGTATTAGTCAGGGTTCTATGGAGAAACAGAACCACAAAGGCTCTGTTTTGGGCACAAAAAGCACACACATACACGGAGGAATTGAGGTGCGCATTTACAGAGGCTGACAAACGTCCCAGACCTGTGGGTGACAAGCTGGAGATTCAGAAGAGCTGACAGTGTATTTCAGTCCTAAAGCTGGCAGGCTCAATATCCAGAAAGAGCAGATGTGTTATTTTTGAATCCGAAGGTAGGAAATAAACCAAAGCATTGATGTCTCAGATCAAACAGTCGACTAGAACTCTCTCTTGCTCAGCCTCTATGCTCTGTTCAGGTTTTCAATTGATTGATGAGGCCTACTTTCATCAGGGAGGGCAATCTGCTTTACTGAGTCTAAGGATTCAAATGTTAATTTCACCCTGAAAGTCCCCAGAGACACACCCAGAATAATGTTTGACCTTGTGTCTGGACACTCCGTGGTCCAGTAAGGATGACGTATAAAATTAACCATCACAACAACTAATGCTCTTTGTTGCAACACCACAAAGTGCTCTTGGGGGATTTAGTCTGGAAAACTTAAGATTTTATAAAGTAAATAAAAAAAAACCCAGAACCATTTGGTCTGCAATAACACCGGAAAGTTGATTTGACTATTTTGGCTAGGTAAATTAGAATTTAAAAACAAAATGAAAAATATAAAGATATAACATTAACAAAATTCTTTTCTACCAAACTGGAGAACTTTATTAGGTTTGCATAAAAGTGGGTGATCTCCTTGAACTCATCTTTCAACGGTTCTCTTGAATTATTTATCTGAACAATTATTTTAATTTCTAAGAACTCTCCCTTGTGTTCATTTGTACCTTTTCCATGGTGCTCTGTCTTTTATTTATTTAATTTATTTGTTAACCTTACCTGAGGACATGCTTATTGATTTCAGAGAGAGGAGAAAGGAAGGAGAAAGAAAGGGAGTGAAATATCAATAGGCTGCTTTTGGTACACACCCCAACCAGGGTCCCTAACACCCACGACCTAGGCATGTGCCCTGACAAAAAATAGAACCCATGACCTTTTGGATTTCATCCTGCAAACCAAAGTCATGGGTTCGATTCTTAGCCAAGGCACAAAGCCCAACTTAGTCATGCTGGCCAGGGCCATGACATAGTGTTTTTATTTTATTTATCTTTTAATTTATTTTTTACTTCTTTTTTGTTTATTTTTATTGTTGACACTATTACAAGTGTCCCCATTCCCAGCCCCCTATCCTCCTCAACCCAGCCTCCTCCCCCTCTTCCCTGTGGCCATTACTACACTGTTGTCCTTGGGTGTATGAGTTATACACATATGTTCTTTGGCTAATCCATTCACCTTCTTTCATCTAGTCCCCTCCTTCGTTCTGACTGCCGTAACTCTGTTCCATGTGTCCATGCCTCTATTTCTGTTATTTTGTTCATTAAATTTCACATACAAGTGAGATAATACAGTATTTGTCTTCCTCTCACTGGCTTACTTCACTTAGCATAATAATTCCAGATCCATCCATGTTGTCACAAAAGGTTATGAACTATTTTCTCTAATCACTCTGAGGCATCTGATTACTGTGTTGATTTTATACGAAGTTTTCTTTAGTGTTTAAAAAAATCATGTTAGCTTCAGTAATACATATTTTCTCTGCTCATTTTTCTACTCTTTTGTTTTAAAAGATTAATTTTATGTTTGATCATTGTGTATTTAAAACTGCTTCATTAGAATTCAGTGAGGTTCCTGTATACAAAATTATTATATAAAAATAAAAATTCCTCCTATATTTAAACAAGATCTGTGTGAATAGAAGTTTATAACTCATTTTAAAATAATAATAATAACCACATTACCTGTTAACATAAAGTATTTTAATAAAAATGTATTAAAATTTGCATGAAAGTGCATTGCTTTACATTTTAGCAAAAGTTAGATACTCGTATAGGCTTTTTAATCTAATGTGTTGAACTTCCACTTTATAGCTTCTTGAAACTTTACTGTGCAGTCAACAGAATATGAGAGAAAAAGGCAAATAACAGTTTAGTATGATTATAAAAATAATTTTGACCTTGCAGTCCCCCAAAAAGGTTCTCTAGTGCCCTCAGCTGTCTTGGGTCAATGTACACTTTGAGAACCATTGTTTTAGAATTCAAACCAAAAAAAAGTGATTTGTTTTTTTTTAAGAAGCATATTTTATTACTAACATTTCTTAAAATTATCAGTAATAAAATAAAAAGATCAGATACTAAAAATCAGCCCTGGCTGGTGTGGCTCAGTGGATTGAATGCTGGCCTGTGAACCAAAGGGTCGCTGGTTCAATTCCCAGTCAGGGCATATGCCTGGGTTGTGGGTCAGGTCCCCAGCAGGGGGCACTCGAGACACAACCATACACTGATGTTTCTCTCCCTCTCTTCCTCTCGCTAAAAATAAATAAAATCTTTTTATAAAAAGGATCTGATAATAAAGACTAGATTGACTTTTCATCAGCTTTATTACTGTAATTGGCTTTATCATTGTTTATAAATTCTATCAACAATGCCCTCTCTTATTGCCTGTACCTGGGCCAGACTACTCTCACCACCCATCCATTCGTATACCACCATGAGGCAGAGGGCAGACTAGACCAAACCCAAAAGCTTTATATCTTAACTGTCACAGTTTGTTTGAAAATTATGTTAATGCTAAAGTCTAAAAATGGACACATCCACTCATGATCATTTAAATTAAACAAACAAACAAAATAGCTAGTTACACTAAAGTAATTCCTGTCAAAGACTATGAAATCAAGTGGGGAATGAGTGAAAAAGTCCTGGTAAAGAAAAGAAAACAAATTTTCAGTCAGTCTCTGGAATCCAAACAGAAGATCCAAACAGTGCCATACTTTACAGTCACAGCAAAGTAGGAGGCATTTAAATCTCTGAAAATGCAAAGAAAATAGTTAATTATCATTTCTAGATAATTACTGCTGTAAATTCAGTCATCCAGCCTCTGTTTTTACAACCTGGTATTTTCCACAGAGAAGAAGACACTGCCCTCCTCAAGAATTTTATTTTCCAGGATCTTTTCAAGGGTTCTGCCAGCAAAGCCCTGAGTCACCCGTGGGGCTTCCGGAGGAGAAGCAGGAGAGGGAGAATCCCCAGGGTATGCCCTCCAGCAAACTTCCTGGAATTCTTTGTGCATTGTGTCCTGACAGATTGTGTATTTACTCAAAATATCCTAAACATCTTCATTAAGTTAGATTGAAGGCAATTAAACTAAAACAGATCTGAGGTATGGAGCACTTCTTTCAGTGTAGCTTGAAATAGAAGGTAATAGGGTCAGTGTGAAAGTCTCATTACAAACCCAAGGAAGGTAGAGAACAAGTAGAGTCTGATGATGCACAAGCCATGAATTTGGAGGCTTAAACTGTATCTTAGGAGCTTAGGAAAAGAAACTGTGCAAAAAAAAAAAAGATTTTAATGGATGGGGAAATAAAAGGAGTTTAGGAATGGAAGGGAATGTGAGTGATGCATTAGCCCCCAATATTACAGGATGTCAGAGCTGGGAGGTATTGGAGAGACCATCCAGACCATCCAGACCCACTCCTTCTTTTTATAACTGGGGAAAGACCCAGAATAGCTAAAGCAATAACAAGTCCTGTTTATAATGTTAATTTATTTATCAGATAAACTTTAAGACACAATATCTTTTGGAATCTCCACTTTTTTTTAAACAACACGTATGACAGGCATTGTTTTATTAATCTTTCTTTTCACATAACAGTAGTTAAATATTTTGACATCCTGTAATTGATACAACAGTGAATATAATACCAACCTAAGTCACAACCAAAGCCCAAAGAAACTATTTGAACTTTATAGTTTTGGATTAACTTTATTATTAAATACAATCTGAAAACATTGTTTGGATGCTTAATGATTACAGGTGCTCTGCTTAACTCATAGAAGAACCACAAATGAATTCAACAAGGTTCCTGACTTCCAGTGGTTCAGTTATCCAAATGAGATTAATTATAAGCAAAGATAAAAAAAAAGGCATCTTAAAGGGGCATTGAGAGAATAGGTCATGGAAAGTTTAATGCAGTTTGGAGAGTTTGGGAAACCTTCATGAAATTAAATTGAGAGAACACTTTGAAGGAATAATAAGACCTTAGTGAATGTAGATTGGGAAAGTAAGTAATTTCAGATTGAAAGGGATATACACACTAAGGGAGAGAGGTGGAAATCCAGTGTGCTTGGGAAAGACAAATACTGTATACTGGCTGTGAATAGTTAGAGTGGGGGAGAGACATTACAGTTGGCTTACTGATTGCAATGCCTGCCCGTACAGACTCTTCTTAGAGGCCACCCATGTAAACTGCCATCACTCAGGACATTTGTTTAGTAACCATAAACATTACCATGTGAACTTGTCTCTAAATGGTCATTGGATCAGAGGTCAGCTACTCCACAGGCTCAGCAAACACACAGCAACAACAACAACAAAAAACCCAAAACACTTGGTTTCATAGACTTCAACAGGAATTACTTAAGTGTAACTAGCTATTTTGTTTGTTTGTTTAATTTAAATGATCATGAGTGAATGTGTCCATTTTTAGACTTTAGCGTTAACATAATTTTCAAACAAACTGTTTGGCCAGAAAGATGAATGAGGCCAACCACACATCATCTCTTGATTGTTTGAACTTTTGAAACACACAGTTTCAGTGGAAAATAAAGCTGGAAGATAAGATATGTAGAGAAAAACTGTAAGATAGAATCTGGGCCATGACAAATTGAAATCTAGAGGAGAAAGAAGCTCCCTGCAGAGAAACTGGTGGTGGGGGGCCTCCTGTTCAGTGTGGCTTGTGCCCAGAGTTACCTCAGTCTTTATGTCCTTTCTATAAACCACCCTGAGCAACCTGGAGGGAGTGTCTGGTTCTCATGCCAATAGAACCCAACTAATCCAGAGACCATGAACACTAATGAAAAGTTAGTCCACATTTGAGAGAATATTTTGGGAAAAAGACTGTGTATTTTATATTGCAATGTATATATTAATAGCTAATGGTTTAAGAATTATCAAGGGGTCTTGTTTAAAGATTATGGAGATCCTGACTCACTAAACTAGGGAGGACACTAGGAATCCATGTTTTTCATTGGTTTCCCTAGGGATTCAGAATCAGAATAGTCATGGAGCACATATTGAAAAGAATTTGATATAAATTATTTTAAACTGGGAAATTACCATAATAATATTTCATTTTATTTTGTGGGACATATGTAAAGGAGAAATTAGACCAGGAAGTAAGTTACTAGAATATTCTAGCTTAGAGATAAGCGATGGTGGGAGAAAAGGTAGTTATTGATAGAATAAGTAATTTTTCATAGGATTTTCTTATGATAATTAAGAACAATCTAAGCTTTTCATCTGTGTTCCCTTTACCTCTCTAATATTTTCTACCCATGTCTTATCTGTTCCAGGGGAAGTGAGCATAGCTCTATAGATGGGTGTGACGATTAGTACATCTGACCCCTGGATTGAGTGATCTAACCAAAACTAGCTCAGCAGACAGCGAAGAAAACTCCTGAAAGACAGTAAGTTTTGCCAGAACATAAAAGATTTTATAGTATGAAGTTCTATATCCTAATGCTGAGAAATCATTTATATAATTAAGGGGCTCTAAAAAGTCTCTTAAAGTAGAGAATGGAAAAGGAGGGGGAAATGAAGGTAGTTATAAAAATATTTTTTTTTTAATAGAAAAAGCCCTGGCTAGTGTGGCTCAATGGATGTAGTGCTGGCCTGCCAAACCAAAGGGTTGCCAGTTCGATTCCCAGTCAGTGCACATGCCTGGGTTTCAGGCCAGGTCCCCAGTAGAGGGTGTGCAAGAGACAATCACACATTGATGTTTCTCTTCCTCCCTTTCTCGCTCCCTTCACCTCTCTCTAAAAACAAATAAAATCTTTTAAAAAATAGGAAAGGATAAAATAGACACATGTACTTGTGTATACAGCTTTACTTAGAGCAGAGAGCTTTTTGATTCTAGATAGCTATAAACAAAAACGTGATATTAACAATTAATGAGTGATGGGGAATTAAAAATGTTCATCTATATAGATTCAACTTCAGACTCATCAGTGCTGTGTTCTTACCTATTAAATAAGTTCTCAAGTTTGGATCTTTAATAGAAGAAACAGATTTTACTGATTAGCAATTGGCAGAAAGTAATCTTTGGATCACTATGATTTACTTTTGATCTTTGAGTTTTAAGAACCCAAATAGTTTTCTTTTGTCTCTGAGTGTACTCAAAGACACATCTATCAGGTTCTAAATCAACTTTAATCCAAAAGGGAAGAATGGGAATTTAGAGAAGAAAGACAATCTGACAAGTTTGAAAAGACTTGTAGTTATTCGATTAGGACTTTCATAGTAAAATAAAAGACAAAGAAATCCCCCAAAGCCTCTTTGGCTTGAAGTAGCCCTATAATTTCCTGAGCGGCCCACTTTTAATTCCATCAGTCTACGTTATCTGTATTGCAAATAAGAAATTGAGTAACTGGGCTTGGATGCGTTCTTGAAGGGTATCATGCAATAGTCAATCTGCACAGACTTATAATTGCCTTAACCTAAAAGGTAAATACACTTAAAAAGAAATTTTTAAAGAACATAACTCCTGCAAGGCCAAAGTGATTGCTCTGTAGAATAATTACAGCTTCTTCTGGTTGCTATGATGCCTTTTATAACTATGACATCCATTATCATAAGTGTTTTTTAGTGTTAGTAAAAGAAGATGGGAGGGCGACATAAGATTAAAGAAAGATAGGAAAAAAGATCTATTCACTAAAAGTGACATAAAGGAATAATTTAATGTCAGTATTCTGGTTAATGGAAACATAAGTATCTTCATAGCAAATATTAGCACATATGTCTTATGATGCAATGACTTTAAGCGCTGGTACTTGGGGGACTGGTTGAGAGAGTTAAAGTTTAAATAAGAGCTCCTCACAAGCGTAAAAAGTAAAATTAAAAAAAAAACTCTCCCTATGATAAAAATGTGGAAATATTTGAGCTTTTCATTAACTAACTCCTAAGTGACATGGAATAACTGAATGATAACAGCATGCCCCCCTTTTACAGAGAAGACTAAATTTCAGAGTTCCTAGCAATGAAGACTTTATTTTCTACCAAACCTTCTGCGTATGGTAGGATGGCAGAGCAGGGCTTCACCCGTTTGGCGTGGAAAAGTTGGGTGGCTCTGGCAGAGGGAAAGAGAAAGGAAGAGGTCAGGAAGAGGGAAGCAGGGGCCCAAATGAATGATAATGAGTTCAGAGAAGCTGCTTAATCATCTGCGTACCATGGGCTTCTCTCTGGGTAGGACCAAAAGAGCTTCATTTAATGAGGAGATGTATCTTTAGTGTCTATGAAGGGAGAGTGGCTCTGACATTGTTTAAACAGACAACATCAGAATGCAGGGGTTTAAAGCTGGTGCATTACTAAAATGCTCAAGGAATTTCATAACAAATACATTTAACACACACAATCTAAATCCTTTTTAAAGGGCATCTGACATTAATCCCTCAGCTGGGGTTCCTCATTTTATAGCATCATTTATCATTTAATGTAACATTAGTTTTGTGGATAAAAGCCTTGGCAGAAAACCTGCACTGAATGTTGAAACATTAATGACTTAAGCAAAAAGGAAACACTTTGAAAGACCAGCCGGTGCACTGGATCTATCCCCTAGCTTATAATCACAGACGCAGGAAGCAATTGCTGCTATATAAATAATACTGCAGTGTTGTTAATGTTGGCAAGACCAGACCTATTTGTGATGCTAAAAGGCAAATAACAAAAGGTTTGACAAACTGACTAAAGGAGAAATGAGTATTTTTCTGCATGTGTCGTGGAGGGAGGGAGTGATGAGATGAAACAGTTCTTAGCTGCTAGTGTGGATTTTTCTGCAGAAAAAAAACATAGGGGTGGAGATGAGATGTAGGGGGTGGCGGTGGAAATACCAGGGCACTCCAGCAGCACACATGGAATTGGAACTTCCTCCCTCCCCCTGCACCTGAGGCTGATGATGCTGTAGAGGAGGAGGCGTAGATGTGGGTGTGGGGAGAGTTGGAAGGCACTGTCAACTCCACTTAGGAGAGGATCCCAATATGTGTGAAATTCAATTCCCCACATTGCTTCAGCAACTTCTTTTCTGCTTCCCTATAACATATATCTAATTTTGTCCCTAACTAAACTTGATCTTGGGGAAGACACTTACCTTTTCTTGAATGACTTTGTCCACATTTGTAAAATGGACCAGGAGCAGGGAGGGGAGGATGGGGCTGTTTAGATGAACTGTTTAGGTCCTTCTCACATCAATCTTTTATGGATTTCCTTTGCTATTATTAAAATAGCTGATAATTTAAAAGATGATATCCTTCGTGCTGTAATTGCATTATATCAAAGTGCTGGGTCTTTGGGAATTTTTTTCAGCCTCCAGAACTTTCCAAAGTTGGAACCATGCAGAAACTTACCAGAACTCTCAATGTCACATTACTTAGTGACAAAGATTTTTCTCTGCTGAGTCCTCTTCTTGCCTAGGTTTTACCCTCAGTCTAAGAAGACATGAACAAACTTCAATGTAGTTTCCAAGAGCTTAAGGCTGCATCCTTAGGATGACCTTTGTCCATCATAAGAACCTGCCTGAGAAAATTCAAAGCTTCTAAAATAATTTACTGATTGACCTAGACAACAGCTGAAGATAGGGTGCCTGTCTCCCAGCCCTTGTGGGAAACCAGAAGCCTAACTTTGATTGAGTGTCAGTTAACAAACTCAGATGAATTTCACAAGGACCAACTCACCCCCTCATACTTTTTGTAATTTTTCACTTCCCTGACTCTACTGAACCCTTGCTCACCCCCTTTCTTATTCCTTCCTTCTCCTTTTAAATATTCAATCACCTCTGTACAAATCAAGGTTGATTGAATTCAGTTCAGACTGGTCTCTTTTTCCCTACTGCAATAGTATATTGCTGATTAAAATCAGTCCTTTCCACTTTAACTAGTGTCCAGCTTTATCTTTGACATTAGAGAGCTGCTCTCATCACTTTAAGGTGAATACTTTCCTAACATCTTTTTGGTTCCAAGGGTCAACTATAAGCAAGTTTCACGTCCTGCATTTTATATAGCCCATGGTGGGCATTTTCCATCTGCCCCACCTCTTCTTCTGTCTTTGGGGCCATCTGGCTTTTGTTTCGATCTCAAACACAGCAGATGACATTCTCTGCCAGTGAGTCCTATTTTCAGCTCTCTTAGTTGAACTACATAAGCTGAGTTGTGCTCCCAAATTTACTGCCAGCTTTAAAACAATAAAAATCTAGTACTCAGTATTTCCACTGACCTAGGGCAAGGTCTAAAATGACTCCTGTTTTTCTGCAAGGATTTGAAAGCATGTTTTAAAGGTATTCAAATATCAAATTATTACTTCAGAAATGCCCTGCATGGCTTATAGGTCTTGGAAGACTTTTTGCTTACCGAATCAGGAGTCTTCTCCATCACAACTATCATTGAATCTTCTGTTGAGGTCTTTCAGCTTCCCATTGGCATAGAAGTGGTTGAGTGATCCCCACTGGCTGTTTTAGGTGAGGACAGATCCTCAGCTAAGGCTGCTCTGGGATCACTGGCAGTAATCCTTCCTGACTTTTTGTATTTGCTCTAGAGCTCTGTTGCTCAACGGAGGACCATCAGCATCTACAATACCTGAAACCTTGTTAGAGATGCAGAATTTCAGGTCCTACATTCAAACTTTTCAGTCAGAATCAGCATTTAAAAAAGTCCCCAACTGATTTAAATGTACTGGAGTAATGCCATTTATAACAATCTCACTCTTGCTTTTTTCTGGAAATTTCATCACAGCTCCTGAATCCCTATCTTCCTGACATGTCCAGGAGGCTGTGGATACAGACCTTTCCTTACTCTTTGTAGGCTCTTCCTACATAGATTATCGCTCTGCTCAGTAACCTGGCACCTACCACAGAATTGCCTCTCTTGTTTGCCTCCTGTTACTCTGAACATCTCTTACTCATGTTTTATTTTTACTTCCTAAAATACAGGGTTAACACTAGCAGGCTGGTCACGCACTACCCTGTATAATACCTGCTTCATCTTGGTTAACATACCTGGTTCTAGGTCAGCCAGTCCTCATTAGCCCTGGATTGTGGAGTATAAAACTTTTCATGCCCTCAAGTCCCAGAGAGCCAAGACCAAAAATGAACTGCAGTGGAGATTAGGGATTGTAAAGAACATGGACCTGATGGCAGAAAACATGGGGTTTAGCTCCATCTGGTAGCAAATAAAATGTCACCTGTATCTGGGTTGCTATGGGATTTGAATCATAGTATGTATGGAAACACTTGATGGAAATAAACACTAAGATACTATTTAACCAAGAGATGATCGTGGGAGCAAATTACTTTTCACGTTGCAGCCATATTACGGATATGTTTTAGAAAATAGGTAGTGACTGATAAATAATGGAGGAGAACTTAAGGGGGAAATGGGGGCAAAAGAAGCCATTCTTATTGAATGGACCTATTATTGCACGGTTTTTCTTTTTCTTTTTTATTTGATTTATAGTATTTCTTTTTTAAAAATTTATTGTTGTTCAGTTACAGTTGTCCCACCTTTCCCCCTTGCTCATCCCCACCTCACCCCCCCACTCCCACAGGCAACCCCCCATTATCTGTGCCCATGAGTCCTCTATTCATGGTCCTTTGCTTGCCCCTTCCCCCACTTCCCCCTGTTATTCCGCTCCTCTTCCCCTCTGGTCACTGCCAGTTTGTTCTTTATTTCCAAGTCTCTAGTTCTGTTTTGCTCATTTATTTGTTTTGTTGATTAGGTTCCACGTACAGTGGAGATCATATGGTATTAATTTTTGTTTAGATTATTAATATATGTTTAACAAATTTTTGAATTTTTTCTTAAGAAGATTAAGAATTGGGGGAAAAGCTCAATAGAAACTCCTTAGTTTTGGGACCCAAGAACGTGCACGATGACATCATAACATATCTTCGTCTCCACATTTCCCAGTTTGTGCTGCTCTCCCCGTCAACATCCCGCCCCACGTGCCATGTATACTGCACCGTTTTTGCCCAAATGTTTGAGGGAAAATAGGATGCACATTATACATGGGTATAGTGATTACATACCATGGGTATAGCGATGGCTATAATGATCCCATGTATAATGAGCACAAAAACATGGGTTAACATGGCAAAATAAGGTAATTATTCTTTCACCTGTTTACCTTCCCTGAACACATTTTCAGTTGTTGCTTTGCCTTTCAACTTAGGATGCTCTATTTTACTTCTATTTGTGAAAAGATCATTTTTTTCATATGCCCCCAAACTCACATTTTTTTATTATCCTAAATCAAATATCTCTATTTACCTCTGCCTAGGAGGATTGGCAGGAAAATTTATCTCAGGAGCATGTAGGAATATGGGAGGTTTATGTAAAATTGAAAATTTGGAAATTATTTTATGAACCTTAGTTATTCATGACTGTCTCTACCAGGAATAAAAATACAGAAAATGCTATTTTTCAAATGCAAAATTTCTTGGTTTTTAAAGGCTAGCAAATAATTTTAAATGTCTAAAAACTTTCATGGAACAGCCAAAAGATATGAGTATCCAAATTTAGTCCATAGGTCTGCAATTTGGTGATTTTTGTTTTAGACTTTAAGATAGAAATTCTTATCTAGCCACTTAAATGGTGGGTAGATAAGACTTAAAAAACTAAATTGACTTTTCATTTTTATAAATTTCTTACAATTCTGAGAATAAGACAGAATTTGAAGTTAAATAGAGTATCTTATTCCGCATTTTGAAGCTTCATGAAATCTTCCAAGCTTAGCTCAGATACCTTCTATGACTTTCCTGGAGACAACAAGGAATATTTCACTCAGGAGAATCAGTGGTGTCTCCTCTACAATCAATCACATTTTCCCTTCCTTCCTTCCTTCCTTCCTTCCTTCCTTCCTTCCTGCCTCACTTCCTCCCCTCACTTCCTCCCCTCCCTTCCTCTTTTCATCCCTCCCTCCCTCCCTCCTTTCTTCTCATCTTTCTCTGATGAGTTAAATATCTATGATTCAAACTCAGTGGCAGTGTAATCCAAAGACCTGAGCTCTTAAACACTATACCATAAAACTTACAATATAGTGAAGATACTCAATCAATAATCTTTAGATCGATAATATGTTCAGATCAATAATCTTCATAAAAAATTCTTTTAGACTTAAATAGGACTGACTTGTATCATATCAGATAATAGACATATAATTTTCTTCTTCTACTATACTATAATTCTTTTGAAGGGAAAAAATATATATCTGATTGATTATTGTTCTTCCATAGCATCTGACACAGTAACTATCCCATATCAAGCAGAAGGAAAAATATGTAAATAACTGACTATACATATCTGAAAATTTCAAACTCCCTACACTGAGCTAAGTTCATTCAACTAGTATCTCTCTTCCTGCCCTCATCTTACTATACCCTACCTTCTGTACATGCAGGCTCAGAAAACACTTTGCAGCCCCAAGGGGGAGACTCTAATATTCCTTATGAGCATTCTGTGATGGAAAACTTGACAGACGTAGAGTCAGGAGACTCAGGTTTGAGTTCTAATTCTGTGAGCCGGTATTACACATGTCATCTCTTCTCTCCAGCCTTTTTCTCCCATCAAACATGCTGTGGGCTAAGTGATCTCCAAGCTCCTTCCTGGCAGTGCAGAGAAAAAGTGGGTGAGGAGTCAAACACAGCAGGATTCAACCCAGCATCTCTTAATTTTCTAGTTGTATGGATTTAAGCAAGTTGCTGAATCTCTCTGACCATTAAAGCACCTACTATAGTACCTGGAAAATAGGATACTTACAATAATCACTAGATGTTTTTATTACTATGCTATTATTGATAATTGCAAGTTCTGTAAGTTAGCTTTATATAAGGCATATGCATGTGATAGTCCATTTCAGTTATGGACTGATTATGTCAGTTTACAGCTTTCGTAAATCCACCTCAGATTGTCCGTGGTTATGTATACTACATGAGAAACCCACGTGGGCATCGCCAACAGAAAAACTGAATCACTCAAGGCGTTGTTTTGTAGCTGACATCCCCTTGATTTATTTCTCATTCATTTGACTTGCTTTGCTTTTCAGCCTGAATTGGCCAGATTTATGGTTTTGCGTAGGCACAGCAGCCCACGCCTGATCCTTATGCACTGTTAAGAAAAAACAAGATCGAGAGCATGAATTCTTTATATTTATGAATCTTTCTGAAAATTTATAAAAGTTTCTCTTTTCACCAAGCTAAATCAGTAGGCAGGCAATGCACATAATTTCTTATTGTGAAAATAGTAAACTAGGACTCCTTTGGGGAGAATTGTAAAATTTTAGGAACTTGTCTTAACGTATAAATCCATTGAAAACTTGGCTTTTGTGTAGCTTTGTTAAATTATAGAGTGTTTAGCTACACTTTACATGGATTTTTGTGGTTCTTTGTTTTATAACTGTGCATTCCTTATTCCTCCCAGCATCTGTTATTTGAAAGTTTAATGAACCTTCCCCTTTTGTCTTGATCCAGCAGCAGAAACATCGAAGCAAATTACACACAAGTCAGATTCCTGTGCCACTTCACCAGAGTCTCTCCCCCAAGCTGAGGTGGACACTGTACAAGCTCTTACAGGGTAGAACTGTCCAAACCAAACTTCCTAAGGATCATGCGAAGTCAGTTTCATTCCCAGTTGTATTGATATTTCCTCCTCTTCCCTTTTAATTTCAAAGCCATTTCACAGTATTAAAAATAGTGGGGAAAGAACAGATATTTGGAACCAAAATTGAATATGTGTTTTTCAATGACCCAAACTGTTTCTCGGTCCTTCCTTAGGGTTGGTTGCAGACCTATCTTTAACAATCTTCCCTCCTTGCTTCATTAAATCAATTAGGATGACCTGAGATCAAATTATTGAAAGTCATCTTTTCTAACATATGATATTCTCTAACATATTATTATTTTTTTTTTTAGTGATTGAGACTTTGCCCTCTCCCTTACTCTGCTGAAATGTATCACCAATTTAATTCCATTGATGTAGTAGTCTGGGTCTAGTCAAGAGATAGAAACCACTTAGACTAAACAGAAGAAGATGAATATAAATAATTATTAACTGTGATAAAAGAGTAACTAAGATATAAGGATATCTAAGGATAGTCTATAAGGATAGACCTCGAGGCTGATGGAGTGCCCAGACAGCACAACCTGGAAGGGGTTCAGACCTCATTAAAGAGATAGGGTTCAGCAACAGGGTAGAGAGATGGCTGAAATAATATGGAGCTGCAGGGCGTACAATATGTAATCCTTGGATTACAAGTGAATTGCAGGGGATCAGCAACCTGTGGTGTATTAAAAGGTAGTGGGAGTCCTGGCACCCACAGGGCAGAAGGGCTTCCAAATGAGGCAGGCTGGGGCGGGCTGGGGTGGGGGTTGTTCTGGAGGTGCTGCGATGCTTGCAGATGAAACCCCTGCTGGGTATGTGACCCTCTGGGCTCGGGTCAGTTAGGGCTCACTCAGCGTCTGGACAGATGACTGCAGGAAGGTTATCACCAGGCAGAGGCTGCAAGATCCTAGAGACTGCATTCTGGGTCCATGTCTGGGGGAGGCTCCGCCAGATGTTCTCACACCCACATTGCTGACAGCGTCTGCAGAGGAAACCTATTCCTTCTGTAAAGTCTCTCTGGCACCCTCTACTGAGAAAACTTGGTGCTCACTTTTAAGGAGAAATGATTATAGAAATTTCTTTTCACAAGGCATGTATTGAAGGACACATTTGGAGCAGAAAAACAATAAATTGCTAATTTACTTTTATAATTTTATTGTGACTCAGCTGAGATATGGGAAAAAGTTCTTTATACTTAAGAATCAGACAATCAGGGTTAAAATACTAACACTACTAAGATTTCTTAGTTATATTTATGTTATTTGGAGCTATACATTTTGCTTTCCTGAGCTTTAGATTTTTTTTGCCTTTAAAATATTCATACAGCCCTCCTAAAAAGGTTATTGGGAGAACTAAATAAGATATATAATTGAAAGGGACTGGTACTGAAAATGCAAATGATTTTTATTTATTTTACACTTTTGAATTTTTAATAAATTGGATGCTAATAGTTGCTTCTGGGGATATACCAGCTGGTAGGTTAGAATTGAAAATCAAAACCAAAACTGAAGTCCAAACTAACAAACAAAATCCAGGTTTTAATTTTGGTTTTAAATTTATTTCATGGTTGCTGAGTATGATAATAAGGGCAATGGATCAAGTTAAATAGGAGGGGTAGGGAAGACTTGTGTGTAATGAGATTATTTTGTTTTTTGTGCAGAACCTTCTGTAATCTTATCTGAGTATACTCTCTAATTTAGGAGATGCAGAGGTTTCCTGTGAAAAGAGGTCCTTTCATCAGTAGCATGTCATGTTGAGGTTCTTTCTGGAGCAACTGATCAGAGTTTTTTTTCAAAGGCGCTTCTTCTTTTTTCTTTTTTTTAACTTTTAATTTTTTTTTAATTTTAATTGCTGTTCTTGTACAGTTTCTGTCTTTTACTTCCATTCCAGCCCACCTCCCCAGCCCTCCCCTCCTCCCTCCCATTTCCACGCCCCCTAGTTTTTGTCCATGTGTCCTTTATACTTGTTGCCCTAAACCCTTCCCCTTTTCCCCTGAAATTCCCTCCCCTCTTCTTAATTTAATATACTTCCAGTTCCTCAGTTCCCTCACTGTTTTCACACTAGCTTTGTTCTGTCTTTCTCAGAGGAGAGGGCTCAGTACAAAATGTTGGTTGCTAAGCAGTGCCTATTTTTACTCCACTTGAGCAGAGAGAGGCCCACTCGATGAGATTCTATCACTGAGGCTAACTACTTAGCAGCGTTTGCAGTTTAAGCACTTATTGATGTTTCTCTATGAACCCTAAGGACTCCACAGTTTGGCATCCAGGATAAAGATGTAAAGCTGAGGCCAAAGAATGGCCCAAGAAATATATTGAAAAATAATCATAAATATATTAATTCATCAAGTATTTACTGAGCTCCTAATATGGTTTATGGCTCTGTAGTAGGCATTTGGAATAAATTATTGAACTAAGTGAATTTGGTCCCTGATTTCCCAGAGCTCAGGTGAAGAGAGACAGATTGTGATAGAAAAAAAATTAAACATGTTGCAGAGACAGCATGACAAAGAGAGGGGGAGTCTGTTTTAACTAGAGAACAAAGAGGAGGGCTGCCTGAGGCCCAGGTGCAAAGACCAAGGAGGTACCATTCATGTGGAATGTACTCCAGCAGAAAGAACAGCTTGTGCAAACGCCCTGGGAGAGGCAAAGTCAGGCTGGGAGGGCTGGAAAGAGGTGGAGAGTGGGGCAGGGAAGGAGAGAGCTTGTCGTGAGTAGCTGAGAGAAGACCAATGTGACTGGAGTCTAGTGACTAAGGAGATGAGGTTGAAATTACAAACAAGGATTTGGATTTGAAGGGGATCCTTGGGAGGGTTTTATACAGTAAATGGTTTGATCCACTTACACTAAAAAAAATCATCTTCATTTTCAAGAGGGGAACTGGTAGTCGGAGGGCCAGAATACAGCAAGAGTCCACTAAGGACACTACAACAAAGGTCCAGGTAAAAGAATGATAAATATTTGATGAAGGGAATGGTAGTGCAAATAGCAAAAATGCATATGTGAATTATATGTAGCAAGTAGAAACAAAGAAACTTGGTGATGAACTTTTGGTCTTTTATCACAATCCTGCTCCTTTTACAAACTTCCCAGATTTATTTAATGGCCACTCCTTTCTTGTTATTCCCTGGAGACTCTCCCTTACACCTTTTATTTGAACATTCAGCAATCTGCTGGCTCTATATTCGGAATAAATCCAGAATCGACCACCTCTCATCAATTCTACCTCTCAATACCTAGTCCAAGCCACCATCATCTCTCTCCTAGGTTATTGCAAGAGTCTTGCCTGTTTCTGCCTTTCCTCCTGCAATCTATGAAGTGCACAACACTCAGAGAGACCCCATTAAACAATAGATCAGATCATACTAATCCTCCACTCAAAATCCACCAGCAGCTTCCCATTGTACATTGAGTAAGAGATAAATTCCTTATGATGGGTAAAAGACCCCATGCGATCTGGCCAACTATAACTCTTATTTCACTTTCTACTATATTGCAGCCACACTGGTCTCCTTGGTATTTCTTAAACAGTAGCTTGCTCCTACCCCAGAGACTTTGCACTTGCTATTTCGTCTTCAAGTCTAAATGTGATCCACTGCCCCACTTTTTGAGTCATTGTTCAAATGTCACCTTCTCAGGTAGACCTTCTTTGATGGGTCTAGATAGAATTATGCTCTCCCCCAGCACTCTCTGTTCTTTTTCTGCTTTATTCTTCCCATAGAATTAACTTATCTGATATGCTGTATGTATTACAACTTATTTTATATAAATTGTTAAGCTCCATTAAGTGGCAACATTTTTAAATAGATTTTAATTTTTATAACAGCTTTATGTTTTCAGAAAAATTGAGGAGGTAGTACAGAGGGTTCCCATACACCTGGTACCCAGTTTCTCTTGTCACAAGCTTACTTTAGTATGCCACATTAGTCACAATTAATGAACTGATGTTGAAACATTATCGTTATTAACTTGAGTCCATAGTTCATTCAGATTTCCTTCGATTTTCAGTAATGTTCTCATTCTAATCCAGGATCCTATCCAGGATGCTGTATTACATTATGTTATCACGTCTCCTTAGGCTCTGTCTGGCTAGGACATCTTCCCAGACTTACCTTGTTTCTGATGACCTTGAGAGTTTTGAAGGGTACCGATCTGATGTGTTGTATAATGCCCTCCTACTGGGAATTTTCTGATGTTATTCTCACAATTAGACTGAGGTAATATGCTATTGGAGAAGATCACATCACAGCACCTCAAGTGCACATTACCTACCTGAATTAGACTGATGATACTGACCTTGATCGCATGGCTGATATATAGTACTTCTCATGTTTCTACACTATACTGGTGCTTTCCCCACCCCCATACTGTTATCTTTGAAAGAAAGTCATTACACACAACCCCCATTTAAGGAAAGAGGAGTTATGTGTCAACTTTTTGAGGACAGAATGTCCATGTAAATTATTTTTTAAATCTTCTGCAAGGGATATTTGTCTCTTCTCATACATTAATTCATTTAATAATTTTGTAAGTATAAACTCAAGAATATTTCATGGTATATTTTGGGTTATTATCCACTACTACCTCATTTATTTATTTTGTTTTTCGAATTGTTTCAGCTTTAGTCATTGGGAACTTTTTCAGTTGCTCCTGTACCCATTTGACATATTCTGATAATTTTTTTTAGCACTTTCTTACTTTCTGATATTATAAAATGCTCCAGGCTCATTCTGTCTATTTCCTATCCCAGTCTTAGAAATGGCTATTCTTTCCCAAAGAATAGAGGTGAATCTTGATCAGGTTAATAATTTCTATATCCCTAGCACCCAGAACAGTACCTGGAACAAAGGAGTTGCTCCATAAATATTTGTTGAATGAATGAATAAATGTATGAGTGAATTGGAAGCGAGATTAAGGTAAGGCAGTTTGGGTCAGAGTCCCCTCCCCTTATCTGGCTCTTCTCTCATTAAGGCAAGTGGGGTCCAGCACTTTGTCATAAAACCTTCTGCAGGCAGTATTGCAAGATTTAAATCTTCCTCACTCTCAAATGTTATTATTTTGTAAGAAAATGGTCTTCCTGAGGAAGGTGTATAGAAATTTACAGTTCATTTATTTTAAGGTACTAAGCAGTGTTTCCTTCAGTCCAAATTAATCATTCTTCTCTCAATACGCCTCACTTCCTCATGCCCTAATTAGAACACTTATTTTATTCTTCCTTTGCTGTCTTGTCCCTCTTTCTGTCACTCACTAGGCCGTGAGCAGCTTGAGAGGTGGGACCATGCCTTATTTTGTGCAGAGCTTGCAGCACCGAGGGAGCCTAGCCTACATGCAGGCATTTCTCAGCAAGTGCTTCAAGGGGATGGGCTTCCCCAAGAGATACTGTGGCACCAGGATTGAGTGTTTTACATGCACGCAATATATCTGAGGCAATAAATAATTTAAGTGACAAAGCAGAAATAGTCAAAGATCTAAGCTTTTGAGATACGGGACAATCATCTGGAAAAGGGTACACTTTAATTTTAAATACTTATGGGACAGAGGAAAAAATGAATCTATTCTCTAGCTAGGCTAATTGACTGTTTTTCTCCCTCTCATCTCTGTTGTTATCCATAAATTCCAGTAAACAAGATTTTTTTTTCTTGTAGATTGCAGGTTTATAAAACTTTTAAGATAACTCTTAGATATGCTATAACTCCCTTATTTTAAAGATAGAGGAATTGTGGCCCAGAGAATGGAAATGGTTTTTCCGTGGTCACATGGACCTGACAGCTAGATCTCAGTCTCCTAACTGCCATGCCAACCTCATCATAATTTTTGGAGAAGGTCTCCACAAATATTAGCACACTGGTGTAAAAGTGGGTACTTCATAGTTACCTATTCCACTAGAAAATACGTGTTTGCTGAGTGAAATAATGAATAGTACAACTGAACTAATTTTTAAGCATTAAGTAGGAAAGGGGTTGCACATTTAAAATCCACAGAAGACAAAGCTATTATTTTCAAATATTAAACAACAAAAATTTGTTCAAACAGAGAAGGAAAAAGAAAGCAACATTTATGAAGGACTAACCATGTACAAGTTGCCTGTGTGTGTTACTTAGTTTGATGTTTCGTGCTCAACTAGGTAAGTGTTCTCCTGAGATGTGAAATCGCCCCCAGTCACACAGATACTTCCTGGTAGAGCTGAAATTCACAACCAGTGCCTGTGACTTTCACATGTGGGTGAGTCCTTTTTACTGCACTGCAATCCTTCCAAACTTCAGGAATTGAACTATTCTGATTATAGATTTGAACCAAGTATTGTTGAGCTTACGTTATGCACCCTATCAGTGGTATATTGATTTAATTCACTTTTGTAGTGTTCACCATTCATTCCAATTTCATTAAAATAATATTTACTAAGTGCCTACTGTGTTTTTGGCACTGTACACCACATGCAGGGCAGAAATAAAGAGATAGATTCACAGGATTCTAAGTGGGAAGTGCACGCTCACATTTAACTTTAATTGAAAGGACTATATGGAAACTTCCTGAACAGATGGCCAAAATGCTATATAAAGTGTTATACATGTGCATTTGTGTGTACACATGCCTATATATAGTAAGAGGACTGTCTGGTGTGTGTGGGATGTGTGTATGTGCACTTTTGTATATGTGCATATAAAAATTGGCACCATGAATTTATACCTGCCCTAAATACATATCATATATATATAAATAGGTGTCTATAAAAGCTATTGTTTAATTTTAGTAGGTTCCTTATATCCTCCCCCACCCCAGGGTTTAAAGCTTAAAGTGGGGTTTAAAGTATTTATGTGCTGGCTTGTACATAATTCAGAACAAAAATTACACTGATTTTTTATGTATTTTTTCCCATGATGATGATTGTGGTTCAAGATATGGAAAACAAAATAAAAACAAAAATAACAACCAAAGAGGAAAAACAAAAAATTCTGGCTGGCCAAAAACAATTTTAAGAGAAGAGACTCTTTTACAAAGACTAGGGATTTTCTAATAAGTTCACATTTAATTCAGACTTGGCACATTGTGAAAGCAAGCCTTATTTGTCAAATTCGAAATTTATAACTCTCCCTTCCTATTCTCTAGTCTCAAATTAATTTTCTCTGTCACACTTCAAAGAAATTCAGAAAAAATACTTTAAAGCAGATCCATTTGTCCTGACATACATAAACAATGAGCTTATAATAGTCATTTTATCCAGCTAATCTCCTCAGAACATTTGTTCTTAGTCATGGCAAAATTCACACCCAAGAGCAGGTCACTTGCAGTCTAACCTTTAAAGCTCTTCGTAATGGGACACACGTTTTGCTGTCAGATGTTGTCTCTCCTCTGCATCCTTTGTAAGAGGTGATGCTAAGTCAGAAGTCATGGGCTGAGTCCAGATGATGGGACAAATCCCCCTCCCTTAATTCTTTTGAAATTTTAACTATATGGATGCAAACAGTTCCATCAGCAGAAAATAAAGATAATATTTAAAACCATTTAATGAGCAGAACTGACCCTTTTCTTTCTAAAGCCAAGAGTAAGAATAGGAGAGGCAAAAAGAGATCTTTATTTTTTTGATGGTGATTAATTCAGGAAGAACCAACCTAGGATACAAAACGAGAGTGCGGGGTGTTAGGTTTTAACAGAATTGTTTGAAATCAATGAATATACATGGCGGAGACATTTTGCCAGATGGAACCACTTGGGGTGATTTTTTTTAAACTTCTCTGAACTCCTTTGCACTCTGTAACTGTCTATATCTCCCATCCCATGTTCCTTCTGTGCTATCTATTTGTGTGCTCTTACCTCCTCTGAGATTCCAAAAAGTTGGGGAGAGCAGGAGATAGATCTGATCAGAACATCCTCCTCCATAATTCCTTGTATTGTACTTTGTACAAAGTAGGCACATGGTAAACTGATTAACTAGCTGCAGGCATGAGGAGGGATGCAGGGCTAATATTAAGGACACATGGATTATAGTATGTGATTTCTGTGTCTTTGCATTGCATTCTCAATTAGTTCTAAAGAATCATTTTTACTTTCTATACCATAGTATAAGACATTCCAGTGGAATGAGAATGCCAGACACGTGACTTAATGTTGCTTAAGACATCAAGACCTCTTAGGTGACAAGCAGGGATAGTTCAATGGAACCAAATCACATGGCATTTGTTCTCATGTCAGACAGCTGATGTCAACAATGCCTGGGATATATGTTGGCAGTCTCCCTCTTGAGATGCCAGCTTTATTCAATTAGTTTGCACACTAGACAATTTCACCCACTCATTTGACACTGAGATTCTTTTCAAAACCTCAGCTCTGAGCAGTGGGTCTTCAAAGGTAAATAACTACAGAAAATTATGATTATTTAATATAAATTGGGTGTGAAAACATTACTGGAGTAGTCCATATAAAATAATAATGATAATTAATTTTATTTATTTTGGTTTTTTTTTTCCAGGTTATGACACTTACTAATAATGCTCTTTCATTTTTATTGTTAATCAGTTACAGTTGTCTCACCTTTTTCCCCATTGCTCTCCCCTGCCCTGCCCCCCCAACTCCCACCATCAATCCCTCCATTGTCCGTGCCCATGAGTCCTCTATTTGTGTTCCTTGGTGTGTCCCTTTCCCCTCTCTTCCCCCTTTCCCCTATTACCTGCCTCACCTCACCTCTGGTCACCATCAGCTTGTTCTTTATTTCCAAGTCTCTGGTTCTATTTTGCTCATTTGCTTGTTTTGTTGATTAGGTTCCACTTTTAGGTGAGATCATATGGTATTTGTCTTTCACCACCTGGCTGATTTCACTTAGCATAATAGTCTGCAGTTCCATCCATGATGTCACAAAAGGTAGGATTTCCTTCTTTCTTTTTGCTGTGTAGTATTCCATTGTGTAAATGTATCAGTTTTTTGATCCACTCATTTACTGATGGGCATTTAGGCTGTTTCCAGCACTTGTCTGTTATAAACAACACTGCTATGAACACTGGGGTGCATAGGTTCTTTTGAATTGGTGGTTCTCAATTCTTAGGGTATAATCCCAGCAGTAAGAAAGGGTTGCCAGTTTCCCAGTCAGGGCACATGCCTGGGTTGCTGGCCAGGTCCCCACCTAGGGTTGTGTGACAGATAGCCAATCCATCTATCTCTTACACATTGATGATTACAGTAATTTTAATAAAATTGTGTTTTTCTGTTTCTTGAAGGTAAGTCAATGATGTCATGCAACCTCAGTGCAATACAGAGACTCAGACACTGAAGTTTAGTGATGAAGAAACTGACAAGTTCTGTGTTTCATGGATCAAGGTCAATGATAAAGCCAGGACTGCAAGGCCATGTGAGGGCTTGTGGCAGAACAAGCCTGCACCACAGCAGCAATTCAAGGAGAACATGGCGAGGCAGACCTAGGTTCCGGTCCCTTAGCTGACATTTAGTGTCCTATATTTTCAAGTCACATCACCCAATTTGAGCCTTACATTAAAATGGGAATAATTCCTTATTCTCAGCTTTCTTACATAACTGTTTGACCAAGTTACAGTTGATAATACTTTGTAAGGTTTATTAAAGTACATAAATATAAAGGATTGTAATTATTATAATGATTCCAAGAAGAACATTTCCTTTCTTTTTAAATAGTAACACAGGAGCTGATTTCTCAGCCACTCTCTATAATAGTTTTCTCACAATAAATCAGAAAAGCATTTTAAAACCGTATATCTCCTGCTGCACTGTTGGTCAAGCAAAAGGTGTTTATTAAATGCTCGTGTTAATCAATAAATGTATATCAAGTACCTATCATATATGAGAAATTGTGTTAGACATTGGAGAGAATAAGAATTAGTATCAGCTATAGTTCCCTTTAAGTTCTTTGAAGACAGAAATCAACTTAGAATGTATTTGAAGTCAGGGGTGAGGGCAGAAACTTCCATTTTCTGCTCACACATAATGTGCCAGACATTTTAAATGCATTCTTCCATTTAACCCTCAGAGTAACTTATCTTTTGAGATAGAAGTTTTGAAAATCTTCATTTCACATACATAAACACAGAGGCATAGAGAAATCAGATAACTTATTCAAGAATTCGCCACCAGTCAGTCAGAAAGTTGGAAATCCAACCTGAACTGGGTCTTGGGCAAATCATAGAAAAGATTGGCCATATGGTAGGGCATGATGGGAGTGAACCTTCTCCCCACGTTTTCTGTGATTCCACTTTCATTTGTTTACAGAGCAGCATTTCTGAGAAACTTATACTCTGCTTTCTCTCTCTCTCATCTCTCTTTCTCCCCCTCCCCTCTGTCTTTCTCTTCAGTAGCCTACTTCACAATGAACTCTTTGTTTAAATTTTAATTATTTTATATAGGGTGGTTTTATATGATTTCATTTATCTTCACAGAATATTTGGTTTTCACAAAGGAGATGAGGTCTCTTACTTCATTTTTATAATTAGAAAAATTGTTAGGTTATTTGTTTTTTTGTTGTTGAGTAAGAGTGCTTTATATATTCTGAATGTTAACTTTAGGTTACTATTGTAATTTGCAGTGAATCTCTGTGTGTATACAGTTTCCTCCTTGTTTGAATTATTTCTTTTTTATTGAATTTATTGGGGTGATATCGGTTAATAAAATTATATAGACTTCAAGTATACAATTCTCTATATAATACATCATCTATAGATTGTATTGTGTGTTCATTCTTTAGATAAATTTCCATTATTAGAATCTATGGTTTGATGAATATAACATTTTTTAGATCTTGATTTTAATTTCCAAATTGCTCCTTCAAAGAGTTGTGTCTATTAACTTTAGTCTCTTGGAAATGTAGCTGTGTACCAGTAATCTCAAAAATTCATTAGCAAAATTAGTTTTACATTTTTTAAAAAAATAATAAATGTAAAAATGTTCTTTATTGTCTACCCTTGCATTTCTTTGATTACTAGTGGAGGTGAATACTATTCAATATGCTTTTGGCCTATGTTTCCTTATTTATTAATAGTTTGATCACACATTTGCCTATTTAACTATTGGAATGTGGATATTTGTCTCATGAATTTTTAATATTCCACAGTGTTGTCTCTATACATATTTTAGTTTTGTTTTAGTTTTCATTGTAAACAAGTTATGTATGTGTGCATAATAATTAATTAAATTATTCTGACTTTTAAATGTGATACTAAATTTGACTTTCTGTTGTATTTCCTATTATTGTATATTTTTTATTATTTTTTCAAAGCAAGGTCAACCCGAACAAATTTTTTCAAGATACTTCACAATTGACATGCAGAGCTATGGAATTTACACAATCTACTATTCTCCTGAGTGGTCACCAAAATGTCAGTCTATGCTATTAACGTGGCCAGCTGAACATACTGATGAAAGAAAATGCATCTTTTGGAAACATAACACCAATAAATAAAATTGCTTTCAGGGGCAATGAAAGTACCTTGATGTCAGCACCAACAAAGAAAGCCATACTGGAAGCACCATGGCCAAGAAAATAAAGTGTTCTGATTGGGGGGAAGGTTAAGAAACCTTCCCATGAATTTTACAGAACAATAAAAATTAAAGTCTCCAACCACAAGGGGTCTTTACAAGGACCCAGGATAAATGGTGATATTAAATCTTGAGACCTTGGCCAAATTCCAAGCTGGGTAATGCATTCAGTCAATGTTAAATTCCCTCTGCAGTTTCCAATGCAATACTCTTGTGTGCCTCCTAATGCCAATCTACCATGTGCTGCTGCTCTGCATTGATAAGTAACTAGTATCCTCTACCTTGGAAAAGGCCTTGAAGCCACCAGGGGAAGAGTCATTGTAATGGTCATTCCTGTCTTCTACTTTTAAAGAATCCTACTTCCAAACACTTAGGCTATTACAGAAAAGTCTGGGAGTCTTTAAGCATTGTACATTAGACCCGGGTATTCTCCCATGCACCTATGGACCCTATTTCAATAGTTGGGAACAGTAGAAAAAAATCTTTATACATCAAATCAGACAATCTCAATTTCAGTCCAACTTCTCTAAAACTCTTATTATCTGTGTGACCTTAATCAACTCATTCCCTAACCACCTTTCAAGGGCTTACCATGGCTTCAGAAAATGATGCCTTGCTATACCTAAGCCTATCAAGAGTAGTCTCTAGCTAGCTTTTCCACCTTATTGATACATACTCCCAGAGATAGTTATTATAGTCCATTTCTTGTCTTCTTGTTATGCAAGTTCATGCTGCTATGCTTCTGTCCCTGCTGTTTCTACTGCCTAAATGCCTCCTACTGTTCTCTCTTTTTGACAAATCTTATCCATCTTTCAGGACTGATCTCAAAAAGCATCTCCATAAAGCCTTTCCTAATGCCCCAGCTGGAAGTCATCTTGTATTCCATAGCATGAATATGACTGCGTACGGTTCTCATAGCTTTTATACTAGAAATTTATTCTTTTAAAGTTATTGTGCATTTCCTATGGAATACAATACTGGATTTTCTGTTCACTAACTGCTTAAATCTTTCAATTGTTTTATTCTTTATTTTCATGTAATAACCTTTCTAAATAACAAAGCAGATCTTAAACAAGCAAATGATACTATAGTTCATTTGAGGTTAATTAGCATGCACAAACAGTCAAATAGTCTCTTAATCATTCCTCCTTCCTGTGGACTTTATGTGATATTCAACCTCTAAAAATATGCAAATTTTACCAAATGTATTTTAAATTTAATTACCTTTTGCAATAGAAATTGTGGAGTTATTCTCTCAAATAAATACATTTTAAATATGTAGCTTTTTAATGCAGTTTCTTTTGTAGTCAGGTTAAGTGATCATTTTTTAACTTTCACAAATATGTGCTTAAACCAATACATGACCTTAGAAATGTAGCCCTGGAAGATAACTGAAGAATTAGCAAATCTAGTTATTCTCCATATCAAATTTTAATTTTTAGAGTCACTTCATTAGTAAGGTGATTAATTTTACATAAATCTCATAACTCACAATTTAGCATTAGGACTGGGCATCTCTAACTATTAAATACAAAATAAACCATACAAAAAACAATAAAACAAAATAAAAAGACCAGAGGTGATTTGGATGCTTAGTAAAGGCCATGATGGCCACTGTTCATTATTGCAAGTTAATGACCATTTTTTAAAATACGCCCCTTTCTCCTTTTTTTCCTTTTGATTCATATTGGTCTCACCCAGCACCCTGAATTACCTCGTTCCTTTGCCCTTGCACATTCACTTCCTTAGTGATTCAGCCCTTAGGACAATGAGGGTTTGGCCAGCATCAAATAGTCTTAAGAACAATACTTTGGGTCTATTGATCACAGAGACAGAGTTTCAATCAAACTAAAGATATTATCTAAAGATAACATCCAGACCCAGAAAACTGGCCAAACCAAATGAAGGGATGCCATGGCTGACATCAGAACCAGATGCAATTATCAACTACCCGCTGCCCTAGCGCTGGGCCAGTCAATAGAGACCATACCCCCGAACCATGACACTAGCTCCCTTAGTCCCCTATATAACCCATCCCCTGAAAGTCTCTGGGAAGCCAGGTTTCTGAGCATTATTAGCTCACCTGTGACTCTGGGCATGGGCTACTTCTTCAACTAATACTTTCTTTGTGGAAAGTTCCTTTTTGTGTCTATTGGGCTTTGATACATGCAGGCAAACAGACTCCTTTAGTCCAGTAATGAATACAGAGGTGACTGTGTCCAGATTGCACAAAGAATGAGTAGCCAAATTTAGAATGGACTCCAGGCTACTTACAATCAGTTAGGTGCACCATTCTGCCTCTTTGCTTTCTGATAGCTCCAGTCTTCCTTATTTCTCTCAGGGTTTTCCTATATTCAGACTAACTCTCTGATTGTTTAACTTTTACAAGTTACAGTTGTATAATACAACAAACCAGCATGGTAAGTGTAGATCATTCTTAAATTAGATGCAGAGATCTCGCTGCTGCTTTTCTTTTTGCTTCGGAGATTCAGAGGCAGCCAGATTTGCTGCAGGTCCAAGGTATGCTCAGTAGAAGTAACTTCTGACCTGAGGGGATGCATGAGGTCCCCAAAAAGAAGTTATCATTTACTGGGCTAACTTACTCCAGGCAGGAAATAGTTCAAGAGGCCCCATGAATAGAGCGTGCATGAATGCTGCGCCTTGACAGAAGTGAAGATATTGACTACCATGTTGAATCAAACTGTTGCCGGCAGTAATGTGATGTCCTAGATGCTAGTTACACAATTGTGTTTGCTTTGTTAAAATTCTTCATGCCATATACATATGATTAGTGTAATTTTGTGTATTCATATTATACTTCCCTAAAATATTTGTATTTGAAATCATAACAAAAATACTAACAAAACATCACTGCCCTAGCCTGGAATTTAGAGTAGGATAGAGAGTGGGAAAAAAGTTCTAGAGTCAAACTTGAAAGCCCAGCTTTATACCGTCTGAGCTCTATGATATTAGGCAAGCCAAATTACCTTCCTGAGCCTCAGAATTTTTCATATCTCTTAAACAGGAAAAATAAATACTTACCTCATGGAAATGCTGTGGTGATAGCATAAACTAGTATTTGTAAAAACACCAGGCTTAGAGAGCACCTGGCCCTTAGCAGGTGTCAGCAGCTCATTCATTTGTTTGAACGTTTTTTATTTCAAGCAACGTACTAGGATATAAAGGCTAATAGGTAACAGCTCTTGCTCTCTAATGTGTAATGTCAATAGTATTTTCCCCTTTTTTCTTCCAAATATCTGATTAAAGTAGAGTTTTTTTTCTTCTTTTTCTCCCACTACCTCCTTCCTGTCTGCTTCCTTCTCCCTGCTCCCTTTCCCCACCTGTCAGTGCAAACACCTTCCTCTCGGATAACAAGGAGTAGCAGGCTCTTTCCAAACACACCTACCACATCAGGTTGCAGTTATTGTATTTCTATGTTGTATAACAGTTGGATGGATAGATGAATGAATGCTCTTCCCTCATCCTGCAGCATCTCATTCCTGCCCTCTGTCACCATTTACCTTCATTCCGCCTCCCCTTCCAGTCCCTGCTGGTGACACCATTTCTGTTTCTTTCTTTGATACCCTCCAAACAGAAGCAATTTTCCTTCCTCAATACTCCAAGAGTATGTTGTTTGGACTCTTTTATGGACCCCAGTTTAGCATGAGAAAGTATGGCCTTTCAAATCTGTACAACCTGGGTTTTGCTGCTGGGTTCAGCATTAATTAGCTGTGTGGCCTTCCTTAGCCAAGTAAGCCTTTAGGACTCTATTTTCCCTACTTTTAAGTAGGAAAAACTATGTCTACTTTTTAAAGCTAATGTAAGGTTTAGAAAGAATGCATATTTGAAGGATATGACACATAAGAGTTGTTCATTGAAAAAGGGATATTTCAAATTTTTTTTTTAATTTTACAATTTAGGTAGACACTCTTTTCTTCAATAAGGAAAAAGCCATATCTACCCTATCTTGGCATATCTCCCAGTGCCCATATAGAACAAATGCCCAACACCCCTTTAAATTAATGAATGAATAAAAGATAAAACAATTTTTTTTCAATGTTGGTGGCAGAGAAAGAATCTTATGCAAAGTCTCCGAATCCCAAAAGACTATTTGAAACTTCTTCCCTGGAGGTGGGTAATATAACAAGTGCCTGCCTGCCAGGCAATCCTTTGGCCTTCCTTTTGTCTCTTAGAAAAAGAAGGCTGAGTGGCACAGCCCTCTCATATTGCTGTATGAACAAGCAAATATTTGCATGATTTTTAACTGGCACTGACTTGTTATTCACCAGATGGTGACCAATTTAGACTGAGTCTGCACTGATTTATGGCAGTGGTTTGGCTTATGGGATAATACAGGTGATGGTATCTATATGAAGGGCATGCCTTTGACTTAGATTAGATTTGGATGCTGGAAGCTGATAAATGTGTTATTAACCACTCGCAAGGCCAAGTTAGAACCATAAAAGGTAGGCTTCCCCTTTTTGCATGCCAAGTTCTTGTCTCTACATTTCCTGCCGTAGTGAAGTGTCAACATTGCATAATAACCATCCTCCAAGACTTTATTAAAATCCTGACCTTTGCTTCAGAGCTTCTGTTTGGAAGGAGAAAGGCAAGGAAAGAAAATTAGGTCTTTTCTAATAGTCTCCATAAGCTTTAGGCCATAGGCCAAGAAAACTAAAGTTGTCTTTTGGAAAACACATCTTTGCCGGCTACCCCATCACTCACCCAGCTACGTTCCCGTGGCAGTGCTGGAGGAGCATTCCCATAAAGACCGGCCTTCCAAGGCAAGAGAAGGCATATTTAAGGGAGCAGCAGCTGTGACGATGGGGTGCTGGTTCTCTCACTACAGGTGTCCTGTGGGAGAATTTACTGACCTCTGAGAACTGCAGAACTCTCAGCACATAAGCACTTCATCCAAAGCCTTGCTCTGAGAGACTTGACAAAACTTTAGCATAGCTTCTAGTAGCATAAGACTGCTTGTGATGACCCCAAACCTCCATTAAAATGCTTCCCTCAGAAAGCTCAAGGCTGCCAGGAAAATTTGCTATTTGCTCTAGCCAACATTTGATGGTAGGCCTCTGACCCCCTTTCTTAGAGCATTTACTAAAAAGTGCTTACAATTGTGACTATGTAGCTCTTACAACCCAGAAGTGTATTTCTCGAGGAAGAGAGTCACTCTTTTGAGATGTAATCATCAGGAAAGAGAGGGCCTCTGTCTCCCAGACTGTGGGAGAATAGACTCCCGACTTCAGTAATAGCCAACCAGCAGACACAGCTGGCCTGATCATATTTACACTGGCCATCCCTTTGCATTTTTTTTTAATTTCATGACTTTACCGAACCCTTACCATTTCCCTTCCCCCATTCTCCCTTTAAAATGCCCAAATCTCTTCTGCGCAAAATGGAATAGAGCTCAACTCTTCTACTTACTGTCAGTACTTACTGAATAAAATCTGTTTTCACAGCTTCAATTGATGCCCAACTGTGTTTATCTTTGACACCTCTATGTGGGAGAAACCCTCATTCACAGGGCTCACCTCTAACCCCATGCAAACAGAGTTCTGGAAGGGATCCAGGAGTTCCCCATTTACCTCTCTTCTTCCAAGGCTGCATGTAGCACAGCCTGCTAGGAATATGAATGAAGAAAGCCTCCTACTACATAGCTAAAATTTCTTTTTTAAATTATTTAAATTTCAATGATTAGATGTATGTGTTTGGGCATATGAGCATGTACCTCTGACAAGACATGCTGAGCTCTTACGATTTTCCACTTTAACATGACTTTGTTCAATTTGCTTGTTTTCCTACACCTAACCAGACCAAATGAGGGGAGAGTGGCTTTTTATCAAGAACAGAAGCAATAAAGAGGAAGGGGCAGAATGACTTGGGAACATGGGGCACCCAGGGGGAGATGTCCATAGTCATCTAGAGAGACTCTAGAGTGGACAGACTCCCCTCACTTAGGTGAGCAGGGAAGAAAAATTGGCTGAGAAGTATAAAAGATGGGAACTTAAAAGGATATGGAAGGTAACTTACTTTTTTCACTTTTTTTTTTTTCTTTTGGCTCAGTCCTGCTCTTTACCTTCCTTTCAAAAACCTAAAGAAAAATGCCTCTGTACTGTACTCTCTTTACCCTGCTCCCAGCCAAGAAAAGCTACTTACTGTTTTTCTTCTCTTCCAATTATTTTGGCCTTGCAAAAATGTAAATCAAAGGAGGAGGGCAAGCATTAGTTACTTAATATCTTTGGGTCTTGGTTTAACCATGAGAGTTTTGGACTGAATTCATAATTCAACAAATATTGAATGAGTACTATGTGCAAAGTACTATCTGTTTGCAATAGAAACATTATATTACCCTTATGTAGCTTACATTCTAGTGAGATATTAAATAAATAAATTAAAGTATAACATGAATAAGATAGAAAATCTAATGAGCATTATTTTATATGGTTGTCAGATCAGACTTCATTGAGAAGGTGACAGTCTCTATCCCAAGTGTTTTACTTATATTCATTTAATTTTATTTATTATTTTACAGATGCTGAAACTGAGGCACAAAGTAGTTAAATAATTTGAGTTTATCACATTACTATATTATAGTATTTGAACTTGAACCTAGACAGTCTGGTTACAAGTTCCTTGCCTTTAACTACTAGTCTCTATTTATTATGATTTTCCATTTATTAGAATTAATCTGAAGTGTGAGGAAAGACTCTGGAGCAAGAATTTAAGCAGGGAGGCCATTGAAGGGAGAAAGGACAGTGGTTGAACTCCGGTGGATGTGGTAGAGGAGAGAAATAGTGGTCATATTTGGGATCTGCTTTGAATGTGCAGGACACAGACGATTTGCTCATGGGTTGCATGTGAGCACAAGAGGACTTGATCACTAATATCACTTTTTGGCTTGAACAACTGGAAAAAAGATGGTGTTTCTTAAAAAGCTTGGAAAACTGGGGGGAGAAGTGAATTGATGAGGGGTAGAAACAAAGAGTTTGTTTTGAAAATGTAAACTTTGAAATGCATATGAAACCTCTAAAAAGAGATATAAAAGAGTCAATAATCTGGGGGTTGGGACTGTAGCTTTAAATTTGTGGTCATTATCATGTGGATGTTTGAGAAAGCTCTGTATCTTGATGAAGTTCCCTAGGGAGGGAATATAAACATGCCAAGGATTGAGCTCTGGGATATTCTAACCATCAGAGATCATGAAGAAGATTCAACAAAATAGGAGCCAGAGATTAAACTGATGGCAAACAGGGAGTCAAAGAAGGGAGTTTGAAGAAGAAATTGATCAACTGTGTCTAATGCTAATAGGTCAAGGTGAAGACTGAGAATTGACCATTAAAGTTTGGCAAAGTGGATGTCATTAGATGCCTTGAGTATGGGTGGAGTGTTAGGGACAAAAGCCTGGTTGAACTAGGTTCGAAGGGCTAGCAAAATTCTAAGGCCCCCTTATAGCTATGACAAAATAATTAAAGATAACCTGAAAAGAGACATGGAGGATAGTAGCAAAAAGAAAAGAGTAATAATGCATTTCCGAATACTTCAAGCTATTTCAAAATATTTTATTGAACATCTTCTATGCATCCAACACTGTTAGGTGAATTTTAAAACATGTTTCTTATTTGTTAAAATAATGTTTGATATTAAGCAAATTTATAAAGAAAAAATGTCTATATTACCTTAATCCTAACACATGAACATTTTACACATTCATTTCGATCACTGTCCTTATGTTTCCATAATTTCACACAGTTTTATTAATGGTATTATAAGGCTTTTCCTTTGTAGACATATTTTAACAACATACTAATTATGACAGCAAATACTTTATTATGTGAATATAGAGCATTGGTTATTTAATCATTTTTATTCCCAAACATTTATGCTGTCTTCAAATTATAATACAATACTATGATTATTCATCTCTATGCCTGTCATCCTCACTAAGCTATGATTAGCCCCTCACAGTCCAGGACTATACCTGGTTCAATTCAGAATCACCAGCATGTGTCTAACAAAGAGTGACTTCTAGGAGGCACATGAGACGGTACAGTGATGTGGTGCAGGCTGAGATGACCTATAGCCTCAGTTCTCCTTTTGCATTCTCCAGCGGTAAACTCGTGACCTTGGGCAAGATACAACTTCTCTATATCTCATCTATACACTGAAGCTAATAACAGTACTATATAAATTATTGAGAGAATTAAATGAACGAATATACGCAAAGTGACCACTACATTGTAAACACACATATATACAGTGCTTGATAAGCGTTTATATAACAAAAAATTATGCCCTGAATACATTTAATGAATGAATTATAAATCAAAAAAGTTTTATTTTTGCTTTACACAAGCAACTTTTAAACTTCTTTTGGATACATGAGCCCCCACCCCCACCCCCCAAAAAAAATGGAATTACTTTCTGAAGGGTGGACCCCTTGTAGTTCAGGCTTCCCCCACTAGGTGAGTGTTCTAGGAACCCATCTGTGTCAGTGTACCAGCTGGTGTTGTTGTGAGAGGCTACGTTCAGCTTCAGTGAATTTCTTTCTTGAAGGCCTTGTTAAGGCATTTGCACATTTCATGATGAGCGATTTACAAGTGCACCTGCCCACACTGTGCTGAGTGTTCAGCAGTTTTGGGCCCAAAACAGCGTGACCCCTGTGCCCCACCCTTCCTATTCACCAGATCTTGCCTCAAGAGACTTTTTTGTTTGTTTCCCTGATGAAAAAATTCCTCAAAGGAAAAGGTTTTGCTGATGTGGAAGAAGTGAAACAAAAAAATGACAGAGTCATCAAAATCTATGAGTTCAAAAGATGTTTTGAGCAGTGGAAAAATGTCTCGCTAGGTATATTGTATCAAATGGAGGGTACTTTGAAGGTGACTGAAGTTTAAACATGTAAGAATAAATACACAATTTTTAATAAATAAATTTTGTTTGGGGGGACCACCTCCTATATATATTTGGATTCATTAACAATGTTGTGAACATGTACTCTGTGCCAGGTATCCGGAGACAAATAATAGTTTCTTCAAATTAATTTTCACGAGTGATATCAATACATGAAATAAAATGAACATTTCTACTGCCTTGATTATAGCGTTACTTGCTCTGGGGAGTAAGCTTCTTGAGGCCAGGGCTAGCATCTGACTTTCCCACAGCTGTCCATCCTTAGAAGGTACGCAGAGTCTGCCACCTGCTAGTTCCCCAGACGTTTTTTCTTCTTTCATGTCTTTTTCTGTCTTTTTCATCTTCCTCTTCTTAATTGCTTTCTCTGGATTTCATTTTTTTATAAATAAATCAATAATGTTCAATTAAGTAATGCTAAGAGCAGAAGAAAAATCAAGGGGATGGTGGTGGGGAAGGCATATATACAAAGAGACAAGTCAGCTTGGTTGATTGCCTTTGTTAGGAATTTCAGAAATGGGACAGGCATGAAAGTCCTTGCCAGTCGTGAAGAGACTGTGATGGACTACTAACAGGAAACAAGAAAGGTTTTTGAATAACGGAGTTAACTTAATGAAAGACTTTATAATGCTTCTCAGGTGGTTGTGCAGACTACCATTTAGAATGGGAGAAAGCGCTGGAGGGCTCTCGTAGAAACCTGGAGAAATGCGAATGAATGAAAAGGAAATGATTCTTTTGAGATCGATTCCTTCCACAATGATTATTTTGTTCATTCATCACTCAACATATGAACCCAGTGCCCGCTTCGTGCCAGGCACTGGGCTAGGCACTGGGGATGTACAACAGCAGATTCAGTCCTACTGCCATGACCAGTTGTTTGTTCCTACACTGTCACCTGCAGCAGAGCTAGAGCTCGAGACCACCGAGATCAGTGCATTACTTCCTGTCGCGCTCTGTGCTTGGCACATGGTGGGCACACAAATTCTATAGCCTAAATTGGTGTACAGCCTTGGTGCAGCAAAACTAAATGCACAGAGCCTAGAAGAAAAGGCCGGGTGGCATGTATTTTGCGCTGTGAGGCCACAATCTTTCAGTGAGCCCATGTGTGCGCGTATGTGTAGAGTCGGGAGCAGATCTTCCCAGAGCCGCTGGCAGAGTACCAAGCTGCAGGACCAAACCCTCTCCCTTGCGCGCTTGAGGCAGCCCAGGAGGTGGCAGGGTGCCAAATGGAACGTGGCCGAACTCAGCCTCGCTTCCGCCCCCAGACCCGCCCCACGCGGCTCCTCCTTGCCACTGGCAGGGCCGCCCACGGTGACGCCCCGCGGCGGCCGCAGCTCCGGGAAGCCTAGAGCGCGGGTGGCTGGCGAACTCAGGCGGCGGGTGGAGCCAGAGCCGCTCCTCCGCGGCCAATCGCGCCACGACGGGGGAGGAGCCCCAAAGGGGGAAAAAAGAAAGTGCAGCGGAAAGTAAGAGGCTCATTGGGCGACGACTGTCGGGATCAGGGTCCCTAGGGCTCTGCTTTGGCCAGAAGCACGGAAAGAAGCAGCGCTGGGCGAGTCGGCATCCCTCCTCGCCGCTTTCGCTGCGCCCACTATCTCCCAAGAAAGGTGAGTCTCGCGCTGTCAGTGAGGTCTTAGAGGAATCACTAAGCCACAAAATCTCAGAGTAGAAGGATTCTTACAAAAGACTCACTCCTTCAACCCCACCCCTCAATCCCCACCGCTCGAAAGCAAACTGAGGCACAGAGTAAGGCAGTGCCTAGGATAGATCGCACAGCTAGTTGTTGCTGTGGCCAGGACTCTAAACCGACTGTCCAGAGCCCCGTCTTCGCTTTGCAGGGATTTAAGTCACGCAGTTGTGGGACGGCTGCGGTTTGCTGCACCCTACTTTCAGTCCTTTAAGGGGTCTTTCCTGCTATACCCCCGCCTTGGTTTCCCCAGCGCGCTGCTGTAAGCAGTGAGGATAGACGAGGGCAATGTGTCCCAGTCTGTCTAACGTGGCTCCCAGCCTGGAACTGTGACAGCCTTCACTCCCTCCTCCCCTGACCTGCTTTCTCAGAACGATGCTCCTTATAGGGTGTCTGTCAGACCCCTGGTGGAGTGGGTGGAGAGGTGAGGAGCACCCGGGCGTCTCTGACTCCCTTTGGTCCACATTTCTCTCTCCAGCCCTGGGAAGAAGCGGAGCTTGTGGTCCTGTGGGGGATAGGGTGCCCCTCATTTAAGAACAGCTGGCTTTATGGAGCCATAGCCCCTCTCACTTTTGAGTACTGGGAGGGAGGGAGGAAGCTGAGAGTTAAAGAGAAAAAAAAAATCACAAACATAAAGCCAAACTTCTGCGGTTTAAGAGCCAGCCCCAGCCTTGGTTGCGGAATTGTGAACCACAGCGCCTCTCAGCGCGTTTTGCTGCTCTTCTCCGCAGATCCTCTGGTTAGCAGCCCCGGAGGAGAAGGGCTACCTGGCTTGGACTCTAGCTCTGCGGTGCGTTAGCTGTGTGAACTTGGGCAAGTGATCCAATCTTTCTGATACTGAGGTTTTGTGTGTGTGCGGGGTTTTTTGTTTGTTTGTTTGTTTGTTTTTTTGTTTTTGGCTTTTTCCCCGAGGCGCAAGATGGAGATTATAATGGTCACAACCGGTCCTTTGGGTAGTTAGGAGGATTAAATGGGATAATTCAAATAACATGTTTATACAGTGCCTGGCCTGGCACCTGGTAGTCAGGTTGAGATTGGTGGCAACTGTTATAAATATTGTTATGCAGTGACCCTTGACACGATGGTTTTTCAGAAAGGTGATTTCATACCACCTTCGAGTGACTTAAAAATATCTTTGGAGTTTGAACAGCTCTTTTATAATGAGTGTTTTTTTTTAATGCTCTCTACATGTGACTTTGATAGTGAATGCTTGACTTGGGATATAAAATTAATGTTTCTCAGTGATGCCAACCTGTACTAGTTTTTAGGCCAAGCCTCAGGTCAGTGAAGCTGCCATCTGAGGCATTCTTTGTTAGCAAAGAGGGTCTTGAATTTGATGAGAGGTAGGAAGACAAGAGAAGTTGGAAGTTCCGTTCATCTTACAGACTGTTGTAAGCCTCTTATTCCTGTTGTCTTAAGTCAGACAAGCAACTTTATATTTTTGTTAGCGTAGGAAAACAACAACAAAATTCTCATGCATTTATTTTGGATTATTTAGTGATGCTGCTAAATTCACTCCCTTCTGGACACAAACTTACCTTATTTAAATACACCCAAATATGCCCACACTTGTCTTCTTTTATTATGACAAATGAAATAGTGTTGCTCCTATATCCCTACATGCTTGTGACAATTGATTTTATTCTGATTTGACTTCATACAATGATTTTCTTCTCTCTCTTGACTATGCCATAAGTGCCCGAATTGAACATCCAGCATTTATAGAGTTGTCTGTCTGCTTCACAGTCCCTCGAATCTGCATGTGGCATTGATGAGTGCCCGGGAGGGGGTGTGATACATGTTGCAGGAAGGCAAGGGCTTGGTGGTCCCCCTTGATAGGTACCTCCCGCACCTAGCATTTGCAGAGGATGGGATCACTGCTTCCATCAGCCTGTTCCGTGTGCATGCATTGTGATGAGCTGGCCAGGATACATCTGAACGTGTGCCTGAGAGACCAGGGGCTTGTGGGGAAAAGGAAAATGTTCAAAGTAAGGTCACAACAAGGGGACAGAAGGGAGATCAAACACTAATTCCTTTTGGTTCAGATTCTTTAAAGCAAAGACACTCAGTTATACCTTTCTTCCTATCCAGATTATACGTTACCAAAATTGTACATACATCTAACATTTTCAAAGTGTGTTCCCTATGTATTATCTTCCTTGTTACTTGCAATAGTCCTGAGAAAAGGAAGGGCATGGAAGGCATGGTAATAGTGGAAGGAGCCCACATTTTGTGGTCATATCAAGTTTCAGTTGTAGTTCCTATGTAGCTAGGAAACACTGAGCAGTTTATTTCACTATTGGGCATCTGCTCTATCCAGGTCTAAAATGGAGGGGGAAAGGTGGCCCCCCCAGAGATTTGTGAGAGGATTAAATTAAGTGGAATGGTATAAAGTATATGTTGTGAGTAGGTGGGCATTAAATGGTGTCCCTTCTTAGCTGATCTCAATTTGTTGAGTAGGAAACTGAAATGAGATTCAAAGAAATGAGAGGTTACCAAGGGTCATTTGGTTATGAAGCTTCAGCCCTGGAAATACAGTTCAAACACGTTAATTTCTAGTTAAAGGATTTTCTTGTCACACCCTGTCACCTCTTCAGTGAGATCCTTAGCAATTTACTTCAATTGTTAGGTTGACCTTATTTGGCTGGTGATTGCAGGGTATCCTTTCTGTCCCAAAGAGGACATTTCCTTGCTAAGGGAACAACCCTTAAACATGCTCTGTTGAGTTTAGCAGGGCCAGCCCTCAGGAGGGGAAGTTTCAAAGCCATTATCTCTAAGGCAACCTTCCTACTTCCCTGTGTTTGATGCAATTACCTTCAATTCCTGGAGGTAGGGTACTATGAAGACATAAAGCTCAGAATTATGTCACGTTTTTCTTCCTGTTTTGAGTTGTTTCGCCCCCATATTCCATCCCTGTGCTAATTTGCAGACCGGTAAGAAAATTGAGGAACAAATGTTGTGAGTGACGGTAGCATTCCTAGCATTTTTCACTTCTTTCTCCAATTCTGTGGGTGAAGGTTGGAATATAGAGAGCAGTATGCAGAGGCAGCATTTGCAGGAAGACCACTGCTTGCTGGTGGGGCTGGTCATTGGTTTGGAGTTTTGGTCCTCCCTGTGGAAACGGATGGCTACGGGCTTATGTGGGAAAACGAACAAATCTGTTTCCTGTCCAGGCAATGGGGCGATTTATCCATTGAGACTCCCTACAGGCCATCAGGTTTCTCTGCTTTGCAGCAAGCAGACAAGCTTGCAAATGCAATTCCATGAGAAATGCTTTATTCCTTTTTGGCATTTGGGAGCATGTTTGCTTTTGCTTAAAGGTAGGCAGTTAGCATCATCTTACCGGGCACAGTTATAAAAGCAGAATGTGGCTGGAGGAAGTCAGAGGAGGCAGAAATTAAAAAAAAAAAGTTATATCCAAGATAACACATAGTTCCATTTGCTGTTTAACTTTCTGAGGTTTTTGCTGGTGACACAGATGTAGGATCTGGTGAGTCACTGTCGCCTTGCCCGTGAAATATTAAAGAGAGCCACCTACTGTGCTCTTTGCCCATTTTGGAAGTTGTTCTGTGAGAGAAATAAAAACCCCAAAGAACAGGAAGGTTACAGAACATTTGGTATCTGATATTTTAGCTACTGTTGCTAAGTTCTTTTGTTTTTCTTTTTTGAAAATGAGAATGCATGGTTTACACCGATGGGGTCGTTAGAAGACCATCTTCTAATTGACTTTATTCTGGCTAGCTCCAGCAGCTGTGGCAGTGTGGACTTTTAGAGACTGACTGGTACCGTAGGTGAGTTGTTATAGAATTGGGATGAACCTCAGTTTCCTAGCTAGAAAACAAGAGCACTGACGGCTACTTAAGAGCTTCAGTGCCCATGTCAGAACCTTATTAATGGGAAGCATTTAATAAACACAAATTCTTTCTTCTGCCATGGACACCTTTAATTTATTTGTCAGTTAAATTGTGAAAATCAGAGTTCAATAGCTACCCTTTACTGAACTCTGTCATGGTTTATAATGAGTGATTTTATATATATATAATCACTCATTCATTCTTTGCAATAATCCTCTGTACAAGTACTACTTCATTTTAGAGCTCAGAAAGACCTAAACTTGTACAGCCTCTGACCTAGAACTGAGGACCTGGGTGAGGACTGATGACCTCCTCCCGCCCCCATCCCAGTCCTCCCTAAAACATGAGGGAGCTGGATTAGATAATCTCTAAGGGTCTTCTGCTATGATTTTTTAAAAACATTATTTTTAAAAGATTTCTCTCAAGTCTGAAAATCTATTACCATATCTTTTTGTAAAAGTCAAGGCTAAAAGGGGAAAGAAGAATAAAATGAAAATGCCCTTATTGTTTTACCCCAAGAGATCTATTTTCCTGTCAAAAGAGGAGGGCAAGGGAAATCAACATTCATTGGTGCATGCACTTCTGTCATTTCATTTAAGCATAAAAATGACTCTCATATATATGTGTGTGTGTGCACGCGCGCGTGTGTGTGTATTCTGCCTTTGACACATGAAAGAACTGAAGCTCAGACAGATGTATAGGCCTGACCAAGGTTACCCAATTGGTAAGAATCAGAACCAGTGTGTGTTGCTGAGTGCAAAGCCTTTGGTCTACTAGACCACATTTACTATACATAACTCCATACAATCTGAGGACTTGTCCAACTAGATTCAGAAATGTCCCTTCCTGAATCCTTGTATCACACTCCTCAGCTGCTCTCTCCTTTGCCACTGTTTCATTCCCAAACGTGCTGCTGAAATTCTTTCTTGGTTTTTCCTGGTCCATGGGACCTTACAACATTTTCTATCTCTATTGTGATTTTTTTTCGCTATGTGCCGGTAATATGCCCCTTGTGTTTTTCTCTAACTCTCTGATGCTCACCTAAGCCACTGAGGGCATGATTTATCCTGCCCTGTACCTACACATAATAGGTGCTGGGTGGAATGAATGATGGATTCCTACTGCCAGGTAGGCCCAGCCTTGGCTTTCCAGTTTTCTCATGTCATTAATTATCTCAAAGCCTGTCTCTATGGACTAATAATGTAACTTCAATTTCCTTTAATTTTGTGGTCACAAAATCAGAAAAATGATAAGGAATCACAGACTAACAAGGTTGGGCATCACTGGCTCAGTGGTGGAAAAAGACATTTCTTTTTTAATTATAAAGAGAATTTTGCAGCAAACACAGTGAAGGATGACACTGAAATGCATTCTTGCATATGTTGACAGAAAGGCCAGTGTCAAGTGTCATGAATGAATTAACTGGAAGAAAGTAGGAAGTTTCCAGGGAAGTGGGAAACTGCAATGAGGTTCGACCTCAAAATTTCTAAAAGCAATGAAGAATTCACTTCAGTCCAGCTCTTATTTGATATAATTGGACTTAAGGACAGGAGACCATTTATGTCTAGTGTATATCTAGGAGATGCCTGTGCTTTCTATCTGTCTGACACATAAGTTCTTATGATTACACTGGCTTCCTTCTTTCTCAATCAATGCTAAAGGCAATGGCAAAGAGGACCAGTCATTTTATAAATTTTGATACCTGAAAATGTTCTTTTCATAGATAGCTCAGTTTCTTATGCCAGTTATGGTCAGGTGTTATGGTGACTTACAATTATGGCTGTGTGACATCATGGGTTTTGGTACCAGACCAAACCTCCCTAGTTTGACTTTGGACAAGTTACTTGGCCAACTCTGCTTTATTTTGACCATCTGTGAAAAAGAGATAATAAAACCATTTTATTATGCCTTTGGTAGGTGTCAATCATATGCTATAACATTTGTTAAGAGCCTAGTGTACAAGGATTTTAACCTTTTTTATGATTAGCAATTGCAGTGATATTCAGCTGCATGCCCAAATTGATACTGAATTAGAAAGTACAAGACGTAGGCCTGGCGGCCTAGCTCAGTGGATTGAGCACAGGTCTGTGAACCAAAGGGTCACCAGTTCAATTCCCAGTCAGGGCGCATGCCTGGGTTGTGGGCCAGGTCCCCAGTAGGAGCCACTCAAGACACAACCACACATTAATGTTTCTCTCCCTCTCTCTCCTCCTCTCTCTAAAAATAAATAAATAAAATATAAAAGAAAAATGAAAGTACAAGACCTAGATTCAAATAATTACAGTTTTTGTTTTTGTTTATTTAAAAGTTAAGGCCCTCAAAATGTTTGTTATTATATACACATACGCACCCATATATGAATACACACACACACACACACACACACACACACACACACACACAGGGGCTGGCACAAATAATGCCCCTTTTTATTACAAAATTAGAAGCATGTAATTCTGTGAGATAACAATATTATACTGAAGAACAACATATGACATTTTAGGTGAAATGTTCAAATTAAAACTATAAATTATTACACCCATGTTTTTACCCTACCAACCACACTCAAGCAGGCGTTACTTCTGCCAGACCCTGTATATATATTTTGTGTGTATACGTGTGTGCGTGTGTGTGTGTAACAACTCTTAGGTAATCAAGACAAATGTTGCTAGCATTTTTTATCCTGGTCTGAGAGGCTAAAAATTTGCTATAGCCACACACCCAGTAAATAGTGGAGCTGGGACTTGGATACTAACTTACTAACTTTCTAACTTCAAGGTTATGGGTTTTTTCCCCTCTTCAACCACTCAGTCCATCTGCCCTAGTAGTGCATTAATTGCTTTCCTTCTCTAAAAGTCTTTTTTCCCACCTAGAAGAATTTGGACAAAGTGCTGTCTAAGGTACAGTGTTCTATGAGTCTACGTCTGTGTAGAGTAATAACTTAGGAAATGCCTGAAAAGCTAAGAGGAGAACCATACTTTTCTTTCCATAGAGGCATCTGCATGTCGTGCCATGTGGAGTGTCATAAGTCCCAGAGGGCCAAAAGCCTCCTTGTCCTCAGTGACAATCACACCTGAGCACTGCACTAGGAGTCAGCTCTGTAAAGATACCTTTTATACCCTTAAGGATTTGATTCTGCCACATTCCCATGACCTGCCAACTGTGTGCCCCCTTAGGCTTCAGATTTGAAGAGAGAAAATAGATGGCTGGGTGAGGCACATTAACATTTATTGTTTGGGAAGTGAAAAGAAAGACTTTTTACATAAAGCAAGCTCTATCACCATTAATCACCACACTCTTCTCTAAAGAAATAAAGAGATAACATATTTGGCTTTCATTTTGATTTTAGCATTATGAGTGCATATTTTCTGTTTTCTTCTTTTGAGCTGATTTAGTGCCTATAGAAAAAGCTTGTCTATTGTTGAAATGAATATAGGAATTCTTTTAACTTACAGAAATGATGGACACTTGAGAATGGTAATACACATTACATAACACTTTTCTGGAAAATCAGATTTCAGTTTTTCAATTTCAGGGAAAGATAATGATGGGGGCTAGGGAGGCTAGAGTAGATGGTGAAAAGTTGGCTGGTTTGAAGTCAGAGTTGAGTGTGAATCCTAGATGTGGTTTGCTTAGCCTGTCCATACTTAGCTTCCTCATCTGTGAAAAGGTAATAAGCTTCCTTTAAGTCAGGGGTGTCAAACTCATTTTCACCAGGGGCCACATCAGCCTTGCGGTTGCCTTCAAAGGGCTGAATGTAATTTTAGGACTGTATAAATGTAACTACTCCTTAACAGTTAAGTGAGAACTTGGCGCTGCCACCAGGTAGAAAAAAGGTGCCAGTCCAGATAAAACAAGGTGGAGGGCCGGATTCAGCCTGTGGGCCTTGTGTTTGCCACCTATGACTTAAGTGATGGCCTAGATAGATAAGCATCCATATCTATAGCTATAGCTATCTATATATCTATATGTATCGATGACCTATCTGTTACAAAGGTTAAAGTTAGGTAAACTCTATTAAGTGCCAGCACTTAAGAACTGTCACCTAAAAGGCACACAATAAGCATTCATTCCTTGCTCTTCATTCAGCAGGGCTGTTTATCCCAAAGCCTCATGCGTTTGATGCAGCCCAGGTGGAGAGGGGGGATATATCCAGTCAGGGTCTGAACCTGTCTAAAGAAACCTTTTCCAGTTTGGCAAATAATGTGGATGACAAGGGATAGGGAGTCAATGTGATATTTATCTTAAAATATCAGGGAAGCTTTCTTGTGGGGGGAGGAATTAAACCAGTGGATCATCTGCATCTAAATTGTCTGGATAGTTTGTTTAAGAAGCAGGTGTCTAGTGTCTCTGCACTGTAGTAAACCCTAGATTAGCACTTTATAAACTGAGAGGTAGTATATTGTAGGGCATCTAGAGTGTTTTTATATAGGTGCAAATTCTGGCTCTGTCTGCATAATCCTGTGCATGTTATTTAATTTCTCTGTATAAAATGAAATGAACAGGATGCATTAGTCATTGGGTTGTTGTGAGAACTAAGTAAGTTGATGCACATGAAGTGCCCAGACAAGCGACTGGCACAAGTTGCCACATGTTATTTCATTCCATGCATAAACCAGTTTTTAACATACCTTCCAAAGTTTCCTATGATGCATTATTTCCTCCATGTCTCAATCTCCCTGATAACTGCATGGCTAACACCTTCGTCTTCTGAATGCCTTTGCTGAATGTCTTCAGTGCAGGTATTTTGATTGCTTTGTATACAATTGCCCCCAACCTTCCCATCTCCACCCCTTCCATTCTTGACCTCACTTCCTCTGCTCTACTTTTTGTTTTTCAATAGCAGTTGTGACCTTATTAGCATCCATATGCTAATTAATTACTTTGTTTAACTTATTGATTGTTTATTTTTTAATTCACCTTGCTAGAATGTAAAATCCATAGGAGCAGAGACCTTTATTTTACTCACTATTGTATACCAGGTACCTAGAATATAGAGCCTAGTAAATAGCAATTGCCTAAATCATGGTAAATGATGAGTAAATAAATTTACAGATGTTAGTATTATATGTTCCCAAGGAATAGAACAAAAAAGATGGAACTGGATGAGAAAACAAATTATATATTTATACACACAGATACACATACCCACATATCTTTGAAATAAAAATGTTATATATTATATATATACACATAGATATGTACTTACAAATACATATATATGAGGGAGGACCCAAAAAACCCCATAATCTATTTATAAAAAGTATGTATTTATTTTTAATGTTTAAATTTTAGTCATCTTCAAAGTAGTCTCCAGTTGATGCAATACACCTATTGATACTTTTTTCCCCACTGCTCAAAACAGCTTTTGAACTCGTCGATTTTGATGCCTTTGAGTGCTTCTGCCATTTTTTGTTGCCACCTCTTCCACATTGACAGAATATTTTTTTTCCTCCAAGTTAACAAAAAAAGTTGCTTGGTGAGATTGGGTAAATGGCGGGAAGGGGTGCGGCATAAGGGTCACGCTCTTTTTGGTCAAAAACTGCTGATCACTCAGCACAGCATGGGCAAGTGCGCTTGTAAATCACCCATCATGAAATGGGCAAATGGGTTGAAAGGGTCTTCAAAAAAAATTCACTGAAGCTGAGCATGGCCTCTCCCCACACCGCCAGCTGCTGCACTGATACAGATGGGTTCCTAGAACACTCACCTACTGTTCGCCTATCCTCCAGAATATAATTCCTTTTTTGGAGGGGGCTACCCTCATATATATATATATACATATATATGCATATCTATTTAGAATTTTGAATATATATTTAGAATATTGAAATTAAAAATTATATATATGTGTGTGTTTAAATTTAGAAATTGTTCAAAATTGCCTTGGGAAATTATTGAAGTGATTACTTGCTGTTAGCACTGCTATAAGGCTAGTTTGGAAGAAAGAACAAAAGAAAAATGTGAGTAAACAGACAACAGACAAGCAAACAGAAGAATTAACAACTGATTTCTGGATAAGAAATAAAGGGCTGAGACTAGAACAAGAACAAGAACAACAATGTTGGAGGGATGTGCAGGAGGCACAATTTTGAATAGCGGTGTCACAGGCAGCACCTGTGGGAAGGTGACATTTCAACTAAGGAAGAAGCCTGAGAAGGAACCAGGATAGGTCTGAGGCCATGGTTGAAGTGGCTGGAGCCAGGTGGGAGGGAGAGAAGGGCTGGGAATGAGGTCCTAAGGTAAGCTGGTTGCTAGAGCAGACTGGCCTTGCAGGTCATGGTAAGGAGTTTGGAATTTAGGCAAAAAGCAGCAGGAGTTCACCGAAAAGATTGAAATAGGATGTGACTAGGTTTGATATTTCTGGAGCCTTGAACAAGGAGTGAAGACAAATAGAAGAATTTATGTATGAGATGAGGTGATAAACTACTGTAATCTCATACAGCTTCCTAAGAATAGTCAAGAAACAAAATTCAGTTTCGTTGTTTCATTCATAGTCTTCCTTTCCCATTAGAATGTCTTATAAAATACTAAAATGGATAAAACCAGATTATTTAGCCTTTTCTGAAATAAAATCATTCTTATTTCCAAAGGCACTACGTAATGGATGGAAATGTATATACTCACTGTTGTTCATTTCATTTCAGCTGGAAATTTTATAGCCCCCGTGTAGGTGTTTTATGTCCCCCCAAATATTGGTCCTAGAGCTGTTTTCTTATAAGATTTTAGGTACCAGTTTTGAAATCTGCTGTACTGAAGAGTGAGCATGTGGAAGGCAGATTTATTTTTACCTAAGTTCCATTTCTTGAGGAGACTGGCTCCTCAAGTCTCACTGGGGCCTAACTCTTCATGAAGTAAACTCCGTCATGGAGTCTTTACTGACGTAGCATATGCAGTCACACACACATCTCTTAGTATGAGCTGACCGTAGCTTGATAATATGAGCCAAGCATCTTGCAAGTGCTTTACAAATATTAGGTTATTGGAACCTCAGAATAATTTTATGATGTAGGTGCTGTTATGATCAACATTTTTTAGAAGAGAAAGCTGAGGCCCAAAGTCATGGAGTTAGTCAGTGGTAGAGTCACTATTTGAAATTTGGCAATTAAGAATTATTGATTTTAGAGAGATAGAGGAAGGGGGTGAGGGAGAGGGAGAGAGAGAGAGAGAAAGGGGAATATTGACTTGTTCCACTTACTTATGCATTCATTGGTTGTTTCTTATATGTGCCCTCACCAGGGATCAAATCCACAACCTTGGCATATGGGGACAATGCTCTACCAGCTAGGGCTCTCGAACTTTGGCAATTTAAACCAGTATACCATTATGCCTTTTGATTGTATGAACTGACCCTGAATATTTTACTCATATTCATTTGTTCCATTTTACAGTGCTATTCTGGAGGAATAGTCCAATAGGCGTATTGAATCAGTGAATGAATGTGTGAGCTATTCTTTCAAATTATATCATTTCATGGGTGGATAGTGGTAAAAATGTGAATCTTACACTCAGGCAACCTGGGCAGAGTAATGCCACCTATTACCTCTGGGGTATGGGAAAATTACTTAACACCTCTGAACCTGTTTTCTTATCTGTGTTGTTGGCATAAGCATACAACTGCTGTAGAATTAAGTATGTATGTAAAGTGCTTAACACAGTGCTGCAACATAATCAGCGCTCAGTCCATCGAGCTGACTTTTTATTGTTTTTTGAGATAAAATAAGTTCCCCAAATATGCTTACACTTACATGTTCAGGCAGTTTTTCAGTTGCGCTTGTTCTGTTCACTTTAAAAACCGAATATGTAATCATATAACCAGAGATGTTAATGCTGTTCCAGGATCCACTCTGGCACCTTGCCCTCCACAGGACATTCCTGTAGGTTGAAGGACCAGTTCCGTAGAACCAACCACCTGTGAGCAAAGGGGCTGGAGGGAGGCCCTGTCTCTCTCTCCCAAACATCTGAGGTACCTGCAGGCCGCACTTCCTGCACTGCCCATCCTTCTGCACGTTGAGCTTGGCTTGCTGGAAAGTTATTTTGCATTCCAGGGATAGCCATAGAGCATTCTGGGTGACAAGGGAAAAACAGCAGAAGACTCAAATTTTTCTCTGGATAACATTAATGTGGCTAATTTACAGTGCTAGCTGGAAGTTTAGGACCGCTCACTACTCATAAACACCGGTAATGATCCGGTGCTCCATGTGTGCCAGGGGCTGTGTTGAGTGCTTTATTTCCATGACCTCAATCAAACCTTATTGTGAACCCAGTTCAAAACCCTATGTGAATTTTAAACTTAAGTTGTAAACTAAAAATTAAAGAGTACCACATACATATTAAGGGGCTAGGATGATAAAATCAAATATTTCTTAGTGATGTTTTCCCACATTTTTCTTTCAAAGCAAGTTGTGCAGGGTTGCAACACCTTTGGACTCTGCAGAGAACTTCCCTGCAGTGAAGAGATGTTTGGCAGAGAAATAAGATAAAGGTTGTGTGGAGAAGGCAAGAAGCTTCGTTCTAGTCGACACTTTGTTTTCACTTGGAAGAAGCTAGTAACAAGGAAATGAGTCCTATTCGTTGGCTGCATGTGTTTGCTTCTTTGTAAGAATCTCATACTGTGGTGGTTTCCAATGCCTCCCCCCTTTTCTTTATGGGGTACTTAAAAGGTTTTATTTTTATCCTCCCACATCTCCCAAGTTGGATGATTTCCTTTGAGGAAAGGTCTATACAAAATACACATGCACACACACACACAGGAGAACAGTGCCTGAGTTATATAGTTGATACCTAATACGTTTGCTGAATGAAGGCATGACAAAAATTTTAAAAATCTACTTTTTTTTTCTGAGAAAGGGAGCTGCTGTGAGATTTTTTAAATGGTAAAATTTTGATATGTAAAATTCTTTTTAATTTTTTGTTATGAATTAATTTAAGGAAAAAATTATTCTAAAACATGTGGCATTACTTAATCTTGGTGATTCAGGACACATTACCGGAGTGGAGTATAACTCCTTTAGAGCTTATCGAGGTGAGATCACTTACCCTTATGCTAAATGGCCCCAGCCCGGTGTGCTTTTAAATTTGTGTAATCTGATTTTCATAAATTTCCTCTCCTCTTTCTCTTTCACTGTCTGCTATTGCTTCTTGCTCTCTGCATGTCTTGCTCTATCAGTGTTCTCTCCATCCCCCATTCAATTAGCTGTTTCTCCTTTACTATTGACTAGGGAGCTGGCAAATGAGGTTTGTTAGAACCATGTGTATGATAAAAATAAACAATGTTGAATTTGGACTAGACAGGCTCTTCTCCAAGGGAAAGGAATGGAAAGGTAAAATGACTTTAGAAATAGTCTCCTCTAAGTGAGGCTACCCCACACATATATACACAGTTGCACTGGGTCTCAGTTATCTGTGTTGTTAAAAAGGGAGAAGTGGTGTGGATAATTAATTTACTCTTTTGTACGATAGGCATTTCTGAAAAACCTCCGGTAAGCAAGACACTGGTGAGCTATGGAGATTAAAATACAATCACACAGCCTGGCTGGTGTAGCTCGGTGGATTGAGCGCAGGCTGTGAACCAAAGGGTCGCTGGTTTGATTCCCAGTCAGGGCACATGCCTGGGTTGCCAGCTGAGTCTTTAGTAGGGGCCACCTGAGAGGCAACCACACACTGATGTTTCTCTCCCTCTCTTTCTCCCTCCCTTCCCCTTGCTCTAAAATAAATAAATAAATAAAGTCTTTAAAAAAATATAATCACACAAAAACAGCCCCTGAAGAATCAGAATTTATAAATCATTATGAAAGATAAGATATGCACAGGAGTTTGTAGTACAACTTGTATAATATTGGGAATAGTATAAGAGTATATAGCCAGCAGAAGAAACATGGTAAAACAATCCAGCGTCTGAAAGGAAGAGACAACTCTGTCAGTCAGGAAGGGGTTTATGAGGAAATGGTATTTGAAGTGAGTCCTGACATGACTACAGGTTTTAGAGAGAGAGATTAGTGGGGAGCCGTGGTGTATGAGTTGGGGTCAGAGCAGAGGAGCAGGAATAATTGGATTAATGATATGGAAGATGGGATTTAACATAAGGATTAGATCTACAATTGTAAAGCCCTATAGTGGGAAAGTTGGGAAATTAGATCAAAGTCTTTACCTGCTGAAGCAGCAGGTAAAGAAATCTATGGGAGACCTTTGCCACTGTGTGTGGTAGGCAGACAGGAAGAAAAGCTGGGTGTGAAGTAGAAGTCAGTAAGTAATCTGGAACCCCCTGGGACAAACTGAAACCCTTAACTGCTCTCACTGTATCTAACCTGTACAATGTGGGTACCTGGCAGAAGGAACCATGGAGCTTCCCCCACCTGCCTGGCCTTGGACTCGGGGAAGTTAAAGGGAACTGAAGGAGTGTGGATGTGACTACTGCCCCATCTAGGAGGTGAGCCTCCTGATCAGCCATAACCTGCGTGAGTCACTAGAAGGGCTTTCCTACGGCACTGGCTGTTCCTTCACTTATCCCATCTGTCTGTCGGGCAGATTTCCCTGCAGGCAGTCCTAACCAGGAACCATGGACAAAAGGGCATTCTGGAAACCATAATTCCAGCTTAAGCTGACACAGTTAAAAACCATTTGTGGTACCGCAAATGTAGGGAACAGTGTGAACATATAAACTGAAGGAGGGAAACCTATGCTTTGCTTGGGGAGAGTCCAGCTGGACTAGGAGGTGGTATATGATCCACAGGGTCATCGAAGATCAGACTTTTAAAAGGTGAGCTGAGGCTGTTGCTGAGAAATTTGCACTTAATCCTACAAAGCAAGGAGAAGCATTGAATATTCTTAAGCAAGAGAGGCATGACCAGATCTGTGTTTTAGCTCTGGCATTGGAAGTCAAAGCACTGGAATTCAGAAGGGGACTGGTGGGACAATTAATGATGACTCTGTAATAATAATCCAGGCAAGAGAATATGCATTTCCAGAGCTCTCTTCTGATCTCAGTGGAGAAGGTGACTCAGAGTCATCGTAAGAGGTTGTTCAGGATTATCCAGGGAGCTAAGAAGAGTCTTAGTGGGCCCTGCAAGCCCAGGTGATTTCACTCAGGACTAGTGTTGTGAGCTATAATGCCATCATGCCATGTCTGGATAACGATTCTTTAAAATTCCCTGGTGACTCTGCCTCTATGACATGAAGAGCAAGAGAAAAAGTATATGTAATTGGAACATCAACTGTAATGAAATTGGCTTATGCAACCACGTCAGTGTCACTTTGAGAGGAAGAGTCTTTAAAAATAAGTATTACTTATTTCATTTAGAAATAATGGCTTTTGGCTTTACTGAATGGAAATAGTAGTATTCCCTTATGTTTGACCAACAATTTGCATGCTACTTATCTTTCATTTGCTTTGACAATGACTCTGCAAGGTGAGTTCCGTCTGAGTTCGTGTGAGAGCGCTGAAGCTCAGAGGTTGTGATAATCATCAAGTCACCACTTGGCCTTTGGTGATTCAAGAGCACTCACTGCAGTTCCGTATATCCGATAGACTCCATTCTATTGCTTGTCCCTTAACTTCACTCTACACACCATTGTCTGATCATCTTCCTGGGACACGTAACTGGTTTATGCTGTGTCCTACTCTAAATCTGTGCATAGATTTTTGGACTTCATTATCTTTATGGTTTCTTTCCACCCAGAGAGCTGTTTTCAGAACCTAGGTGTTCGTTGTCGAATTTTTTACCCCCTTGCAGGATACTTTACTGCCTTGTATCAAAATACAGGATATTTGGTATACACCAAAGACAGGGTAAAGAGGAAAGCCTTTATAATAGCCTATCAATACAGGTACCTTAATATCCTCAGGAGATCCACACATCTTCGAATTCGGTCATTCCATAAGTCTTCTCTGTCAGCACATACCCCTAAATGTTTAAAAAACACATCTCTGGCTTCCTACCTGTCAAAACACAGCAGAACTCATTCACTTGTCTTGACTTATTTAAAACACCTGCTTACACCCGGTGCTCTATCACCTGAGAGTTCAGCAGCCAACAGCAGGTGAATACAAATGCTAGAAACTTCATTCAGCACACCTCTGTAGTGTTCTGTCCTCCTAGAGGGATCCCTAGGCATATCCAATTGGGGTGACAACCTCAGGCTCTATGCTTTGGGACATCTGAGACTGTTGCAGTTATTGATGTAGAGATAAGGCTCAGGAGGAGGCACATAGGAATCAAGCTTTCCCAGCTGCCATTTAACAGGGTACTTGCAATGGTTCTCTGAGGTTGCTGGATCGTTAGGGTCGAAAGGCTAACCCCGGCTTTGCACAGAAGCCAGAGAGTGACGCACCTTGTTTAGAGCCAGCCAAACCTGTTTATAACTGGCCTTCTGAATGCTAGCGCAAGAACTTTTCACTGTATGTAGTGTGCTGCCTCTCATGCTAGTTCTCCCAGGTGAGAACTGGCCTCATGTCTCCCTGCCAGAAAAAAATGGATTTCCTGCTTCTTTGTGTTTGTATGTAGGGAAAAGCTTGGGAGATTGCTTGACATGTAGTAAGAAAAGAAAATAGCTAAAAAATTTGAGTGCTTACTATGTGTCAGGTTGTTTATGCAATTATTTCCTATAATGTTCATACCTGTTTCTAGGAGGTATTTTCCTGACCTGTCTGCCAATAAGGAAACTGAATCTCGGAACAGTTACGATGCCTGCACAGCTACGGAGGATTTAAGTCCTGGTCTGTGTGACTCAGGAGCCACACTGAAACCTTGCACTTCGCTTCACAGTACCAAGGTGTGCCTTTTATCCCATGGCCCCATCCACTCTGCTGACACGTACGTGAGCAACTTGTAAGAGATGTTTACTTATTGCACTGACCTGTCTGACAGTTCCCTAGAAACCCAGCATGGGTGAGCTAGCTCACTAGTCATTGGAACTCTGATCTCCTATTACTTCCTTTTCTCCTTTTCTAGCTCCTTCCTCCTGTTTTGACAGCATTTTGATTTCTTCAGTATGCTTCTCTGACTTTGAGGTTTGGATGGAGGAGTAGGGGAACAAGTGCCTTCCAAAAGCCCTAGTCTCTCATTTCTGAAAGTGAGGTCTGCGGAGACGTGCTGTCAGATTCCAGAACCCGTGAGTGAAGGGCCCAAAGGTGTCTGTCCGTAGGAGAGACAGGCACTTCTCTGACATGGTGCCAGAAACCCCAACCAGGACACGTAGGCAGAGATTCCAGGGGATCGGAGTCCAGTCCAACATAATGAGAGACTTATTACAGTGTGGGCCATAGGAAAACTAAATTGATAATGAGTCCACCATCACTAGAGATATTTAAAAAGGGCCTAGACATTCACTTGGCAAAGATGTTACAGGGAGATATGAACATTGGAAAAAGACATTTGAATCAAAATGACATTTGAGGGCTTTTCCGGTCTTGGGACTCTGTCTTGAATTCACTTATAAAGTTCATATTGGGAATAAAGGTTTCTCCTTGTTATGATTTACACCAACTTGTGATGTCGCCTCCCTCCTCCCCCTGTGCTTCCCCTGTCCGAACAACTACTCGATTTAAGAAGGGACCTTCGGACAAGGAAGGATGTGGTTCCTTCCCGCTGGCAGCCCTCCGGGTCAGAATGGGAGACTTGTGCTGGGCCTGGCACGGATCCGTTGGGCCCTCTTACCAGCCCCGTTGTGGCTGTGACCAGAGCACGTGGGAGGTACACATCCATGTAGAGAAACTGTCCACTAGCTGCCAGCTCTGGATTTTTTTTTTTTTTTAAGTACTGATGAATGCAGTGTTGCCCAGGTTAGATAGAGCTCTTGGAGGAATGAAGAGACACCTACCTACAAGTTCCAGTCTGGCCAGACAAGCATCCCTTGAAAAATATTCTCTCTGCAGTTGGCAGCATAAGAGAAAATGCCTTTGAGAGCAGTTTCTTCTTGCCATTTCAAAGGACAGCGGCTTGTAAGCCAGGACATGAGGAATGCAAAGCTTCTTTTTTCCCTATTTTCTTTTTTTAAATTGGCTTAGTACTAATCTGAAAGCTATGCTGTTCCAAAATGATAATCCTTTGATTTAATGTCAGAATTGAAACAATTCCTTAGTTCTTGAAGGAAGGGGTATTACAATGATAGGAAATGTTCAGCGATTGTTAACAGCTTTGATTTGAAAGAATGAAAAGAGTGTTACCGAAACTGGCAGCCGGGCTTGCTGCCTGGTGCTGCAGCTAAGAATGGACAACACTTTTCAATTCAATACAGTGATTTTTCCCCCTCTCAGGACTTACAAAGACTTTACCAATCTCCAACCCACTACAGTGTAAATGTATTTCAATAGCATGGTATAGCTAAGTATGCTTTGCTCAAATCTATCATGCTTGAATATGTCAAACTGTGAAGTCTTATCTTTTACAAGGAACCTTCAGGAACTCACAGCTATCTGATGACAGGTCAGCCCCACTGTCTCCAGGAAATAAGCATGATAAAAACTTCATAGCTGCAAGAACATGTTAGGGATCCGGTTTAACACAGCCTGGAGGTAGTCTGGCCAAGATTTTCCACATACACCATAAATCTTCACTAAGCCGTGGGAAGACAGCGGCGGCTGTCGCTTCTCTAGCAGCACGCTCATTGTTCCTGGGCCCAAGGAGCTGTCTTTCGTTGACACAGGACCGGTGTCTGTTTAGACAGGACTCTTTCCCTGGGATATAAATGGTGTGTTATTTTTAGGGGATGGTTCTATTTTCTAGTAGTTTTTCAGAGACGGGAGGCAGCGTAAGAGAAACACTTGCCCTGGGAATCAAAAGCCATCTCATGTTTTCATAAGTGAGCTACTGACCTCAGGAAAATCACTTCTCCTTCCTGGGCTCCTGGTTCCCAAACAACATTGTTTGATTTCCAAGGCCCTTTTTGATTTTCTGGAGGTTATCTTGATAAGAAGATAGATAAAGGCAGAGAGAATTAAAAAGCATTCAAGTGGAGGATAGAGCTTAGGAAAATAAGTTTATTTTAAATAGGACTCAGAAAGGCCTCGTTGCAGTAAGCCTTCATAGCAAATATGTGAGACTTTGTTTTGCATACTGCAGGGTAGTATTTGGATTTCCCCATATGTCTCATTTCCACTTGATAAGACCTACCGAGAACCCTGAATCATAGCCCTGAGGAAGCTTAGAGACCATCGGGTTCAACTCCCTTATTTTCTCCATAATGACCCCAAGGTCCTTGTTTAGGGCTACACAGACCCTTGAATTCAAATCTCCTGGCTCCTTGTTCAGGTCACTGGTTTATATTGCCCCTTCAGTTTATTTAGTAGTGATGAGTTCTTAGTAAAAGAATCAGGCCAAAGTTTCACAATTGATTGATTCTAAATAATAAAATTTGGTGACCAGAAATATATGCTAGCAAGATTTGTTTTATATGTATAGTTTATTTTCCCCATGATAAATTTTTTGGGCATGAATTCCCTTTTGTAGGCCTTTTTTTTCCTGACCAATAATGCCTTTCTTTCTTGTAGGTTTTAGAAGGTCCACTTTCTCTTCCTTATAACTCAGCCTTGGGTCCCTGCCAGGGCCACTCACCTTCACATTTCTAATCACAGTCTCTTAAGGTAAAACCATAGCTCTCTGAAAGTACTCAGTGATAGGTGCATTTTAGGTCATAGAGTAGTATGACCTAAATTAAGGTTTTGGTTCCTAATTACTAGTTTTGTAAACATGGGGTAGACACTGACACTATAGCATAAGAGTTACTTATCCTAGATTATGGATATGATTATTTCCAACAATCAGCTGACCTTGGATCAATCAAGTTGTCTTTGTGTTTTTATTGTTTTGGTCTGTTAAGTAAGGTGGTTGGCCCATGGCCCTCCTGAGGTCTTCTGTGATCAAGGATCTTGTAATTGTTTTTTTTTTTTTTTTTTTAAGCCCTGACTGGTGTGGCTCAATGGACTGAAGGCTGGCCTATAAACCACAGGGTTTCTGGTTCAATTCCTAGTCAGGGCACATGTTTGGGTTGCAGGTCAGGTCCCCAGTAGGTGGCATATAAGAAGCAACATTGATGTTTGCTCTCTTTGTCTTTCTCCCTCCTTCTCCTCTCTCAATCAATCAATCAATCAATCAATTAATCTTAAAAACAAAAAAAAGAACACAAATTTCTCTTTTTTTAATTTAAGGTTTTATATATTTATTTTTAGCGAGGAGAGGGAAGGGAGAAGGAGAGGGAGAGAAACATCAGTGTGTGGTTGACTCTCATGTACCCCTTACTGGGGACCTGGCCTGCAACCCAGGCATGTGCCCTGACTGGAAATCAAACTGGAGACCCTTTGCTTCGAAGGCCAGCACTCAGTCCATGAGCCACACCAGCCACAGCTAATCTTGCTGTAACTGTTTTAGTAGCATATATTTCTGAAGTGTATTCCATAGCACACAGCTATTTCATAGAGAGTATCCTGAGAAATTATACTTTTAATTAGTAATTCATGGCCATGATTTGAACATCATTTTTTTTCACTGTCCATAATAATGTCCCCAGGACTTATGGAAATACATAAGATTCTAATGCTAAATGAATGGCCTCAGACTCTGAGATTACTAGGGTTGGGTTTTTTTTTGTTGTTGTTTTGTTTGTGATTTTTTTTTCTAATAGCTCAACTTTTTCACTGCCACATCAACATACCTACTTACAAAAGCCTTTTTCCTCTCATCCAAATTAGCTACTCTTTCTGCTTTGGCATAAGGGCTTGAATAAAAATCTGAGGCTTTGTACTATAAGCGACATTGATTCATTATTTTATTATTATTATTTTTTTTAGATTAAGGCAGAACTCATTCTGGTTGCAGTTAGACCGCTGGTTTGCATAGTTGTTGGTTACTGGGTATTTGCTTGCTAGTTGACACTGGCTAGTAATTGAGTTACCAACTGCTATCTGCCTTTTATTCTCTGTGTTGCGCCTTCCTCCTCTGTTACCTATTAATCTTCTTAGACGTCAGAAGCATGTTGGGTTCTTGCTGTGGTCTTATGAGTAGATGCTAGGACTCCATGGATTTTATTAATGCTGAAGGAAAATCATCATAAACCGTAAGTATGGAAAGAGGAAATGTTTTTAAAAACTTAAAAATGTCATCAATAGGAAAATGGTTGAGCACATAATGCTATAACTGGACAACGGAATTGTATTTAGCCATTTAAAAGAATGAAGCCTACATACATAAAATGATTTAGGAAAATGTGAATGATATATTGTTACATGAAATAAGCAACTTGTACATTCACACATGATTCAGTTTTGTAAAAAAACAATAAAGAAAAGCTTATGTGTGAAAAGATGGAAAACTCTTAATCAGGTAGTTAGATGTATGTTAGGAGTGGGATTGATAAGTACTTAAAAGAGAGAAGGGGACATGATGTTTTCCCCTCCTATCTAATATAAATTCTTTAAAGGGGGATAATAAGATTCTAGGTACTTTCCCTTAATTTTTTTATTATGAAAAATTAAAAACATATAGCAATGTTGAGAATATGTTTCAGTGAGTACCCATGTAACCACTGCCTAGATTCTACTATTAGCATTATATAATACTTGCTTTATCACATTTTTATACATTTATGAGTCTATGGGTGATTTTTATGTTTTCCCATATTTCCAGACTTATTTGAGGAAAGAACCTGTAGCCTCTTGCTAAATGAGAAACATAACCTGTTGCTAAAATCTGTAAAAACCATATTTACAGATTTTACTGATTTGCAGACACAGAAACAAATATTAATAGAGAATTTGTTAGATACTTATACCTTAGATATCATTGGTACTTTTCTCTTCCTTCTTTTTATTTTTTTACTATTAATAATATTGGCAGAGTTAGCAATGAACTTGAATTTCCTAGGCATCCTGTGAGTCCCCGTCCCCTGCCACCATGCATTCACTCTGTACCATGCTTTTCGATGTTCCCCTTGACAGCTTTGCAAACCCTATATAGTCTGATAGCCTCCTTCACAGGATATTACATTATGACATATTTCTGGAAATTACCAGGTTTTGAGAATACCAGGTTTTGAGGATTTATGATTCCTTTGAGCCACTGCTTGATTTTAGGGTTCTGATTGTCAGAAACTGCAAGGAACTTGAGACAAACCATAGTTTGTTTCAGTTTACATAATCTCATTTGAAGAAAGTTTATTCAGTTGAGGATACACAATGATTTGCAGAAAGGCAATTATATTGAAGAATAATGATTTGGGGTATTTATTATAAATATCAGAATGTGGAATATGAATAACTTTTGGTCATAACTAAGTACTAGGATCTTTTATTCTGCTTAATTTAAAAGCTGAACTTGCCTGCCATTTTGGTGATCAGATGTTCTTTTCCCCCTAAAAAAGGATCAAATCCATATAATATCCCTATTCCTTCTCCCCTGGTTTACCATTCCTAGCCATGTTCCCGTAACCCTTTTTCTGCTCCCCTGCATATCACACTGTAGTCTTATCAGATGTCTTGGTTTCCACCAAATAACTGATGTACTTTTCTGCTTTCAGAATTTTGTTCAACTTGTTTTCTATTTTTATAATTTCAACTCCTCTTTCCTTCCCTTCTTTCTTCTTCACTCTTCCACTCTCTTCTGTGGTCTCTCTGACCCACCCCCCCACCTGTGTGTATGTACACACATACATCTCTACTTGTGTAAATCCAGGGACTTCCTCTCTAGATCTACCTGCTAGAAGAAATCAGTTCATTCTTAGCATTCCCGTAATATATTATTTACACTTTATCACGTAGAAGGTTGCTCCTAAATCTATGATGTGCAGAGCAACAGAGGAATTATCCTCTGGGGGTTGACTGGAAATGCAGACTCCTGAGTCCTGTCTTGGACTTACTGAATCAAAACCCGCATTTCCCCGAAATCTCAAGATCATCCTTATTCACATTACTATTTGAGAAGCACTGTCTTAGAACAGATACCCAAGTTCACCTCTTACTTGACTGCTATTGTATTAGTGGATTCTGATGGAACGTGTCTTATAATCAGGGACTGTCTTCACCTTTCATCTGCAGGGCATGGCGGGTAGATTTGCACACAGAAGGGGCCGTTCAGTGTATGTTTTTGAGTGAAAGCCTGTGCTTTCAATGAGTAAGGGTATGTGAGGGAAATATATGAATGCACAGTATGTTCATGATTCTTGTTAGCAAGAAAGCATTCATATTGTCTCATTTCTGTCATTGCTGTGGTTGGGTTTTAGAGACCCGGTACAAAAAGACTCCTCACTTTATCAAATCTGTTTTCTCCTCTCACTTTGGCAAGTGCCACAATGAAATGGGGCATCTGAGCTTCCGAAACTCATGTGAATTCATTCTCCAAGAGCATATGAGGTCTGTCTGGAAAAAGTACCCCCATTGTTAATATAAGGAAAATGGTTTGCATGACATAGATATAACCTGGTGGCCAAAGAGAGTGGACTGGAATGTGCATGCATGAACAACGATGACTTCACTGTCCTACTCAGTGGGGGCAGTAGACACCATTGAGTGAGCAAGGGTACTGTGTAGCAGTCGTATTCAAAATGAGCAAGTAGAGCAACAAATCTGCATTAAATTTTGTGTTAAGCTTGAACAATACTCCGCAGAAACTATTCGGATGATTCAGAAGCCTGCTGCTATGGGCAACTGGTGATTGGCAGCTCCATCATGACAATGTGCCCACTCATGCATCATGACTTCTGCAGAGTTTTGGTGAAACATCAAATCACCCAGGTGACTCAGCCCTCCTACAGCCCAGATTTGGTGCACTGTGAATTTGGCTTTTCCCAAAACTAAAATCACCTTTGAAAGGGAAGAGATTTCTGACCATCAGTGGGATTAAGGAAAATATGATGCGGCAGCTGATGGCAATTAGGAGAATTGTATGAGGTCCCAAGGTATCTACTTCGAAGGGGACTGAGGCATCATTGTCCTATGTACAATGTTTTTTGTATCTTGTATCTTCTTCAATAAATGTCTCTATTTTTCATAGTACATGGATGGATACCTTCTGGACAAACCTCATTGTATTTAAGGCACAGAGAAACATTGTACTGAGATTTTATGAATAAGGTTGTAGTTGTACAATGGGCATCATTGTTTACTTGTTTCAAGAACTGAAAGCCTATTCCCTGGCTGGTGTGGCTCAGTGGATTCAGCACTGGCCTGCAAACCAGAGGGTCACTGGTTCAATTTCCAGTCTGGGGCACATGCCTGGGTTGCAGGCCAGGTCCCCAGTAGGGGGTATGCAAGAGGCAACCACATATTGACATTTCTCTTACTTTCTTTCTCCCTCCTTTCCTGTCTCTCTAAAAATAAATGAATAAAATCTTTAAAAAGAAAAAAATTGAAAGCATAATCACAAGGTCAGAATCTAATTTTGGCACATCTGAGTTCAGGAAAATAATATTGTTTAGTTGATTATATTTGCTTTTTAAAAAAACTTGGAAAGGGAGAAGCTTTATAATTTCAAAAGTGCTTTTTCAATCAGTCCTTATAAATTTTCTTCAGATACTTTTCCCCAACATCTTCATCTTTCCCACTTTCCTTGAAATTATTGCTTTTGTTATCTGTCACTTCTGTCTTCTTTGCCAATCTTTACATCTTTGTTTTGTAGTTTTCTTATTTATTCCACCCCCTATTTCTATAATTCTGGTGATGTTCATGATCCTTCACAAAAATGCTCAATGTAATTAGTAAAATTACAGTAAATATAAATATATAAATTAAATATAAAGTAAATAACTAAATTAAAATAAATATAATAAAATAAGTAAAATAAAGTAAATATAAGTATAAATAACATAATTATAAGTAAAATAACTAAAATAAGTTACCAAACCGATGATAATTTAATCTATATATAAGAACAAGCTTAGACTTTGGGTCAAGATGGAGGTGTAAGTAGACATGGCCCACCTCCTCATATAAACACAGTAAAAATTACAACTAGACTACAAAGCAAATATCATCTAGAATAACCAGAAAATTGAGCTGTATGGAAGTCCAACAGCCAAGGAGTTAAAGAAGTCACATTCATCCAGACAGAGAGGAGGGGCAGAGATGCAGAGAGATGCAGAGAGCCACAGAGATGTGAAGAAGAGTGGAGCGGTGTGGAGAGGCATGGAGACGCTGAGGGGCAGGATGGGCAGTCCCACACTCATGTGTGATAGATATAAAATGGGGGATACCTTGGGAGTGAGGGATCCCAGTGCCACACCAGACCACCCAGCCCAGGGTTCCGGTTCAAGGAAGGTAAGTCCCCAAAACATTTGGCTATAAAGACTAGTGGAGGTTGGGATGGTGGAAGAAACTGTGGAATTCTTAAGAGTCTCCTCTTAAGGGCCTGCAGCAGATTTAGGACTTATACAGATGCATGCCCTCTGGGATTCAGCACCACGGAAAAAGCTAGAAGGGCACTGGTAGCATATGGGAAGAAACTGAAGGGTCTAGCATCAGGATGAGTGTTGAGAGACAGCTTCCTCCCGCATAAAACTCCAGTGGCCTGGCAGTAGCATTGTGCCCTCCCTAAGCTTTCCCCTACAGAGCCACGGAGTGGGGACACAGATTGCCCTGTACTGATGGTTACCTAGGACTCCACCTCCTCCAACTTAGTGATGCTCTTTTCTACATTAGGCCATGCTACTAAGACAGGGAGTCAAAGCAGCTCTACCTAATACACAAAAACAAACACAGGGAGGCTGCTAAGTTGAGGAGATGAAGAAATATAGCCCAAATTAAAGAATAGATCAAAACTCCAGAAAAAGAACTAAATGAAATGGAGATAAGCAATCTAACAGATGCAGAGTTCAAAACACTGGTTATTAGGAGGTTTAAGGAACATCAACAGCGTAAGAAAGACCCAGGCAGTAATGAAGGTTATACTAAGTGAAATAAAGAAAAATTTGCAGGGAATCAACAATGGAGTGGATGAAGCCGAGAATTAAATCAATGATTTGGAACACAAGCAGGGAAAATTTAATCAGAACAGCAAGAAAAAAAGAATACAAAAATGTGGAGAGGCTAATGAACCTCTGGGGCACCTTCAGGCATCCAACATTAGAATCATTGCGGTGTTGGACGGAGAAGAGGAAGAGGAAGAAACTGAAAACTTATTTGAAAAAATAATGAAAGGAAACTTGCCTAATTTGGTGAAGGAAATAGACATACAAGTCCAGGAAACACAGAGAGTCCCAAATTAGATTGACCTAAAGAGGATCACACCAAGACACATCATAATTAAAATGCCAAAGGTTAAAGATAAAGAGAGAATCTTAAAAGCAGTAAGAGAAAAAACAGATAAGTATCTATAAAAGAGTTCCCTTAAAACTGTTAGCTGATTTCTCAAAAGAAACTTTGCAGGCAAGTAAGGATTGGCAAGAAATAGACAAAGTGATAAAAAGCAAAGACCTACAACCTAGATTATTCTATCCAGAAAAGCTATCATTTAGAGTTTAAGAACAGATAAAGTGCTTCCCATACAAGGTGAAGCTAAAGGAGTTCATCATCACCAAGACATTATTATATGAAATATTAAAAGGACTTATTTAAGAAGAAGAATATTAAAATGACAATAAATTCACAACTCTCAACATATAAACCTAAAAAACAAACAAGTAGAACCAAAATATAATCGTAGATATGGAGATCATTTGGAGGGTTATCATTTAGGAAGGGAAAGGGGAAGAATAGAGGAAAAGGTACAGGGAATAAGAAGCACAAATTGGTAGCTACAAAATAGTCAGGGGGATATTAAGAACAATATAGAAAATTGAGTAGCCAAAGAACCTACATGCATGATTCATGGACATGAAAAAGGGGGTGGGGCCTGCTGGAGGGAATGGGGTACTGGGTGGATGGTGCAAGGGTGGAAAATTTGGACAATTGTAATGGCTTAATCAATAAAATATATTTAAAAAACAAAAAATATAAACCACTACCACATGAAAAAAAAAAAAAGAACAAGCTTAGTGGATGCTTGCAATTTTTTTCCTGTTATTGAAAGCAAAGTTGAATATGTAATTTTATGTTCATCCATTTTGTTTAGATTATTAAATTTTTGAATACTTGTCCATTTCTATGTATTATTTATTTAGTAGACATTCTCCAGTTCTGTGCTCTTCATGTGGCATTTCAATGGATGCAGAAATGAATTATAAAAAACAAAATGCAGCTTGTCTGCCCTTCAAAACTTTAAGGTGCTCACAGTGAAATAGAAGAGTTGAGAAAAACAGGAGTAACCATACTACAAGACAGAAGGGGATAAATACTATCAAATATAACAACACTGTCATAGAGTTTTTGTTTAGAGAAATCCAGGAGGTATTGGAATATATAGAAATGGCGGGGAGTTTGTTAGAGCATCGAGGGTCTAGTTTCTATGAATTCTAGTTATTGTTCTTTACAATTGTAATCTCATTCTATCTCACTTTTTCTCTTTCTCCCACTGTCTCTCACTCCCTTCCTTTCTTTTCCCAATGGTTCTTTTTACCTTTCTTCCCTTTTGTTTTTCCATTTTTTATCTTTGATAAACTAATGTTTGTATATGTTCACTTTGAAGCCAAAGTCTCAAAAAGCACAGAATTCTCTGATTGGAAGTCATTTTATAAACCTCTCATGAGCTTGTCTGTGGGGAAATTGTTTCCCATCCTGGATGTACAATTAACCATTTATTTATGTTCGTAAATCTCAATACTAACTCATTAATTGAAAATTTATTTATTTTTCTTCCAAAAGCTTCTTTGCCCCTTCTTCTAGCTTGGCTGCTTGTTTGTAATAATGAGAATTGTCTTCACTCTCTTGTGTCTGTATTTTAGTTCTTCTTTTCCACTAAAACGCCTTGTAGTAAAATGTATAGTTGTTACTGGCTTAGGAGGTATTGGGAAAATATAATTGAAAACAAAATCTCTCAACCCAGAAATTCTCTCCACAAAGATGAGAGAGAACGGAAACACTTTTATTCTTGAATAAGCATTAAACCAACATGTGGTACATATCACAGGCAATCCACTAAGAGACTGCAAAAACAGAAAGTAATGTCACCCTTTTATAAAGCCATGTAGCCCATTGTGTACATGCTTTCAAGATGATCAATAACTTGTCCTCAAATAAGAGAGCTTGGTAGCATCATTTGTCACACACAGTTCTTCCTGACCTTACATGGTGATAGGGATGACTATCCGTGCTGTTTAATTGGCTTTATCCAAAGGAAAACCTCATATTTTTATTTTAACTTTATTTTATTATGGTAAGAATATTTAAAATAAGATCCACACTGGCAACAAATGTTTATGTCTACAGTACATTATTTTTGACCATAGGTACCATGTTGTATGGCAGATCTGTAGAGCTCATTTGTCTTTCTTTACTGAAACTTGATGCCCATTGATTCTAAACTTCCATCCCCCCAGCAGGCCGAGGCAATCATCTTTCCACTCTTTAATTCTATGAATTTGACTATGTTATACAACTCATAGAAATGGAATCATGCAGTATTTGTAATTCTGTGACTGAGTTATTCCACTTAAGTATAATGTTCTCAAATTTTATTAATGTTACATATTGCAAAATTTCACTTCTAAGGCTCTATAGTATTACATTGTATGGATATACCTTTTTTGTGTGTGTGAATAGTGCTGCAAAGAATATGGAGTGAAGATATGTCTTTGAGATACTAATTTCAATTTTTTTTGGATGAACACCCAGAAGTGGGATTGCTGGATCTGATAGGTAGCAATTTTGCAACTGGGAGCCAGGTGTGCCACTGAATTTAGGCCCCCGTCTTCCCACAGAAACTGGAAGGCATCACCCCTATCTTCATGCTTACATTTCAAAAAGATGGTCCCAGGTCTTTGAGAGAGACCTTCATGCAGCATGAAGCTGACCAAAGACCTCTCTAGTCCTTAAAAGGGTTTATATGAAGAAATGAGAAAGCGCCCAATAATTACTATTTTTCTGAAATAAATGCTCTAACAAAAAGGAACAGAGGGAAACTGCTTCCTTTATTTTCAACAAGGAAAATTAAGCCTCCTTTTTTAAAATTTGTATTTATTCTTATAGAGGCTAGAACATATTTTAGTGTGTTAATGCAGTTAGTAACTAAAGTCTTAGTTTTTTTCTGAGTTTATGATCAAACTGAGATTCAGTTGAGGTTTGTCTTTGGCCTTGTGTAAAAAACTATATGCCTTCATGCTGGAATCTTGTTTGAAAATTCATTAGCATTTCTAAAATTTTTAGTGTGATGAAATATACATGAAACATACCATTTTCACTATTTTTAAGTGTACAATTCTGTGACATTAAGTACATTCATATTGCTGTTCAACTACCATGGCTATTCATTTGCAGAACTTTCTTACCCAAGTTACAACAGACACTGTATTTATTAAACATTAACTCCCAATTCCTTCCTGTCCCTGGCAACTGCCATCATTAGCACTTTAATCTACCTTTTAAAAACTGCCTGGACAAGAGAGAGGGCTTCATGGTGGTTTGCCACAACATGTGTGGGTCTTTAGAATATTATGCTAAGTGAAATAAGTCAGACAGAAAAAGTTAACTATATAATTTCACTGGCACGTGGTATATAAAACTGGAAGCAACAAACAAGAAAAATACAGACTCATAGACACGGACAACAGTATGGTGGTTACCAGAGGAAAGGGAGGTGGGGAATAGTAAAAGGTAAAGGGGGCCAAATAGATGGTGATGGCCGATGATTTGACTTTGGGTGGTGGGCACACAATGCAATATGAAGATCATGTGTCATAGAAGTGTATACTTGAGACATATATAACCTTATTAATCAATGTCACTCCAATATTTTAATAAAAGGAAAACTGCCTAGAGAAGTAAGTAGAGTTCTCTTTGCCCAGGATTTGAAGCAAAGGTGTTTTCCTGGAAAACTGAGTAGGAAAAACCACTTTAAAACCTTTGAATGTGGTGACATCACTTATTCAAGTGATGATCATTAATTACAAATAACGTGTCTGCGCAGTTCCCACAAATGTCTAATTTGTGCCACTGAATTTCTTTCAAAGTAGTAAAAACTGATTTTGGAGTAAAATATTGTTGCTAATAATTCAGGGATTTTACTTATGTAGATTGACATTTTCTACTAACTTTACTTTGGTGAATCCTCATCTATCATCATCGATCTTTTGTATATTTTGTGGTTACACAGCAAGTTTCCTATGTTTTGCCTATGACCTGCCATGGGCAGTGGAGAGAATGATGTAAAAGAATGGGGGCTGCTGGTCTGCTTCAGTCAGAGGACTAACCTACTTACTCTTCCTTCTGTTTTCTTTCACTCTCTCTTCATTTTCATCAATAACTTGATTGCTTTGGATTTTTTTCTGTTAGGGTTCCCTTTATTTTTTAAAATTATGTATATTTTATTGATTATGCTATTACAATCTCCCCTCTTAGTTCATATCCATTGGTCATACATAAAAGTTCTTCAGCTTCTCCGTTTCCTATACTATTCTTAACCTCACCCTATCTATTTTGTACCTACCAATTATGCTTCTTATTCCCCATACCTTCCCCCATTTTCCCCATTCCCCCCCCCGCTGATAACCCCCAATGCAAATCCATTTCTGTGATTCTGTTCTGATTCTAGTAATTTGCTCAGTTTGTTTTTGTTTTTTAAGGTTCAGTTGTTGATAGTTGTGAGTTTGTTGTCATTTTACTGTTCATAATTTTGATCTCCTTTTTCTTAGATAAGTACCTATAACATTTTATGTAATAATGGCTTGGTGATGATGAACTCCTTTATCTTACCTTGTCAGGAAGCACTTTATCTGCCCTTCCATTCTAAATGATAGTTTTGCTGGATAGAGCAATCTTGGATGTAGGTCCCTGCTTTTCATCACTTTGAATACTTCTTGCCAGCCCCTTCTTGTCTGCAAGGTCTCTTTTAAGAAATCAGCTGACAGTCTAATGGGAACTCCTTTGTAGCTAACTCTCTTCTTTTCTCTTGATGCTTTTAAGATTCTCTGTTTACCTTCAACCTTTGGCATTTTAAGTATGTTGTGTCTCGGTGTGGCCCTTTTTGGGTCCAACTTGTTTGGTACTCTCTGAACTTCCTTGGCTTCTATGTTTGTTTCCTTTGCCAAATTAGGGAAGGTTTCTTTCAGTATTTTTTTCAAATAAGTTTTCGATTTCTTACTCTTCCTCTTCTCCTTCTGGCATCCCTATGATTTGGATATTGGTACACTTAAAGTTTTCCCAAAGGTTCATAAGCCTCTCCTCATTTTTAAAAAATTCTTATTTCTTATTTCTGTTCTAGGTGAATGTTTATTTCTTCCTTTTGTTCTAAATCATTGATTTGAATCCCTGCTTCCTTCCCTTCACTGTTGGTTGCCTATATATTTTACTTTATTTCACTTTGTATAGCCTTCACTTCTTCCTTTATTTTGTGGCCGTACTCAATCATTTCTCTGAGCATCCTGATCACCAGTGTTTTGAATTCTGCATCTGAAAGGTTGCCTATCTCTGTGTCGCTTAGTTCTTTTTCTGGAGTTTTGATCTGTTCTTTCATTTGGGCCATATTTCTTTGTCTCCTCAATTTGGCAGCTTTCCTGTGTTTCTGTGTATTAGATAGAGTTGTTTTGACTCCCTGTGTGGGCCCGCCTGTTAAGTTGTAAGAGGTGGAGTCTTAGGTGTTTGCCAAGGTAGAGTGACCTACTTTGCCACTGTGTGGTGCTGTTATGTAGGGGAGAGGTCAGAGAGGGAACATTTGCACTTGCTCAGCTCTTGCCCCATTTTCAGTCACTTCTCCCGCTTCCTGTAAGCCACTGGTACCCTTCTAGCTGCTGCCCTAGTACTGGTTCTCCAAGTGAGTGAGTTATGTACATTCTAGGACCCTGTGGGGCCCTTTAAATGGGTTCTCCTGAGAGACTGCATTTTCTTCTGGCACCCCAACCCCTATTAGTTTTTACAGCCAGAGGTTATGAGACTTTATTCCCGGGCTGGAACCCTGGGCTGCACGGTCTGGCCTAAGGCTGGGATCACTCACTCCCCAGTTGTCCCTCCCTGTTTTCATCCACCACACATAAATGTGGGACCAGCCACTACTGTCTCACTGTGCATCCTCTCCACCCCGGCTCCCATCTCTGCCTTTCCTACCAGTCTGGATGAATGTTTCTTCTTTAACTCTTTGGTTGTTGGACTTTCATACAGTTTGATTTTCTGGCAGTCAGGTTGTTTCTTTGTTTTTAGAATGGTTGTTATCTTTCTTGTGGTTGTGTGAGGAGGCGAAGCATGTCTACCTACTCCTCCATCTTGGTAGGAAGCTCAGAGAAACTTATTTAAAACCAAGGTCAGCTATGTGATTGCTGTGATAGCTTGAGTGAGATACTTCACATTTTTCACCTAATTTCTTCATCTTATAAGACAAAAAATTATATTCCTTTCTGAATAATTGTTGTGAATATCAAATAAAATAAGACATGAAAAGAGGCACTGTGTATACCATCAAATCATGAATTATTTCAGTTTAATAAGGGACCTAGCATGTAGGAAGGATTTGAAAAATATTTGTTGACTGAACAGCTATTGTTCTCAGAGTTAAATTTCCTAGGGTTCTCTCCTCCCCACACATACACCTGACTTGGCTGATGATCTCTGTACTCTCTGCTTCCCTCTGGTTCCTGATCACATTCCTCTCTTGTGCTTCAGCTTAAAAACTAGAGTTCAGAGTTTGGGGATTGATAAGATGGGATCAAAGTCATGTTTGTTATGGCCTCTCATTGGCTCTTTCTTTCTAACCCCAGATACTTTCTCAGAACTTGTGGGTGGGATATAATTGGCAGTTAGATATACAGTCATCCACCAGAAAATAGACAGGAGGAAAAAGGGAATTTTCTTTTTCTCCAGAAGCATCATGCAGAGGAAATTTCATCCTGGCCAACAAATAATGAGCAGCAACAATGTTGAATCAGATACTGTGAATCCAAATTAAACAATATTCCTAGGCTAGTCCCAGGAGTCTCCCATGTGGATAGTCTGGCAGGAGCTCACTGGGGGTCTTCTGTTGTTCACTGTAATCATCAAACACAAGATAAATCAAATGTATGTATTAAAGGCATAACTAAATCTTACACTGGCAAAGCAGATGATGATCTTCGGGTATTCTTGTAAACTTTTTGGCAGATTTCAATGAGAAAACACCTCCCTGAAGATGATCTGGAAAAAAGAGATGAGTGTTGAGAGACCAGAGGTGTAGAATCAATGGAAAGAGTTATATGGTATTTTCCTACACTGTGGAAAAGCCTGTAGGAACAGCCTGCCATGGGACAGGTGATCTGCTGACTCCATTCTGCAAAGAGCAGTCATTCAATGCACAGTACCGAGCACTTGCAATGTCCTAGCATACATGCTAGACCCTGCGAGAGAAACATGCATCAGAGGTAGACCCTGTTCTTAAGCGTCTCAAGAGAGAAGATGTACACACTTAATTGTAGGACGGGGTAAAAAATTACATTACTGGGACCATAAGGGGAAGTTGTAAGGACAACCGAGGGACAAAGGGAGCTATCATGAAGGAAACAGGTTTGGAAATAGACCTGGAAGGATGGGCATTTGTCCATGTGAGGAGGGGCATGCAGGACATTCCAGACAGAGGACTGATGAAAAGGGAAGGGAGGCACGGGGTGATTTATAGCACCATCTGCACCTGCACCTGCGCCGGAGTCCGGGCTATCTGAGGAGTGGAGTAACAAGGGTTAGATAGAGATTTTTGCCAACATATCCAGCATATCAAGTAAAGGACATCAGGGAAATAGAATAAGATGAGCTATGTGAGAAAATCGATTTGGTCCTTGCCGTTAGTCAGCTTTTACAGGCGTCCCTGTGGCCCCCAAAACTTTCCTCAGTCATTTATAGGCTTCCTAAGACTTTCCTAAGGCTTCTTGTTTGTGACATGGTAGACATTTTTCCTTTTCTTTTGGCTTTGGAGAATATGATTTTGATCTGTTTTTCAAGCATCAGTGGATAGAAAGGATACTTACAGGCAAAAATCTGCTACTGGTTTTTAGGTCAGCCTAATGAATCTATGTATTTCCTCATCTTTTTTTCAGAGAGGGCAGACCAATTAAAAATAATAGCACTCTTAATTTTTCTAGCATATAGGTCCCAGAGAGTTCAGAGTTTGGGGTTGAGAGGAAGGGATCAAAGGCATGTCTCCTCATCTGTACTAACTCCTTTTATAATCAGAGAAATAATAGCTTCCCCGCTGTTGTCCTCCTCTTTCTCTTTCGTGTCTCATGTTCTGATTTGGCAATGGTCTTTACGCATCCAAAATGCTAGAAGTGAAGTCATAATTAACTCCAGTTAGCTATACTGGCGGAGCATAGCATTCCATACTTAAATCCAGCAGCATGTCCTGTCTCATTTTAGCTAGCCATTATGCTATTGTTTCTACAACAGCTTGCTACAGGGATGGGTTAGAAAATCAGAAAATTGATTTGAATTTCCCACTTCTTCCCCAATTAAGAAATCATGACCCTTACTTTACCAGGAGTTTTTTCTAGTATGCCCCATGAGAAAATTTACAGGAATTTCTCACAGCTTGGTTTGTTACTGCTTTCTTTTGCAGATGAAACACCCAATCCCCCTCACCTTTTTTCTCTGAAAGATCTTTCAGTCAGCATTTCTAAACTCTGCCAAGAATTTTAGTGCTTAGAGATATTTGAAACAGAGATTCATAAAGTCAATTAAGTTGGAGGAGTGCTGTAAATGATTCCTAAGTAATTTAGTTTCACAGTGTACGTTAGCATTCTAAAGACCCTGAGAAATCTTGTAGAAAAAGATAACTTTTAACCTCATTTTCACCTGATATTAATAACCCAATGTTTCTCTAAAATAAGGACATAATACCAAAATTTAATTTTTTAAAATAATTCCATGGAAGCCCAAACTGGATAATACAGATCAATATGTGGCCTTCGGAGGGTCTAAGTTAATCCAAACAAGATTTATATGTGGATGTTCTTTGTAATTTGGCAATCCTTTATACTCTGTCTGTATCAACAGAGCTGCTCTATCTTATTTTTCTGAATCCAAAGAAGCACCAAAGGGGACTGAACCAGTAAGACAATAATTTCAGCTGCAGAATGCCAATCTTGCAGACCCTGCAGGGTTATTGCAGAGTAAGATTAATTATGCAGATGCGCCACCCGAGGCTTCAGAGTTGAAGGACCCTGTTGTAATTCATTGCAGGATCACTCATGTAGCCAGCATTTTGATATGATTATTATTCCACCAAGGTTTTATCTGCCCTCAGACAATTACAGAACCACTTACCAGCATCTTTTATTGACTTCTTATTTAAAATGCCAAGGGCCACGGCGGGCACTCAGGTCTTGCTATTGGTGACAGCTACAGATCAATGGCGTGGAGCAATATGGGATTTTCTTAGGACATGACAGATGCTGAGATTGTTCGCTAATCAGAAGACAGACATTCAGACTCCATTACAAAATATTGTTTCTGGGCCCCATGTCTCTAACACAAACGTTTAAAGTAATGGCAACAAGAGCAGAGAGGATGCATACAGCACAAACAGCATGAGACTCGGTGTCAGGTGCCTTTGAACATTGGTTTCATGATTTATTTATATCTGTGGAACTTAGGGGAAATCACTAGTTTTTCTGTAAACAGTGTTCTCTGAAAATACTACTTTTGGGCCTCCAGTCTCTAACACAAACGTTCAAAGTAATGACAGCAAGAGCAGAGAGGGAGCATGTAGCAGAAAGATCATAAGATTCGGTGTCAAGATGCCTACATTTGAACACTGGTTTCACCATTTATTATCTGTGCCACTTTGGGGAAATCACTACTCTTTCTGTAAAATAAGGTTGATATTAAATACCAAACTCTTGGCAGTCTTCTGAGGTTTAAATGAATATATGTGGGTGAAAAAAATTGTGAAAGGCAAAATGTTTTAAATATATTTTTTGTGTTAATGAGAAAGACTTCCAATCTTCAACTGGCAGTGTCAACATAATCAAACATGCCTTTTATGGTCAAATTGCTTGGCTAATGTCCTGTGGACTCCTCTAGTCCCGGGTACTGCCACTGAGAGCAGAACGTGGTCACCATCCACTTGTATCGTGAGCAGCTTCAGGGGGCCTATCCTTAAAACGACGTGTGGGGTACAATTCCTATTTTTAATTGCTGTTCCTAGTTCATGGTTTTAGGGACTTCATAACTGCAAGATAATATCAGAATTCATCATCTAATTAGTATTTTCAACACATTTTCCTTTCTGTTCTATGCTCATTGGAAAAATTAAGGCTTGTTTTATCTTAATTTTGCCCAAATATGGCTTTCTTACTTATGGATGGATACATCTCAGAATGTTTACCTGTCTTCAGAGTTCAGCTGTAACGTCATATTGTTCAAGGAGTTCCAGGCCCCCTCGTCAGCACCCCCCAATCCTTTCCTTTATATTAAAATGCTAGTGATTCCTTCGTTAGGGTGCTTGGATTAATTTGTGTCCTTACTAATAACCATGAGCAAATACAGCTAAACTGCATTGTACAGTTAAAGAAATAATAATAGCAAGCATTCTCTTAGGGATTTTATATATGTTAACTCATATAATTGTATCAACACACATATGAATTAGGTACCTTTATTCTCCCCATTTTAAAGTTGAGGAACTAAGGCACAGATTAAATAACCTGCCCAACATTTCACAGGTACTGGGTGGCAAAACCAGGAATTGGAACATTGAACTAAAAGAACAGGCCTTTAACTAGAAGATTATAATAAGCAACATGCATGCTGGAGATCCGTACAGGTTGTGAGCTCCCAGATTCCTAGGGCAGGTTAAAATCTGTCCCTTCCTTTGACATTTAGCACAGAGGATCTGCGTAATAGGTCCTCAGTTATTGTTCATTAGCTTTGCATTGGTGGGAAAAGCACTCCTGAGAAGTTTATAGTTCAGCCACAACCGTCCCACTTGTACTCTATCAGTATATATATATATATATATATATATATATATATATATATATATATTTAGTGCATGTTTCACCCTCTTACTTAATTTTCTTGTCAAAGCATTTTAAAAGCTCCTATTATGCAATGTTTGAACACCTCTCTGTGAGAGTACTGTTTATTTCCAAGTAGCTGTATGGTGAAGATAAGGCATACTTGTTGAAATTAGGATCACTTGAGTCTTTAGTACTTTATGGATCAGTACATAATAGCACTATAAAATTCCAGCTCATTCTCATTCTGTTGAAAGGGCGATTGCATGTTCTTACCTTATTTGCAATAAAGTCACCAAATGTCAAATGCATATGTAAAGAACTATGGCCAGAGTTCCCACCCCATCCCTCCATCCAGAATGATTTCGCGGACTGAGGTTACATCCCAGACTATGGGACTGGTGGCTGCCCATTGCCATCTGTCAGGATGATCCTGGTGTCCAAAATTCAGTGAAAGAGGCCATAGAATTTTCTCAATGGGAACACAGACTCACACAGACCTCCTCAGTGTTGGTTCATAGGGGATTTTTTTTTAACACTTTGGATACAGAGAGATGATACTTTCATGAAAGCTCTCTAGTTTTGGCGTATGTGTCCCTGGGAAATCTTGGAATATTATCATTGTGTTTCAAAGACAAGATCAGGGTTGGGGGTGGGGGTGGGGATGGGGAGGCTGCCTCATGGGTCTCATTCTCCAGCAGACAGAATTCCCGAAGGAAGAGGCTCCCCCGAAACCCCTGTCTTTTCTCACATTTGGCGCAGTGTCTGGCACATTGATACGTCTGTGAGAGTTCTAAGTTTTTTACTTTATTTCTTCTTAATCAAAGTAGTTGTGGAAACAGAGGCACCAGGATAATAAAGAGCACAGGCAAAGTCACATAGCTGATTAATGCAAAAGTCAGTTCTAGGACCTGACTCATCAGGCCCTTGCCCCTCCCCCCTCGCCCCTCCCCACCCCACACAGCCCTGTTTCTCTGTGTAATGGAGATGGAGGAGCCCCTGTGTACTGCTGGGTCTGTTTGAGTAGCTGAAGCTACTGAAACTTCCACATCCCTGAACAGGAGGGCAGAAGAAGCTCTCTTCTGATAGATGATCCCTAGCAAGGCAATCCTTTTTTTTTGACACAAGCAGGGAGATGACAGGGGAATGTGCTCTTGTAAAAGGACAACTGTCTGTGTTGCGAGACCAAGCGTGACTTAGATCCATTCCAGTCCAATTTCAGAAAACAGGTCCCCTTTTTAGGCAGAGGATCTTGATGAGAAATCACTTCTGTTTAAACCCGCTCCTGGGGGAGGCTGCATTCTGTGGATGACCTTTAGCCTCGCTAAAAAGGCTATATACTGCGCATGTGAATATCTGTGTAAAATAAAGGAACAACACCTCATATTTGCATCATTTTTCACCATTTGTGAAGCTTTTTTCATAAACATTATCTACTTTGATCCTTAAAGCCGCTCGCAAAGTAATATTTGTTATTCTGTTTTATTGATAAGGATATTGGGGTCCACAGGGGTTAGGTAAATTATCCAAGGCACACAGTTCAGGCATGACCAACAGCAAACTAAACAGAGGTGGACTGTGTCCTAGGGGGATTTTTTTTCTATTATCCATCAGTTGCCCTATAATTTATATGTATTTATTATACAAAAGCATTGGGCTGTGTATTGTGGACACAAACTTGGAGTTCTAGTCCAAAAATGGATGTGAAAAGAGAAAAAACTAGATAAAACAGATCAGCACAGAAAAGTCTCAGGACTCTAAGGGAAATTTAGATACCTGCCCAGAGTTTTTAGAAAAGGCATCCTTTACTTCTAGCCGGTGGTGAGATAAAAGAACTGGGAGAGGATGGGCGGCGAAGTGGAGCTGTGGGAAAAGTTAGCCTTCGTTTCCCTTCCCTGGTAGCCACTTCAGTCTCAAGTAGAAGTGAATGATTTTTGAAAAGCACCTGCATCTGATGGATTGAAAATTGATCTGGGAATTAGAGTCTGGGTTCCCCCTTCTCTAATTAGAGCTTTCACACTATCAGTTTTCTGGTGAAACCCTAAGAGGTTTAATGCGTGAAATAGAAGTTGATGGTCACATAACATGGTTAATGCAGTGTTAAGACAAGTCAAACACAATATCTACTTAGTAGATTACCAGAGCTTTTAAAAAGCTGATGTGTGCTATGAATCTCCAAGGAAGAGATTTGTGACATGTTACTTTTCAATATCTGTGTGGCCCCTCCACCCTTTGACAGAGAGCTCACTGTGGGACAGGACAGTTTCCATCAAGCACTCCAGTGTGATTCTGTGGCCTGTGGCCTCTTCAGCAGTGTGTGGGTGGTGTCTTTCTATTGAGAGCCTCACAGATGGGATCATGACCTTCAGACCATCCCTTTAAATTGGAGAGGTTGTTAGTGCTGATGTTGCTATATGAAATTTAAGGGGAGAAAACCTCAGGTGGCTAAGAAGCTTTTCTATGCTGGAAAAAATGACTTTCCTAACCTGGAGGTGACTTTCCTAACCTGGAGGTGACCTGATTTTAGTTTAGAAGGTGCTATAACCTGTTTTGTGTCTGTGGTGGTTGTCAGACCACCTAATTCCCTACTCGAACTTTGTATGACATCACATTTCCCCAGAGAGTGGCTCCCTCCTCTATACTCTCACCTATGTCTGTGCAGTGCTGCTCTCTTGTCGCAGGACTGCTAGCTCCATGAGGACAGGGACATTTTCTTTCCCTTCTCTTTCCTTAGACTGTCCAGAGCTTGGGAAATATATGTTGCATGAATTGGAAGAAATGTTAGATATATTCGTCATAAATATTTTCCAGTCCCCAGCCTTGAAGTTCCCTGAGACAACTCCCTTTCACATTCTATGGTGGATTTTAAGCTGCTTTTTATTTGAAAGTTTGTACATGTTATCCAGTGCTCTTTTTCTAACATTCCTCTGTTTTTTAAACCACCCTTTAACTTCAAGCAGAAGTTTCCCATAGTTTTTATACAAGCATAACAAATTAATAGTAAGATACATAAATATCATGTGTACACATTGATGAATTTTTACAAATTCATCACTATGCAACCATCATCAGACCAAGAAATAGAACATCACCAGAACTTAGAATCCTCACTCTTGTCCCTGCCTGTCAATATTGCTAATGGTAATCCAACAATTAAATGAAATTATACATTAATTAATTTATGACATATTTTCCTTTTGAGTTTAAATTTTCCACTCCTTTGGAGTCTTTCCAATTTAAAGAAAGCAAAACAAGAAAAGTCCAACCTGTTTTATAATAAAACCAACATCATAACACCTCATGTTAGTATAGCGCTTCATAATGACAAAGTCTCCTTCCATGTGTCACATCATTTGATCTTTGACAACAGCCATGAGGGAGGGCAGCCATTTTTACTTCCATTAAAGAGTGGAGTGTTTGAGAATAGGGAAGGGAAACCTCTGGACCACAATTTCTCCATGTTCAAGATTCATTGTGTCACGTGGGCACCGATGAGGGTGAGCACTTTGTGAGGAATCTAAATGTGTAATGACAATGTTGTATACCTAAAACAAATACAATATTGTATGCAACTATAATTGAAAAATAAATTTTAAAAAAATTGTTGTAGAGCATATTATAACAATCTTGGCTTTTCTGTAAGTTGCAGAGGCCTGACTTGCAACTGTGACTGTCTTCTCTGAAATATTTGGGGAGCACAACATGAAACTTGGACCTAGTATGCTATGCAAAGTGTAGGACATGGAACGTTTTGCCCAGGGGTCAATAGTCAACTCGAATCAAGTAACTTGGGCTCTTCCTTGTAAATAAAGTTCATAGCAGCTCACATTTGCTGCTATATAGTTTCTCAATCATTTCACATATATTATGTCATTTAACATGAGTTAATGAAAACCAGCATTTATGGAGAGATGCTTACATTCACGGACAGTGCTAATCACTCCACAGGAATTATCAAATACACTTCTCCCAAAGAACTGAGGAGGTAGGAATTAGTCTCCATGACCCCCATGCAAAACTCCTGCCTCAGTATCTCTAAAGACAGAATACTTAATCATCCAGTTGTCCACCCACTAGGGAAAGGATGCACTGAAATACTCTTCTTATCCTCATTGAGAAGTGCCCACGAGCATCTAGCATGTCAATCTTAAATAAGTCATCAAGGCAGCAAACAGGTTATAACTTTATCTAAGTGGTTGCTGTGGATATTGTTCTCTTCTCTGAGGCTGTCCAAGATCAAACAGTTAAACTTAGAACTTCAAGTTCAGTTCTCTTTCATTTTCATCTCAGTGAAAACCTAGTTCCCATTCTCTTTGTAAAGGATGAGACTTGATATTTCTTCCCTCACCCTGGAGAGCATGTTGCTTTCAGAATATTAAAGAATAAGAAGAAACCAATCTGCTCACATCCTATTCCAAGCTTCGAAAGAAGGTAGGTGGTATATTGTTATATATGTCCTCTCAGAGTTTCAAAGACTTTGAAGCTTTTTTGAAAGAAAGGGTGAGGCAATAGCTAATGTTTTCTGGTGTGAACTTTGACCCTGCTGTTGTATCAAGGTTAGCAACTTTGGCTTGATATGCTGAAAGTTGGAACAGTTCATTGATCTCTCTATGTGACAAGACTTTCTGGAACATTCACTACGTAATGATAGGATGATGTTATTTTTAAAGTAAATGTTGAAAATAGAAACCATATTTAGGTTAAAACAGCTTTCATTTATATAAACTATCTAAAAGAGTTCACAAATCATTTGTGGAGCGTTTACAAAAGAAAAGTCATGCCACATTAAAAAATATATTTTTCATTAACATACAATAAAATGGACTTTTTTTGAAATACAGCTCTGTGAAAAATAAGTGATGTATAGACACCTTTAACCAGTGCCCCAGTCAGGATGAGGAACTGGTCTATCCTCCAAATAACTCCCTTGTGCTACTTCTTTACAGTCACACTCTCCTATCACCTCTAGTTCCTGACCTGTTCTCTGTCACTATAGGTTTGTTTTTTTTTTTTGGGGGGGGGGGATGTCATTTAAATGGAATTAGATGGATGGTAACCTATTGAGACAGGCTTTTATTTTCACTCAGCATAATGCTTTTGAGATCCATCCAAGCTATTGTTAACAACAGCTCACTGCTTTGTATTGCTGAAAAGCAATCTATTTTTTGGAGGTACCTGAGTTTATCCATTTGCCTGTTGAAAGATGTTTGACTTCTTTCCAGGTTTTGGCAATTAATAATAGAACTGTTATAAGCATTTGCATATAGATTTTTGTGTGAATGTTTCCATTCCGCTTGGATAAGCACCTAGGAAGGGACTGCTAAACCCTTTGGTAAGAATATGTTTAACTTTATAAGAAACTGCCAAACTGTTCTCCAAAGGGACTGTGCCCTCTTGCAGTCCCAGCAGTACAGGAGTTCCAGTTTCTCTGTGTTCCCTTCAGCACTTTGTATCATCAGTGTTTCTTTCTTTAGTTTTTCTGAAAGGTGTGTGTGGTTATCTAATTTTGGGGGAATGACATTTTTTTTAAAGTGTATTTTAATTGTTGTTCATGTACAGCTTTCTGTCTTTTACTCCCATCTCAGCCCACCCACCCCCAGCCTTCCTCAAGTCCCTCCCATTTCCACTGACTCCTAGTTTTTGTCCATGTGTCTTTTATACTTGTTCCTGTAAACCCTTCCCGTTTTCCCCTGAAATTCCTTCCCTTCTCCCCTCTGGTCACTGTCAGCCTGTTCTCTATTTCAGTATCTTTGGTTATATTTTGCTTCTTTGTTTGTCTTCTTGTTTAGGTTTCTGTTAAAGGTGAGATCATATGGTATTTGTCTTTCACTGCCTGGCTTATTTCACTTAGCATAATGCTCTCCAGTTCCATCCATGTTGAAGCAAAGGGTAGGAGGTCCTTCTTTCTTTCTGCTGCATAGAATTCCATTGTGTAAATGTACCATAGTTTCTTGATCCAGTCATTTGCTGATGGGTACCTAGGTTGCTTCCAACACTTGGCTATTGTAAATTGTGCTGCTACGAACATAGGGGTGCATAGGTTCTTTTGGACTGGTGTTTCAGGGTTCTTAGGGTATAATCCTAGCAGTGGAATTGCTGGGTCCAAAGGTAGATCCACTTTTAGTTTTCTTAGAAAATTCCATACTGCTTTCCACAGTGGTTGTACCAGTCTGCAAGCCCACTAACAGTGCACTAGGGTCCCCTTTTCTCCACAACCTCTCCAACACTTGTTGTTTGTTCCCTTGTTTATGATGGCCATTCTGACTGGTGTGAAGTGATATCTCATTGTGGTTTTAATTTGCATCTCTTTGATAGCTAGCGATATTAAGCATCTTTTCATGTGTCTCTGGATCTTCTGTATGTTTTTCTTGGAGAAGTGTCTGTTCAAATCCTTTGCCCATTTTTTAATTGGGTTGCTTGTCTTCTTAGAGTGGAGTCGTGTAAGTTCTTTATATATTTTGGAGATTAAACCCTTGTCTGAGGTATTATTGGCAAATATGTTTTCCCATACAGTTGGTTCTCTTTTTATTTTAATACTGTTTTCTTTAGCTGTGCAGAAGCTTTTTATTTTGATGAGATCCCATTTGTTTATTCTTTCCTTTATGTCCATTGTTTTAGGGGACATATCAGTAAAAATGTTGCTGCGTAAAATATCTGGGATTTTCCTGCCTATGCTCTCCTCTAGGACTTTAATGGTATCATGCCGTATATTTAAATCTTTTATCCACCTTGAATTTATTTTTGTTTATGGTGTAAGGTGGTGCTTGAGTTTATTTTTCTTTTTTTTCTTTTTTTTTTTTTTTGCAAGTAGCTGTTCAGTTCTCCCAACACCATTTGTTGAAGAGGCTATTTTATTTTCACTCCATTTATATGCTGTCCCCTTTGTCAAATATTAATTGACCATAGAGACTTGAGTTTATTTCTGGGCTCTCTGTTCTGTTCCACTGGTCCATGTGCCTGTTTTTATGCCAGTACCAGGCTGTTTTGATTACAGTTTGGTATCATAATCTTGTGGTTTTAATTTGTATTTTCTTCATGGTTAATGATGTTGAACATCTTTTCATGTGTTAATTTGCCTTCTGAAAATGGTAAGTCTTTCCATACCTGAGGGCAGTATGTTTCAAGGTTCCCAGTGGATGGATGCCTGAAAATGTGGAGAGTACCAAACGCTACCTATAATGTTTTGTTTCGTTTTTCTAAATTTTTCCCTATAGGTACATACATTTTCACTTAAAGGAAGCACTTTACGGCTTCACTATGTTTATAGCACCACTACTCTTGTGCAAGGGGGCTATTATTGAGTCAAATAAGGACTACTTGAGAATGAGCTCTGTGATACCCGATGGTGGATGTGATAAATGAGAGAGCTGCTAAGTGATTGGTAGGCAGAGTCCGCTGGGCAAAGGGAGGATTCACAGCACAGGCAGGATAGAGCTGGACTACAAGAGATTTCCTTAAACTCCTCAGAGTGGTGTACAATTTGAAATTTTGAATTGTTTATTTTTGGAATTTTCCATTTCATATTTTTGGGCTGCAGCTGACTGTCGGTAATGGAAACCATGGGATGTGAAATCACAAATAAAGAGGGAACTACTGTATCTTATTTGTAAAGTGTCTCTAAGATTTTTGGCATTTTAAAATTGAGTTGTTTGCAGTGTGATTCCTACAACTTTATTCTAATTTTTCAAAATGGTTTCAATATTTAAGGCATTCCTCTTTCCAAATAAATTTTATAATCAGCTTGTCTATATCTATAAACAAATCTTGCTAGGATTTTTTATTAGAATTTTACTAAATCTGCCAATTAATTTGGGGAAACATTGACATCTTTTCTATGTGGAGCCTTTCAGTTCATGAAAATGGTATGTCTATTGTATTATTGTTTGTTACTACTCTAATAAATTATCATAACCTAGTATCTTAAAACAACACCCTCTTATTATATCACAGATTCTGTGAGTCAGCAGCCCTCTAAGGCCACCTGCATTCCTTGACATGTTGCTGTATTTTTCTTTAAATGCCAAAGGCCCTCTGAGTTCTTTTCTTGCTTTTCTTTGATTTATCCTTCTGCTACATCCTTCTGACTTTAACCAGAGAAAGTTAATCTTCATTTAAGGGCTCCTGTGATAGATTGGGCTCACTTGAATAATCCAGCATAATCTCCCAATTTTAAGGTTTATAACTTTAATTGTATTTGTAAAGTCCTTTTTGCTCAGTAAGGTAACATAACAGATTTCAGGGATCTAAGGCATGAAGCCATTCTGCCAGCACGTATTTCCATTTATTTAGGTCTCCTTTGATTTATCAACATTTTCTAAATGTCAGCATACAGCTCTTGTACAGTTTTGTTTAGACTTTTAGCTAAGCATTTCATTTTTGTTTTAGTTAACGTAACCAATCTTATAAAAATTGTTTCCCATTTTTCATTGCTAGTATATAGTGATGTTTAATTTTTGTATATTGCTACATATTCTGTTACTTTATTTAGTTTTATTTTTAATAGATTCCTTAAGATTTATTTATGTTGAAAATTATGTCATCTGTGAATAGCCTTATTGCACTAAGACTTGAGAACGATATTGACTAGTACCAAGAATGAACATATTTCCCTTGCTCTGATCTAACTGGAGAAGAATTCAGTCTTTCAACATGTGATGTAATGTTAGTCGTAGGTTTTTTGCAGATGCCCTTTATCAGTTTCAGGAAGTTCCCTTCTATTTTTAGTTTGCTGGGAGTGTTTATTAGGAATGGATATGGCATTTTGTAAAATGCTCTTCTTGCCTCAATTGATATGATCGCATGGTTTTTCTTCCTTAGACTTTCCAAATGCTGAGACCAAACTTGCATTCTAGAATAAACTGCTTGGATGTGCGGTATCTATAGATTTCTTTTCGTGTGCTATCTATGGCAGCTGTTAGTACCAGAATAATGTCTCATAAAGTGAATTGGCAACTCTTTTGTCATCTTCTATTTTCTGCAAGAGATTCTGTAGAATTGATGTTATTTATTTTTTAAATGTTTGACTGAATCCACCAGTGAAACCATCTAGAGCTTGGGAGTGTATTTGTTGGAAAGTTTCTAACTGCAAATTTAATTTCTTTTAATAATAATAGGAACAGTAAAATTATCTAGTTTATTCCAGTTGAGCTTTGGTAGTGTGGTTTTTAAGACGTTGGTCCATTTCATCTAAACCGTGGGATTTACATGCCTAAGATTTTGAGCATCGCCTTATTACCAATTTAATGGTTGTGTAACCAGTAGTGGTGTGTCCTCTTTCATATATTAGTGATATGTGCTTTTTTTCCTTCTTGATTCCCTAGCTAGAGATTTAGCAGTTTTGGTTTTTTTTTTTTTTTGAAGTACCAACTTTTGGATTCACTATTTTTTTCTGCCTTAAAATTTTTGATCTCTACTCGTCATTATTTTTTATTTTTATTTTGTTTGGTTGATTTTATTTTTCTCTTTTCCAAGCCCTTAAGACAGAAGTCTTTCTTCTTTTCTGACATAGGCCTGCAATGCTACTGATTAGCCTGTATGCACTCCTTCAACTGCATCCCACATATTTTGATATGTTGTTTAATTTTTTTCATTTTTGTTCAGTTCAAAATATTTTCTAATTCCTGACACCTTCTTGTTGGCCCATGGGTTATTTAGAAGTATATTCCTTAATTTCTAAGTATTTGGAAATTACCCTGTTATTTTTATTTTATTGATTTCTAGCTTAATTCTGTAGTTAGAGGATAGATTTTTAATTCTTTATATTTGTTAAGGCATGATTTATGGTGCATGACATGGCTCACATGTACTTGAAAATAATGTGCCATTATTTAATTTTTAGAGTCCTCAAATTGTTACTCTACATATTCTGCCCAGGCTTACAGCTGCTTTCATTGAGAAAGACAAGTAGAGTTTGCTTACTTTGTTTTACCTAGAATTAGAGTCTTTCAAGTCACTTTGCTCAAACGTTTTTATTGATAAATACCATATTCTGAAATATTCTCCACAAAGATCCTTTTATGTGTCAAAAACCTAGAAACTAGATAAAAGATTGATGATGAAAAACTCTGAGTTTTAAATAAATGCTGTCTTCTTTTCTGTGAAATGGGATAATTAATAATTTGACCTATGTCCTTAAAAGACTTCTCTGGTATAGGTGTGCAAGATCTGCTCACACTTTACTAGTAAGTTAGAGAAGGGGGAAGTTAGAAGAGTCGGATGGGATCAAAACTCAAGTAAGTGCTGTGGCTTCAGCGCTGGCCTCGCATGGGGGTAACCATCCAGGGTAAGTGCTTTGGTGTTAGAGGCCAAGTTTTCAGCAGGCAGGTCATAGCCCACGGCATCTGTTGACCAGGAATGAAGCAGGCAATAGCAGCTTTGTGGCTGTAAGCTAAGGCCTGGAAGCTAATCCAGTTTAGAGAAGACCTTACCGGGGACAAGAGGCAGGTTCCTGGAAAAGAGTGCTGACAGACAACGCTAGGTTGTACAGCCAAGCCCCAAGCAGGCCGGTGGGCCTCAGAGGGTAGCTGTGATCCGAGCATGGAGCTATGTGTGGAATCAGGAAGCTGAGGGAGAAGTCCAGTCCTGTGGCCTATTGAAATGCCGCTGGGCAGAAGGAAGGACGAGCAAATTGTTAGAGAAATGACCGTCATAGGAAAGCAAATCTAGTTGTTTAGTCTGTTACCTACTGACTCAGTGCAAAAATCCAACGGTCAAGGCTAACTCAGAGATAAGGAGGTCCTATTATTGAGCCCAGAGAATGCAGAAAATGGTATGATTCATATACAGAGGTCAATGTTAAAGTTCTGAGCACACTTTAACAATCATTATTAACATAGCTGTTTATTATGTAGACCTAAATACGTATATGAAATTTCTCATTAGGTGATATAGGCATCCAAGTTGATATAACAGGAAAAAATGACATTAAATATGAAAGAAATACCAATACCTCAGAGAGGAAGTATGAAAATGATCATATAGTAAATAAAATGGATAATGCAGGAAAGGCTGACTAAAAGTTTATTATATAAAAACTCAATCATATGAAGCAAGGGCAGAGTCTGTTAAACCCCATCACAATAATCTAAAGCTAGATCGCAATTCAGATCATGAGGAACCATGTGTCGTTAGGTAGGTTCCATTGGTTTCCGACAGTTTCTCCATCTCTGCAAATACCCAGCGCCCCCTCTCCCCAGGAAACTAGAAACAAAGTATATTACTCGTCACAATAATAAAATTCTGAGGCAAAAAGCAAGATGATGTTAAATGAACCTGACTTCTTGGAGAGGTCTCGGACCAGCCAACTGCCTCCCACTAACCTTGATATCTTTAGTCTGTCAAAACCAGCATGTGTAATCACAATTTCTTTTCAGTCTGCTTTATTCTAATTCATCACAGGCAGGACTGACCCTGGATTTGTCTTTGCACACAAGTTATCTTTAGATTAACTTTACCTTGGTGACCTGACTCTTTGCTGCCTCTGGCATAATCCAGTTACTCATGAGAATATCAATTAAGGCCTTCAATCACACTAATTAGAATGTCTTCTAAGTGTTGCTTTAGGAATAGTATTAGGGCTGAAAGTACTGTGCCCTGAATCAGAAATTAAATATCTAGTTGCTCTCCACTGACAAGGATTAATGCAGAATTATTAATTAATTTTATTAATGACTTGGGTGAGGACATAGGTGGCATGCTGAGCAAGTTTATAGATGACACAAAGCTAGGGGGATAACAGTTACTGTGATGACAGACTCAAAATGATTTCAAGACAGAATTCAGTGGCAATCCATCCAACACATGCCTGGAAGAATGATCTCTATAAGTCGGAACTTGATGATAATGTCACTCCTGTAATCAGAAACCTTCAGTGATTCTCCTATTTGCTGTTAAAATTACCTTTCAAGTTTTAACCTGCTATTCAAAGCCTTGTTATATTGTAATCCTAACTCTTCCTGCTTTCCAACAAAATCTTCTATAGTTCTTTTCCTAATACTCTGAGCATAAGCCAAGCTGAATTATTTATAGACTATTGTGGCAGACCTTTCTGCATGGTGTGGGCCAAGCTCCCACTCGGAGATGCACAATATCCACGCCCACAGATAGGTTCTCTCGTGGGTAATCAGATTTGTGATATACCTAGGCTGTTTTGAGTATTGATCTTTGCTAAAACTCCCTCACCTTGCAAGTACCTTGCAGGGACCAATGTAACTGGCTCAACTACTTTTGCCTTTTCTTTTTTTTTAAGTATTTTTTAAACATTTATTTATCTTTAGAGGGGAAGGGAAGAAGAGAGGGGAAGAGGGAGAGAAATATCAATGTATGGTTGCCTCTTGTGTGTCCCTTGCCAGAAACTGTCCTGCAACCCAGGCATGTGCCCTGACTGGGAATCGAACCATGAGCCTTTGGTTCACAGGCCTGTGCTCAATCCACTGAGCTACACCAGCCAGGGCACAACCACTTTTGCCTTTTCATTTGCTAATATCCTTCTTCTGTGATGTGATTAGGGGCATTGGCTCCTTTTGTTGCAACTGGGAATGGTGAGTGAGGACCATCTTGTAATGTGAGGAGATATTGAAAATAAAGGCCTGTGATGGCGGAGGCCATGGCTTTTGCTCCCCTTGAGAGAAAAGCCATGTTTTCATCCTTTTTCCTCCACCAGACTCGGCAGTCTGCGTGTATGTTTTATTTCATCCATAATGATGCAGACACTGCTAGCCAGTGTCTGCATCAGACTATTTCTTATTTATGGTCCAGGCTTTCTCTATCTTTGAGCATTATTCTCCATTTCCAAACCAGTTCTTGCTAGTTCAAAAGCTACCTCTTGCATTTAGTCTTCTTTGATTTCCTTAGCTGGTGTCATCTCTGTCTTTTGGTAATCTTCAATAATGCGTATCTGTTCCTCTGTGACTGTTTCATCACTGTTTATTCTCTGTTGCAGTTATTTTTGTATACTTTTTAAGTCTCTGCTAAACTCTGCCTAGTGCTAGAACTTCTGTTTGGTAAATCTCTACGTATCTTATAGTGCCTCTGCGTGCATGTTATTCATAGTCGATGTCATTGAAGTGGTTTGCATGTGGTTTATCTCTTCTATTGGGAGAAGTGGAGGAGGCCCTACATCTAACTTATAAACAGATACTTTTCCATATGTGTTTTATTGAAGAAATGAATGACTGATAGAGATAAGAGTTCCCTAAGGTAATGATTCAAGAATGGGAAGAGAAGGGTGGTGATAAGAGATATTTAATCTTCAAGATAAAATAATTGTTTAAGGTATAATCAACCCACTTGTTATTTGTGGAGGCATAAAATGAAACAGAGATTTTTAATGATATGTGGTCAAAAGAGGTGACAGTTGGCAACTTGCATTGCCTTTAGAGTGACCACACGCTTCGGATTGCTTGGACAGGGCCACTTCGTACCTTTTGTTTCCATGTAACACTCTTAAAACTGTCCCATTTTAAATGTTGTTATATGATCTTCAACCTTTTAAGACTGGTGGGTCCCTGTGGTTGTGAAACTTGTGGCATAAGCTATTGTTTGGGATAATAATAGACTTGTAGTTGGCCAGATGTGGGTATAAAGACCATCTCTGTCACACTATAAATAGGATCCGGGCAAGTTTCCAACACCATGGTAAGCACCCTCATATACAGCTGCTGTGTTCAATGCAGAAAGTGGAGGTCTTAAGTATGACATTTCTCCATAATGTACGGGTTTCTGTATTTATAATTCTAGAGAGGTCTTGTCAAGGTTCAGATATGTCTAGGGTAGTAGGGAAATAAATATTTCACAGATTATTAAATCCCCAGGTCTTATGCACTAAAGACCACCCAACCAAATATAAAGTCATGGTTCTTTCTAGTTGACTATTTCAATTGGTTATTGATAGAAAGGCTAAAGATCACAGAAATTGGATTCAAGACCCATCATTTGCCTTTTCCAGTGAGAAGAGGGGAGTGGCCGCCACAGGGCATGAGGTTTATATATTTCCCTTTACTATAAGTTCACTGTAGTGGACTGCTGACCACATCTGAATTCAGGATTTCTAGATTTTCTATTCTTCATGAAAAAAGAAAAGTGCCTGGAATATAAAACATTTCCAAGGAAAAGCAAAGAAGGGTAAGAAGATCAAACTTACCTTCCAGAATGTGACTCTGATGGGAAAAAAAAAAATCCAGAGTGTTTTTAAGAAGGAAGTTATAGTTCAGTGATTAAGAAATTGTTCTAGAGCCAGGCTGCTGGAATTTGATCATTACTCTACCTCTTTCTACCCAAAGGATCTTGGTTATGTTATTTAAATATGTCTGTTTCCTTATCTATAATATAGGGATTTTTAAAAAGCCTACCTTATTGGTTGGTTCTCACAATTAAATTTGTTAATATTATAAAACTGTTAGAATCCTTCCTGGTCCACAGTCAACATGCTTACGCACTAAATACTATCTAAGCACTGAGAGTAATCAGTATTCTCCCTTACTTTTATATTTAGGTGGACAAGATGGGACTTCTGTGGTGTGTAATGAGTCTCTACTTCTATGGGATCCTGCAGAGTGATGCCTCTGGTAAGTGAATGGCTTTTGACAATCTATTGAAATGGAAGTCGTGCATATGGTAGTATTTTAAGTCTTTCTGAAACTGAGTAGGAGAACATTATATTATTATTTCCATTGTCTTCTGTGGAAGCACAGAATCATAAATTTGACAGAATCATACCATTTTGATGATGGGAGGAACCACTGACATCTCCAGTGTTTGCAGGTCACTGCGCACTGAGGGTAGCAGTCTGGTGTGTAAGAATATAAAACTTTTGCATAATCCTCACATTGAAGCCAACTCAAATCCTGCTTCTTTTTCTTACCTCAGGTCCTGTGGGAAAAGAAATGACAGTGATGGTAGCATGACTCTGTTTTCCAAACTTGAGCCAGGGGTGGAGAAGGCCTTGGTGGTAACAGTCCCCTGAGACCTTATAAAAACAAAGAAATCATGACAAGCTTCTGTCACGCTGCTTCTGTGTAGGGAAAGAAAGGCCGGTCATTAGGCTCGTTCTTTCCTTGGGTGTTGCTCCAAAAGCGGAGCCAGCCAAAGCTTTTACAGAGTTTGAGTAACGAAACGTGATCATTGCGGACCTGGATTATATGAAATCAGACTTCCAAGGGACATGAATGCTTATCTCTTCAGGCCTCCTCTCGTCTCTAGAATTACTATCCATACCATTTCCTGATACTTCTAACTAGTGATTATTTAATTGCAACCCATTATATCTTTGAATTTGTCAAATTCTTAGAAAGATTTTAGTACATATAACTGAAATTTGTCTCTATGTCATTTCCATACATTTCTTTGGTTCAACTTCTTGATTTAAATAGAAAATACATAGTCCAATGGTTTTCTAATTTTAATGCAGGAAAACTAGGTATCTTAATTTTAAAAAAGCTTTTCATGTATAATTTTCCTGAAGACCATGGCCATATTTAGAATATTATTGAATTATTATCAAATATTCAATATTATTGAATATTATTTGAATATTATTTATTTCCTCTTCCATGCGAGAGGCCTTCACAAGTGTTAAAACAGTGATCATATGAGCATGGTCATGCTCTCTAATATATGCCTTCAACTGTTCTTCACATACCATGGGTTTAAGTCCTCCTACCGTCCTGGTGATCTTTTCTCAATGTCTTTCAGTTTTGCTTTGCCACTAAAATGTTTCATTGGAAAGCAAAAGTAGTACTAAAGGAGGGGTATAAGTAGGAAAGAGTACAGCTCAAAGCTGAGAGAACTTCCAAACTTGTGGGCCCTCGGGGTCTTCACAGCGAAAAGCATTTATAACCAGGGCCGGTATTCAGGTGGGATGCACCACTGTACAGCTCTACTGACTGGACCAGCATCTGTCCTGTTTGACTGAGTGTCCTATTTGACCTGTCAGTGCCATGATGTCCTGATATTTATATATGCGAAATATACTCCCTGACTATGGTTTGTTCTTATTTTATTAACTTCTATGCTTGGATGTCATCTGCTTACAGAGAGAGGCCTTCCTTAACACCTTAACTAAAATAGCCCTGTCAATCACTGTCTACTCTTCCATACCACTCTAGTTTTCTTCATAATGCTCATTATTTTTGGCATCGTCTTAACTCATTCTATTCTCTCATTCTCATCTCCTCCTCCCTTCTCTTCTCTTTCTCCCTTAACCTCTACCTTCTTTCCTCCCTCCCTCCCTCCTTTCTCCTCCTCCCTTCTTCCCCCATATATATATGAATATGCATATATGTATATATATTTTTTAATTTTCCCTTCACATCTCTTTTTTGGCAAAATTGGCCAATTTTGTAATGGAACTTCTGGTCTGGATTCATACCAGCAATTCATCTTTGTGGTTTTATGTGCCTTCTCACCTTGAAGGAAAAGGATGAGGTGACTGTGCCAGTCTTGCTGGGAGAACAGCAAAGTCCCAGAAGCTGGCCGGTGCGGTGCTCCCCCAGGGGTCCTGGCAGTCCTCCTTATCTGAATGGCCTTTACTGTAATTCGTCCAAGGAGTTCCCACCCCCACCCCAAATTCTTTTGGAAAGTGAGCTTTCTACTCGGAAACTGTGACTCATAATTCTGCTGGGGAAGCTGACTTCTTGAATAAGATGAGTTCTCATACCAGCTCCATTGAGTCACCATGGGAGCAGGAAACATGCTGTAATCCCCTCAGCCCATCTGGCACATATTTACTTTCTTCCTTATGAAAAGGTGTATTGTGTCTATGTCAGTAATGTACTTCCTAGATGGAGGGAGAGGGACAAAAAGGAAGTGTTGTTGACAAAAATAAAGGGGGAAACTGGCTCTGGGTTATCAGGGGGAAAAAGGATAATTCCACATGCTAGGGGATCAGCCAGCCTCTCATGCATCAAGGTACCACCTCTCCCGATGACGTATGTGCCGGCAGACTTGTTGGTACCCCTCTCAAAGCAACAACATTGATGGGAGGAACAAAGGAGAAATAGCCTGCAAACCCCAGAATGCTGTAACTGTATATGCTATAGGTAAGAGTGTTGTCTTGTTGTTTTGGGGTCTTTTGTGTGGATCCTCCTCTAAAGGGAAGCCCCAGATTTATAAAAAAGAACCGTGACAACATAAGAAGTTTAGTTCCATGCAGTGTGTTTCAAGTGCAGTGAACTGGACTTCAAGCCACACAATTCTGATTTCAGAACATAGTCTTTCTGGCAGCAATACTGTGACTTCCTTATTTACTGAGGGATGTGGGGCATCATTTTCATGTAAGGTGGTGATGAAAGGAAATAATCAAAAGCAAGCATTTACTTTCTTTCAAGGAACTAAAGCTTGGATAATTATAAGAGAGATAATATAATTATAATGTGGTAGGTACAGTGGTAATAAAGCTCTTTTCGCTGAGAAAAGCACTTGCATTTTACATATTCCATGTCATCTGACTCTTACACCCAGACCGTAGTCAGGCTGTTGTATGGAATCTCCTGTTTTTTTGTTGGATAAGAAAAAAAAAAAAAATACCCAAGCAGTTATGTGAATTACCTAAAGTCCCATGGCTAATACTTAGCACAATTTTGACTTAAACTTCTTACTCAGTTCCCAAGATGTACGATATTTTCACTAAATGTACCCCCCTTGGAATCTACAATCATTTAAACAATTCAGGAAGAAGATTCAGATGTGAGCGGTCTTGGGTTTGGCTCACTGTTAGAGAATCACTCAGGCTTCTGTGCTTTTAGATAAGGAGTATCTAACCCTGCCCCTCCTGGTATTTTTTAGGAGGAAAATCACTGTAATATATGCTCAAAGCTCACTATTCCCCTATTTGCTTATTATCATGTTAATCATTTCCAATACTAAACTCTAAGAAGTTCCTCTTTGCAGGAATTCCAAAGCAAACTCTCCTTGTCACACATTTCCTTTTGGTGTTTCATTTGGCAGCATGTTAGAAAATCAAACTGTTAAAGCTGCCTTTAAAGTAGAAATAAATATTTGGAACTTGTGATTCCAAGTTGGAAAGATAGTGAGAATGGTACATCATATAATGTGACAAATTTAAAAAATATTGCCACATCAAAATTATCTGCTACACAGACCACCTAAAAATGATAGCAATGTGTTTTCTTCTCCAAATGCGCGTGCGCACACACGACCACAGCCACCTTTAATACAGCTTTTTATTTAAAAGTGAAGAAACAATTGACTATGTGCCAGGTGCAGGACTAGATTTCACACACATTATTATGAACTTCCCAGAAAACACTGTGGAGGTGGGGAGCTAGAGAGTCTCACAATCTTACACCTGCTCTAAGGTTTAGGAAGTGAAGAGCCTGGCAGGTGGCCTCAGTCAGCAGTGCCCTGGGGAGCATGCCTGATAGAGCTGGGTTTTGGAGACAGCCTTGACTCCAAAAGCAGAGTTCTTTCCCTTTTACATCGCCTTCCTTTAGGACTTTGTTCTGCTAATGGAGGTAAAATTTCCGGATTTCTTTTCTAGACTTTGTACGAAATTTACAAGGGTGGGAATAATCTTTTGCTTACTGAAGGTGAATTACACTGTGCAAAATAAGTAAATAACTGAAAACACTGTGTGTCAGCGTTAATAAAGAGACTTCGGTTTCGGACCCCGGCCGGGTAGCTCAGTTGTTAGAGCATCGTCCCTAGGCACCAAGGCTGCATGTTCCATCTCCAGTCAGGGCATGTACAAGAATGAACCAGTGAATGCAAAACTAAGTGGAACAGTAAGTCAATGTCTCTCTCTCTCTCTTTCTCTCTCTTTCCTTTTCTCTCTCTCTAAAATCATCTTTAAAACATTTTTAAAAAGACACTGTTTACATTGTTTTACTTTGTGAGCTTTGTAATTACAGTAAAGAAGTCATTTAATCACTCTGTGTCGCAGCCTCCTTATCCATAAATCAGATTGACCAATGAACAACAGCTAAGCCCTGGCCAATTCTACCTTCTTGCTTTTTTCTTAAACAGGATTATGGATATTATTATACATCATGGACATACATAGCCTATGCTCTTCCTATTTAAGTGATTTCTCATGACAACTGTTTATCATACAAATTTCACCTCATTCTGAAGATCATGTGTTTGACCATTTTTATATGATAAACTCTGGAGTAAATAAAGACAGGTTCTTATTATAAGCATCTTACAGTAAAGTCTGAGAGAAAGAGAGAAAATAAACAAATAAACACCAAAGAGAACACCCTGAGAGAGCAGAGAAAGTTGCTAGTTCTGCAGGGAGGCATGGAGCAGTCTTCTCAATCAAACAACTGTAGTCTTCTAGGAGAAAACACGTGTCTTATTTGGGGACACTGCAGTGCCGTGCAACTGAAGGGACAGTGGGAAGGCAATTTAGAAGACAAGTTAGGAAGGTGGGTTGGGACCAGCACAGAAATCCCTTCAGGGAAAGAGAATATTTGTGTTTAATGTATTTTAGATATAGTTGGTTAGTTCTTTTTTATTTTCAATTTTGTCTTTTGTAAGGACATATAGTATCTTTAATGTGATGTAATGATTCTTTCAGCTCTTAATAGGATTCAGTTTGTTGCCACTCCCAGTGGCCTCGTATTACTTGAATGTGCTTTTTGAAAAACTCTGTACTTGGATGTACTTGTGACATTCGGTCATGTCTCTCTTGCTCATGGCTGCTCATCCTGATCACCCTCTAAGTGCTTTAGTTCAAACGTTCGGAGAATGTTTGAAGAATACAGTTTTATTTTATTCTTAGGCCCACAGCTCATCAGAATTATAACAATTCACCCTTTTGTTTGTTAAATGTTTCCCCTTGGGAGCAGTTATCTTTACTCCTTTTTTTCTTTTTTTTGAACCACATTTGTATTTTTAAAACGCAATGATGTTTATTTTTAAGTGACTTTTTCCAAGGGTTGATATTTTACAGTGTGATTGAAAAGAGATCTGTATGCCACAGTTTATTGGCCTGATGCTGACTTGGCAGATATGAACTCTCTAGAGCAGCTTTTTGTTATCACAGTGATAATTCAATGTTTAGAAAAATGACCTGATTCTTCCTTTACATGGCTGTGTTAGTTAAGAGAATCCAGTATCTTTGTAGGGAATACATAATTGTGTGTGCTTATAGGTGAGAATGTCTGATTTACAGGAATTTATCCTGCCCTTTAAGTCACCTTTGTCTCTGCATCACCATGCACCCCCACCCTGCCCCCGGAATAAGTGTTTCTTCCTTCCTGAGATCAGTTTGATAGACCAGATCACTATCCTGATATAAGTGACTCACACTGAGCCAGTTATCACCCATTTTATTTCACTGTTCTTAATTCTTTTCTACTTAGTTGATAATTTCATTAGAGAGTAAAATATATATCCACCCTCAACATAACCATGCAATGGTTCTTTTATTTTAGAATCCACTGGGTGCTGCTACTCATTTACTTTTGAGGGACGGGGAGAAAATGGATACATTTTACAATAACCTGGGAATCTCAGTAAACAGCTTCAAGAACTTGCCATCCAAATGTATAAAAGCTAATACATAGAATTGCCTTCTCTTGTCTTTTCCTGTTTCAGAAGCAGCAGAAACAATGAAATCACAAGATGGTGGGGGAAATGAGGAAAAATAGATAAAATTGTCACACCCTCAATAACGTAGAGTTGGCTGAGTTCTGTTGTTTTTGTGAATTCCATTTCTCCTTCTACTGTCTGAATGAAAGCTCTTGTATAGCTGTACATTGTTGGGGAATAAGTATCACTTTTCGACGGTATTTGTAGGGCCTGCAACACAGTTTAAGGCCCTTGGCGAGTCAGTTAGAGCATTGTTGTTTTTCTTTCCATGGTACCTTCGTATTTTTGAAGTGCCTCTTGAGGTAGCCAAGATCGTGCATTTTTACATGTGCACAAAGATACTGAGGTACATTTTTCTGTTAACTTATATAACAGAGCATTATCTTTCCTTTATTTTTGGGCTTACCATACCAACGAGAAGGACTGAATGAAGAATACTTGCCAGCTATTGCTTCCTCGTTGGAACTGGTGTGATCTGCACCATAAGAGAAGACACTCAAAAGGGAAAACGACAGAAAGAGAGCATGTCCACCAATCCATCAGTCACTAGTGGTTTTTCTGCATAAAGATAGCTTTTGATTAATATTATATCATGGGTTTTATTTCATTCCTAATTACTTGAATTTGAAGTACAACTATAGTTGAAATATAGTTCTCTTTTATTGTTACAGCAAAAACAAATATTACAAATCATTATTCCTGGGTGGGTCACAACCATTATTAACCATTATTTACAATAGCTTTTTTTTGCCCTTTTGTACACTGGGGAGAAACCTTTCATTGTTTACTAGGGGCATGTTTGCTCTTTAAATACAGTGCACCAAATAGGTTAAATTGATGCACCTGAGTTAACTTTGTTCTTTAGATCCTTTGGGAGTTTGGACTACCCCCAAAATTGCTTAATGAACTAATTTTTGCCTTTTAGAAAGAAAGCATTAATTGTGTTGTAATATTTTCTAATATGCTTTGGATCTTTTGATCTCTCTGGTCCCCTAGAGAAAATTGCATTTCTCTGATGCAAGACTTTCTACATCCACAGCTTAATTCTAAACACCTCTTCATTGTTTTTACTGTCCAGTCAAGGTAAAGGAATAGGAAAAGGAGCAAAAAAGGGGAGAGAAAAGGACAGGAAAGGGAGAGAAGAAGAGGAGAAAGACGTAGAGATAGAACTTGAGAAAGAGAGAGAGATGTGAAGAAAAATAGATACACAGACAGTCTTTTCACAGAGGGACTTTTCGAATTTGATGCAAACCAGATATATACTGTTTCAGATCATAAAATAAAGGTTCTTGTTGTTTGTTGTTGTTGATGTTTTAGTACTACACTTAAATACTCCCCCATTTTCCTGAGCTTTGCATTGGATGGTATCCTTTTTAGACAGTTCATTTTTTCCTAGTATTTTCTCATATTCTGATTCTTTCCCTCCTTACTATATAGTAAAATGATGAGAGCAAATAGAAGCCTTAAATATTAAAGAGGTTTCCTTACATCTAGTGCATCTCCAGCCATGAGAGCCATCAGCACCTCCACAGATATTGCTTTGTCAACCTGCATTCTTACATTCTGAAGAAGTGTAAGGCAGTGCTGGTGGAGGCATAGAGCTGTGTACATGGTCTGATGATAATGAAGAAAGAGGAGATAGCAGGCAAGAATGTACAACTCTGAACCCCTTTTTGCGCCTTGCATTCATAAGATCTAGGACAGAAACAATCGGCTGTTTGCAATTGATGCTGAGTTATAAAATGGCTTTCCTAGTAGCAAAGTATTGCTTGAGGCTCAGTCGAAGCCTGGCTTGTATTCAGACCTAGAAGGAGGATGTATCTTTGTCTGTAGAATAATTGAAATCATGGAAATGTGAATAGAGCAATCAGTACATGGAAGTGTTGGAGAGTCCTTCCTACTGCATGCCATGTTCTTAGATACTAAGCGGGATTTCAGGAAGAAAGCAAAGACAAAGTTTCTGTTCCTGCTTCCTTTGTTAGAGACAACTCTTAGTGATCTCACCTTTATTGCTCTAAATATGCTGTTATTAAAAAAGTCCTTCCTCTCATCCACAATGCAGTGATAATTGATGACTGCAATAATAGCCATGAAGCATTATGCAGTATTGATTTTTTTTAATTACTAAAAGAAGAGCATGCTAAGCTAATCATGGATTTAAATCTCTTTTACTCTGATTATCTGTAAATTAATAATAATCATATAATGGAGTGTGTGTGTGTATGTAGGTAATAGAAGAGAAGGAATGTGAAGGAAATAACTATATGTATATATATATGCATATATCTGTATATATTTACAAAAATTTCTGAACAGCCCCATAAGTTAGAGATCGGCCTCTTAATTTATCTTTACCAGCAAGGAACTCCAGATTCAGAAGTTAAATGAACTTAATAGCTTAGTATAACTATTGAGTGGTAAAACTTGTATATGTACCTGTTTGACTGTAAAATGCAGGCTATCTGCACTACATCACATTGCCAGTGAGTTCTTTATAATTAAAACTCTTAACTTTCTTAATATGTCAGACTAAAGTGTCTGTCCATAATTGATGACATGGAACACACACATTTGAAAAGAAACATTCAATCAATTTTTAAAAAACCCGAGCATAGGATGTGATTTTTCATGTTGCAAATACTACTATAAGTTAATTTGCTCCAAACTTCTTGGAACATATACAATACACTTCATTTGCATCTATTCAGGTTATATACATTTTTCAAGGTCATATAAAATTTCCTGAAGGAAATCGTTTCTAAGTAAGATGACAGATGGATAGAGGAAAGATGGTTCAGTACGGATGTAGTGTGCTTGAGTAGAGCGGGGAGCTGTTAAATTCAGTGCGCTGCAAGGTTATTTGGGCATTAGTCATTTGGCTTCCCATGTGGCTAACTCAGATATACTAACTGTAACTTCCTGTCGTTCATTCTTACCCGGCTATAACAGTCCTGTCTCTCCTCCTAGGCATTAAGAGACCTAGTAAATGATGTTTACATGTGACTCAAATTGTTTTTGTACCCAACGGTGTATAGCTCTAAAAAATTATTTTCAGTCTAAAAATAAGTTTTTTTCCCTACTAGACTTTGGCAGTGATTGGGTGTACAGTTTGTAATTTGATGGTGGTTTCCCTTGAGGTTTCATTTTATTCTGGATGAAGCTGGAATGTTTTATCTTTCCTAGAAACTGTCACTTCTGTGTATGTGTGTGACAACAAAACAGCTAGAATAGCTGTCACCTAGATTCAGCAACTGCATGTAAGACTGGGCTGGTGCCATTGTTACCACTCTAAATATAGGTATGTTACTTCCCTCACTTGCAGACTCTTCAGAATTGAAAACCTGAAAATTTGTTCAAGATTAATGCACAAGTCCTCTCCCGTCCCAGGAAAATCAGTGTTTTCACAGGCTATTATCCATGGTAAAGCATGCAGAACTTTCATCATAGAAGGATTATAACTATTTCTTTTTAATTTGAGGATGCACCTTTATGATTGGGGAGAAACATGTCAAAGAGCTATATAACCTCCACATTTATGGAAGCTGGTCCTTTATGATGAGATCTGAAACCCAGCTCAGCAAATATTACATGGGTACCTGTTATGTGCAAAGCTTTGCACAACTGGGAAGGTAAAAAGAAGTAAGCCACTTTGCATTCATTCATTTGTAGGGTCATGCTATACACTGTGATTGCCTGTATTTATTGGTAAACCAGATAGAAATTATCTTTTCCTTTATGGAACTTACAGTTTTATGAAAGTTTGAGGAAAGAATAAAAAAGTAAATAAACACATTTTTAAAAATTTTGTGAAGAGTATCTATAGGACATTATATTGATGGAAAGTAATTGGACAATACATCCCATTAAAGGATGAGAAAGAGCCATGAGTAATATGCAAAGTAGGCAGAAGGCACTGGGACAGTATGTGTGAAGGTCCTGAACTATAATGACCATTCTACCAATGTTGTTGGACATGCAAGAAATGGGGGGAAGGAGACATGAGATAAGAAGGAAGAGGTAGGCAGGGTCCATTGCCTATTAACAGTGTTACATTTACCTTCACCGCAACAAAGTCATTGGGAGGATTGAGCCAGGACCCTGGCATTATCTCTTTATTAAATATTTCTGCTAGCTTCCAAGTGGGAAATAGATCGAACATTTCAGTTTCTCTCAGTATAGTGGACAATGTCTCTTAAATGACCCTTTTGCTGTAAAACAGCTAGAAATGATGAATTTAAAAAATAAATGTCATTTAAAATGAATTGCTGTGTTGCTAAGAAATCCTTAGAGAATAAAACTGAAGTACAACTGGAATTCAAAAAAGGAAGCAAGCCAGTTCTGTATCTGGCAGCTGCCCAAGGTAGCATCCCGAGTTAGTGGGAAAAGATGCTTTTAAATGCTAGGACATTTGGATAATTTCTTTATGGATAATTTCCTCAAAAATAAAATAATGTTTTATCTTAAGCCTTGCCCCCAATTCTTGGTTGAATTAAATTTTTAAATGTAAACAATAAATTAAGCCCTAGAAGTATTAGAAGAAAATATGTACATAAACATTATTATAATGGTGGGATGGAAAGGTTTTTCCAGATATATCATCAAAGGATAGGCATTACTATAGGCACTTTGAATTAGTGGTTCAAGTTTCTTTGGATATATTCCCAGGAGTGGAATCGCTGGGTCATAGGGCAGTTCCATTTTTACTTTCTTGAAGATACTCCATACTGCTTTCCACAGTGGCTGCACCACTCTGCATTCCCACTGACAGTTCTGTAGGGTCCCTCTTTCTCCACTTCCTCACCAATACTTGTTGTTTGTTGATTTATTGATAATAGCCATTCTGACAGGTATAAGGTGATATCTCATTGTGGTTTTAATTTGCATTTCTTTGATGAGTATTGGCTTAATTAATTTGCATTTCTTTGATGATTAGTGATATGTTTATTGGCCATCAGTATGTACTCTTTGGAGAAGTGTCTTTTCAGAACCTTTGCCCATTTCTTAATTGTATTGTTTTGTTTTGTTGTTGAGTTGTATGAGGTTTTTTGTTTTTTTTTTGTTTTATTTAAAATAAATTTTGGATGTTAATCCCATATTAGAAATATCATTGGTGACTATGTTCCCTTATTCACTGGGTTATCATTTCTTTTGGTTGATGGTTTTCCTTGCTGCACAAACTTCTTTTTAGTTTAATGTAGTCCCATTTGTTTACATTTTCTTTTGTTTCCTTTGCCCAAGGAAATATATCAGAAAAAACTAGTGATGAGAAATGCCTGATGTTTTACTGCTTATGTTTTTTTTTTTTTGGAGGATTTTTATGCTTTTGAGTCTTATATTTAAGTCTATAACCCATTTTGACTTTACTCTTGTGCATGGTGTAAAAAGGTCCAGTTCATTTTTTTTGCATGTATCTGTCCAATTTTCCCAACATTTATTGAATAGACTGTCTTTACCCCACTGTAGTTCTTGACTCCTATTCTGTTCCATTGATCTATGCATTTATATTTTTTAAAGATTTTATTTTATTTTATTTTAGTTTTAGAGAGAGGGGAAGGGAAGGAGAAAGCAAGGGAGAGAAACATTGAGATGACAGAGAAACATCAATCGGTTGCTTCTCATTCATGCCCCAATCCAGGAATTGAACAAGCACCCTTTCACTGTACAGGATGACGTCCAAGCAACTGAGGCACACTGGTCAGGGCAGTGTACATCTGTTTTTATGCTAGTAGCATGCTGTTTTGGTCACTATGGCCTTATAGTATAGTTTGACATCCTGTAGCACGATTCTTCCAACTTTCTTTTTCTTTTTCGAGATTACTGTGGCTATTCAGGTTCTTTTGTAGTTCCATATAAATTTTTGGAATATTTGTTCTAGTGCTGTGAAATATGCCATTAGTATCTTGATAGGAATTGCTTTGAATCTGTAGATTGGTTTGGGTAGTATGAACATTTCAATAATGTTAACTCTTCCTATTAATGAACATGGTTTGTGCTTCCACTTATTTGTATCTTCTTCAATTTCTTTCTTCAGTATCTTACAGTTTTCTGAGTTCAAGTCTTATATATCCTTGGTTAAATTTATCCCTAAATATTTATTTGGATGAAATTGTAAATGGGATTGTTTTCTTAGTTTCTCTTTCTGATAGTTTATTATTGGTGTTTAAAAATGTAATCAATTTTTGGAAAGTTTTTTGGTATCCTGCTACTTTAATGAGTTACTAGTTCTAGTAGTTTATTGATGGAATCTTTAGGGTTCTATATATAGTGCCATATCTCCTACAAATAGTGACAGTTTTACTTCTTTCTTTTTAATATGGATACCTTTTATTTCTTCTTCTTGTCTTATTGCTGGGGCTAGGACTTCTAATACTGTAATGAATAAAAGTGGTGAAAGAAGACATCTCTGCCTGGTTCCTGATCTTAAGGGAAATGTTTTTAGGTTTTGCCCATTGAGCATGTTGTTGGCTGTGGGTTTGTCATATGTGACTCAGTATTATATTGATGTAAACCCTCTATTTCCATTTGGCTGAAAGTTTTTATCATAAATGTGTGCTGGATTTTATCAAATGCCTTTTCTGTATTTATTGATATGATCATATGATTTTTTATCATATTTTTATGAGGTGTATTATGTTTATTGATTTATGGATATTGTACTGACCTTTCATCTACAGAATAAATCCCACTTGATTATGGTATATGATCTTTTTAATGTATTGCTGGATCTGGCTTATTAATATTTTCTTGAGAATTCTAGCCAGAGATATGGGCCTATTATTTTCATTCTTTGTAGTGTTTTTATCTGGCTTTAGGATAATAATGACCTCATAAAATGAGCTTGGGAATCTTCCCTGATGTTGTTTTTATTTTTTTTTTTGAAATAGTTTGGGAAAGAGTGGTGTTAGTTCTTTGAATGTTTGGTAAAATTCACCTGTGAAGCCATCCAATCCAGTACTTTTCTTTCTTGGAAGTTTTTTGATTACTGCTTCAATTTTACTAGTTTTAATCTCTCTATTCAGATTCTTTTTTTTTATTCAGTTTTGGAAGATTATATATTTCTAGAAATTTATCCATTTAGTCCAGATTGTCCAATTTGTTGACATATAATATTTTCTGTTCATAATATTTTCTTACAGTCTTTTATATTTTTGTGGTCTCCGTTGTTACTTCCATTATTTAATTTCTGATTTTATTACTTGGGTCTGCTCATATTTTTGATGAGTCTAGTTAAAGATTTGTCAATCCTGTTTATCTTTTCAAGAACTAGCCCTTGATTCCATTATTTTTATATTGGTTTTTAGACTCTATTTTGTGTATTTCTGTTCTCATCTTTATTACTTCCTATCTTGCACTTACTTTAGCATTTTTTGTTGTTATTTTTCTAGCTCCTTTAAGTATAAAAGTAGATTGTTTGAGTTTTTGTCAGTTTCTTTAGGTAGGCCTTTAATGCTATGAATTTCCCTCTTAGACCACTTTTCCTGTATCCCATAGGTTTGGGGTTGTTGTGTTCTCATTTTCACTTGTTTCAAGATGTCTTTTGATTATTTTTGTTGATCTCATTATTAACCCATTCATTGTTTAGTAACATGTTATTTAGCCTCCATGTCTTTGTATATTTTTCATTTTTTCCCTGTGATTAATTTCTGGTTTCATAACCATTATGATCAGAAAAAGATGTTTGATGATTTTAATCTTCTTAAATTTATTTAAAATTGTTTTGTGTCGTAATATGTAGTCTATTCTAGAAAATGCTCTATGTGCACTCAAAAAGAATGTATACTTTCTGCTTTAGGGTGAAATACTCTGAAGATATAAATTAAATCTGGTTGGTCTAGTGTATCATTTAGGGCCACTGTTTCTTTGATGCTCTTCTGTCTGGAAGATCTATCCACTGATATCAGTGGAGTGTTAAAATTTTCTGCAATGACTGCATATCTGTTGATATCTCCCTTTATCTTCAACAAGATTTGCTTTATTTATTGAGCAAATAAATAAACTCCTCTGTTGTGTGCATGAATATTTACAAGTGTTATATCCTCTTGTATCATTACATAGTGTCCTTCTTTGTCTCTTATTATAGTTTTTGTTTTTAAGCTTATTTTGTCAGATGTAAGTATTGCTATCCCAGCTTTTTTTCCCTTTTCATTTGCATGACATATCTTTTCACATTGTTTTTACTTTTAGTCTGTGTGTATGTTTAGCTCTAGGGTGGGTCTCTTGTTTTTTTTATCCTTTCATCTAACCTATGTTTTTTAATTGGAGAATTTAAACCATTTACATTTAAATGGTTATTAATAGGTATGTATTTATTGCCATTTTATTCTTCATAATTATGTTTCTCTGTTTTTCTCCTCCTGTTCCTCCTCTTAGTCTTTCTTCTTATTCTTGCAAGCCCTTTAACATTTCTTATAATATTGGTTTCATGGAAACAAACTCTTTCAGCTTTTCCTTGTCTGGAAAGCTCTTTACTTTTTCTTCAATTTTAAATGAGAACCTTGCTGGGTAAAGTGGGCTTGGTTGTAGGTACTTGCTTTTCATCACTTTGAATATTTCTTGTGAACCCCGTTTGGCCTGAAATGTTTCTGTTGAGCAATCAGCTTACAGTCTTATGGAAGATCCCTTATAGGTAACTAACTGTCTTTCTCGAGCTGCCTTTAAGATTTTCTCTTTCTCTTTAACCTTTGACATTTTAATTATGATTTGTCTTTTTGAAAGAATTTATACATCCTATGTTCACCGCAGCATTATTTACAATAGCCACCATTTGGAAGCAGCCCAACTGCCCATCAGTAGATGAGTGGATAAAAGGCAGCAGTACAGTTACACAATGGCATACTACTCAGATGTAAAAAAGGAGGAAATCCTACCTTTTGTGACAACATGGATGGGTCTGGAGAGCATTATGCTAAGGGAAATAAGCCAGTCAGAGAAGGAAAAATACCATGTGATTTCACATATATGTAGAATCTAATGAACAATAAAATAAAAATAGACATATAGATACAGAAAACAGAATAGCAGTCAAAGTGAAGGTGGTTGGAGGCGAGGTGAAAAAGATGAAGTGATTAAGCAGAAAAAAATCTCATAGACACAAAAGGCAAAAGGAGGTGGGGAGGAGGTAGAAATGAGTAAGGTGGGGATAAATGGTGATGGAAAGAGACTTGACTTGGGATGGTGAATACATAATTCAATATACAGATGATGTATGGTAGAATTGTACAATGAAAACCTATATAATTTTATTTACCAATGTCACCTCAATAAATTCAATACAATTTTTAAAACATTAAATGAAGTTTGATATATTTGACTACATAAAGACTGAAAAAATTAGCTTAGCATCAAAATATTATATGTTGAAGGAAAAATGAAATATTAGGAAAATTAAGGTACATACAGAAGTGTTATTATCCTCAGAATACAAGGAAATCTTGCTCACAAAAGAATTAATTTTAATATAAAGTATACTCTGGAAAAATGAGCAGTTCAAAAGAGATAAAAACAAATTGTTTATTCTAAAAAGGAGCTCAGTTCATGGGTAAGAAGATACATCCAAATTAAACCAACAATGGGGTGTCATTTTTACCAATTGGGTTAGCAGTGGTTAAAGATAGCAAATCTACAGAACATTGGAAAGGACTCAGTGATCTAATGACCAGGTGTGGTGTTCTCATACCCTGTGAGTGAGAGTATACCTGGAATAGGTTTTTGTAGAGGGCACCTTGGTTATTTGTTTTAAAGACACCAAAGGGCCTCCCTTTGATCTCGTAATGAACCTTCCACATACATATCCTAAAGAAGCAGTCAGAGAAATGCATTAAGATGTATTCATAACTATATTTTTCTTATACCTGTTAAAATAGGGAACATTGAAAACAATGTAAATACTCATTTATAGAATGTGCCTAAATAAGGTGTTATGTCAATAAAACAGAATACTACTGAGCTATCAAAAGTACAATATAAATCTATATTTGTTGATATGGAAGTGATTGTATGATGTATATTTCTGTTTAAACATAGGTAGCATGCAGCAAGATTCGTCTGAAAGCTTTATCAGTGGCAGTTATTTGCTGAAGCCAGGTCTTCTGGCTTACGAGAACCACTTCAAAGTTCCGGAATTTTGTGAGCCAGTTTTTGAATCATTGGTAGTTTGAAATTGGCCATGGTGAAAGTATTCACCCAATGGAAACTGATAAGAAGATGCTAGTAAATCAGCCCCCTCCTCCCAGCTCGTGGCTGGTTTATCATGCAGCCCTATGTATGTAAGAATGTGTGCATATTTATGTAGAAAACTTTTGGTACAATACACCCAGATCTTACACTGATTATCTTTAGAAAGTTCGATTATGTTTGAGTTTACTTCCCCCATTTTAAAATAGTTTTATATGTCATCTGAATATATTACCATCTGATTATTTTTATAATTAGAAATAGAAAACAACCTAATTTTTGAAAGTAGGAAATAATGAGGTCCTGATCTGTTGCAGTTTGGGGGAAGGTATCAGTAAGGGGCAATTGTGAAATATACTGTTGTTTAAAAACATTGGCTCTCTGTTTCTATATATAAATTGAGATGTTCATAACTCCCCAAACACAGAGATGATTTTAATTTTATGCACAACCTGGATAGACTACTAAATTGGGAGATTAGTGAAGGAAAAAAGAAACAGCTGTTGAATTTTGTGTACTATACCTGGTGCTGATATTTGCATATTTGTTACATATGCAGTGTTGAAGAGATAGACATTAACCACTCATATTTTTGGAGGTTGAAATCAGTAAGTGCCCATTTATCTGCTACCAAGTTTGCCAGTCCTGGATGCTCAGTCCCAAATTACCTACGTCCCCTATTCTTACTTATTTTATTGGTTCAATTAAAAAATGTCTGTTGATTATAGTTTCCCAGTTTTTTATTTTATTTTATTTTATTTTATTTTATTTTATTTTATTTTATTTTATTTTATTTTTACTGGAAAGGGATTTAATTAATATATTTTCTTTTTTATTAAGACTATTTTATTTGACTATGCTATTACAGTGTTCCCAATTTTTCCCCTTTTGTCCACCTCCACCCAGCACCCCCCATCCCTCAGACAATCCCCGCACCATTGTTCATGTCTATGGGTCATGGGCATAAATTCTTAGGCTACTCCATTCCCTCTGCTGCATTTTACATCCCCATGGCTATTCTGTAACTACCTATTTGTACTTCCTAATCCCCTCACCTCTTCACCCATTCCCTTATACCCCCTCCCATATGGCAACCATCAAAACACTTGCTATATCCATGATTCTGTCTTTGTTTTTCTTGTTTGCTTAGGTGGTTTTTTTTTTTTTAGATTCAATTGTTCACAGGTACATATTTATTGCCATTTTATTGTTTATAGTTTTGATCTTGTTTTCTTAAATAAATCCCTTTAACATTTCATATAATGATGGTTTCGTAATGATGAACTCTTTTACTTTTTTTGTCTGGGAAGCTCTTTTATCTTCCCTTTGATTCTAAATGGTATCTTTGTTGAGTAGAGCATTCTTGGCTGTAGCCCTCTGCTTTCCATGACTTTGAATATTTCTTGCCAGTTCCTTCTAGCCTACAAAGTTTCTTTTGAGAAATCAGCTGACATTCTTATGGAAACTCCTCTGTAGATAACTAACTTCTTATCTCTTGCTACTTTTAAGATTCTCTCTTTATCTTTAACCTCCAGCATTTTAATTATGATGTGTCTTAGAATGGCTCTCTTTGCATCCATCATGTTTGGGACTCTGTGCTTCCTGGACTTGCATGTCTATTCCCTTTGCCAAATTAGGGAAGTTTTCTTTCATTATTTTTTCACATAGATTTTCAATTCCTTACCCTTTCTCTCTCCTTCCAGCACCCCTATAATGTGAATGGTGGAATGCTTGAAGCTGTCCCAGAGGTTGCTAACACTATCCTCCGTATTTTTAGATTCTTTTTTCTTCTTGTTGTTCTAATTGGTTTTTTTTTCTTCCTTATGTGGCAAATCATTGATTTGATTCTCAGCTTCATCCACTTTACTGTTGTTTCCCTGGCAATTGTTTTTTATTTCAATTAGTATATCCTTTTTTTCTGTCTAGATCTTTTTATGTTGTTGAGGTCTTCTCTAAGTTCCTTGAGTATCCTTATAACCAGTATTTTGAACCCTGTATCTAATAGATTGCTTATCTCCCTTTTGTTTAGTTCTTTCTCTGGAGTTTCAATCTATTTTTTCATTTAGGTCATGTTTCTCTGTCTCTTCAGTTTGGCAGGCTCCCTGTGTTTATTTCTGTGTGTTGGGGAGAGCTGCTATGACCTCTTGGTAGTGTGGCCAATTGTGGTAGGTGTCCTGTAGGGTCCAGTGGCACAGCCTCCTCTATCAACCAAGCTGTGTAGTTGAGGTAGGCCCTTCATGTTCGCTGAGTACACACTCCTCTTGTAGTTGATTCTTGGTTGCTGTTGGCAGGTCAATGGGAGGGATTTATCCAGGCATTCAGCTGCAAGGACTGGCTATGACCACTGACCACCAACCTCTAGCCTCTGTGAAGGATCAGCTGGGCAGGGGCAGGGGCAGGGTGGTGGTGCTCTGATGTGGTCCGTATCTGTCCACTGGGTGCATAGGCCCTGGGGTTTCTAGGGTGGTACAGGCCAAAGTCAGCACCCACCTGAGCTATAAAGCAATCTTGAGATGGCTGCTACTTGTGCTGGGCTTAAGAGATTCCCAGGGAAGCCAAGCTGTGAATTTAGGCTGGTTGCTGCTAGTGTCATGCCTGGGGCCACTTAGCAAGAGATATGTGGGCTGGGGGCTCACTAAGGCCAGTTTTTGCTTGTTTGAAAGGATTTAGGAAGTTGTGAAGCTTGAACCAACACCAGGCATTTATATGGAAAAACTACTGTTAACAGATGATAGTTGGGTAGCATGGAGCCTCAGAGGATCTCCAGAGCAGGGCAAACAGTGTTAGCCAGGTTGCTGGAGTCCCAGACATGGCACCTGCCTGATGGCTCTGCCTGCCTTTCTGTGTGAGAGAAAACTGTCCCCCAGCTCTCACTTTGATGCCAGACCCTGCAGTTCCTCCCTTTATGCAACTGGTGCCTTTCAAGCTGCCGCCACAGCACTGGAGCTCATAAAGAGTGAGTCTGAGTAAGTTTGTGTGTGGGTTCTTTAAGAGGAGCTGCTTGGGACTCTGGAAATTTCTTCTACTGAATCAATCCCTGTTGGTTTTTGCAGGCAGAAGTTATGGGGACTTACCTTCTTGGCACTGGTACCCTGGGCTGAGGGACCTGGTATGGGACTGAGGCTCCTCGCTCCTGACATGTCCTTCCTGAATTTTTATCCACCACATATGTATGTGGAACCAGCCCAGTCTGTGTCTCCGCCCCTCCTCCCAGTCTGCATGGATGTGGTTTCTTGAATTCCATAGTTGTCAGACTTCCATTCAACTTAATTTCTGTCAGTTCTGACTGATAGATGTTTTATAATTTAGTTGTAATTTTGATATGATTGTGTGATGAGGCAAGCTGTGTTTACCTATGCTGCCATCTATTTTATTTTGGTTTTTATAGAAATCAATACTATTTCATCTGTTATCATTCCTTCTTTTTTTATGCAATATGCCTTTGTGTGTGTGCATGTATGTATAAATAATGTATATATATTTGGTTTAGTGTATGTACCAAATGGAATTCACATTATCTTTATATCACCTAATCATCATGTAACTGGGCAGCATGGGGACTGGCCTCTTGTCACCATGTATACACATTACATGAAGATCTATGGGGGGAAGAAATATGTTTTTATTAACAGGGTTCCCAATTTGAAGGGGCTGGGGGCATTCTTGCTTGGAGCCAACTGAGTCAACCTCTTCCACAAATAGAAAACCAGCCAGCCCCACAAAAATTAAAGTCCAAATCCATGCCCTGAACTTCCCTGTTATTGCTTATCTGTAGCCCAAGGTTGTTACTCAAAAGGGTCTCCACCTCTTTAGCTCCAGGCTCGCTTTCTCTCTCTCTCTCTCTCTCTCTCTCTGGTGCCAGAGTCACCATTGCCTCGCAGCAGCTCTCTTTCTCTTTCCATCTATCTCAGGGTGTGGGGTGTGCTGCCAGATCACTCCAGATGGTCCAGGGGAAGCTCCATCCGCCAGAACTTTGTAGCTCATGCCTCCATGTGCTGCTCTCAGTCTCTATGTCCTGTTCTCAGGGCAAGAGAGTGAAAGCAGTCTGGGATCCATGTGCCGGCCTGCACTGGGTGGTAGTGTCCCAATGGCTGGTGCGCAGTGAGGCACACATCCCAGTGTGGGACCCTGCTTCTGGGGATTGACTTCCAACAATGCAAGGCCTAAGCCCCGAGTGGTCTCAGCATCTGCCACTCCTGCTCATGTGGGGCAGAAGCAAGATCTCAAGAAGCCAAAAGGTAAAGTGGTCAAGAGGCCAAGAGATCAAGAGACCAAAAGACCCAGCTTCTGCCTGCCTTACGTTTTTACAAGTCCTCTCCCAGAACCGCATGTTCTCTGGAAGCCAGTGGGAATGTCCAGCTCTCCAAACAATGAGGGCCGGTGTTGGCCATGCTTGCCTTTGCCCCTCTTCGGGCTGCCATGTTCCATAAGGGGGCAAAGTCTCCAGTCACACATGTTCTGTACAAACTCCCTTCTGCTGAGTCACAAGCTGCCTGGATGCTCTGGCCGCCTCCCTCCTTCGGCGGCCCCTCTTTTTCCATGGAGGGAAAGCCACTTTTAATCTTCAGTTCTGCCCTGTGCCCTGCCTTCTCCAGCGATGCTCTGTTACCATTACAACGGTAAATGACATCATATAGTGTTTTGCGGTTTAAAATGCTTGCATTATTTGATCATCAGAATAACAATAAAGTGTATTATTATTTCTACTCCACAGCTCAGGAAATGGAGACTTGGTGAGGTTGGGTGACTTAGCCATAATCATGGCGATAGTAAACAGAAGAACGAGGACTAAAGCCTTTGTCTTTTAGTCCCGAACCCATTGTTCTTTTTCCTGGCAGACCCAGGGATCCCAACCCTTTCACTACTAAGGACATCATTGTTTTTTTAATATTTTATTTATTTATTTTTAGAGAGAGGGGAAGGTAGGGAGAGAAATATTGGTGTATGACAGAAACATATATCTGTTTCCTCTTAACACACCACAACTAGGGACTGGGGCCCAAACCTGCAACGCAGGCCTGTGCCCTGACTGGGAATTGAACTGGCAACCTGCAGTTCACAGGCCGGCACTCAAACCATTGAGCTGTACCAGCCAAGGCAGGACATCATTTATTTTATATTTTTCCTAAAGACTCCATGTGCTGAAAATAACAGAAACCAGTCATTTGTAGCCATTACTACAAACAAAGTTAAGAACACATTCATCACCTGAAAATGAAACTCTGTATTCATTAGCTGCTAATACACATCCTATCTCCCTCATTCCCTCAGCCCTAGGCATCCTGGATATTTCATAGAAGTGGAATCATATTATAGGTTGCTATTTTACAATTGGTTTGGCAGAACATCTTTACTTAATGTTGTTAAGGTACACTAATGATGTAGTATGTATCTGTACTTTATTACCTTTTATTGATGAATAATATTCCATTATTTATCCACTCATCATTGATGGACATTTAGATTGTTTTTACTTTTTGTCTATCATGAATAATGATGCTGTGAACATTTGTGTACAATTTTTTGTGTGAACATGTTTTTATTTCTCTTACATATACACCTCTAAATGGAATTTTGGGGTCATATAATAACTCTGTGCTTAACATTAAAAAACACCTGCCAAACTATCTTCCGAAGTGACTGTGCCATGGTACATGTGTTTTTGAAGTATTGAAAGCAGATGAGTCTTAGTAGAGTAAGATAGCACAGCCACTTCCCAGAATGGTTCCCTGAGACAAAAACATTTCATCAACAAAAGAAGAGATTGTGGTAAAATCAAAGGTCTTCCCAGAACTCAGTCCTTCGTCTCTGATTCCGGAGAGGGGCATCTGAACATTTCCTTTTTGTCAGTGTAACAGATTTAAATCTCAGTGATATGGGAGCTCAGAGAAGGTCCTGGGTCAGAAAATGCCCTCAATAATTCACAATATGCATATAATGTAGGGACAAAGAAAATAAACCTGGATTCAGATCAGCTCTTATCTTCATGTGACTCTCTGTCCCTACCTATAAAGTGAAAAGTGATAACAGTGGCCTGACACACCTCACGGAGTTGTTCTGGAAATCTAATGAGATAATAAATTTCAAAGGTTTTCCGTAAACTGCAGACACAAGTAAGGAAGCAGACTCCCTGTGGAATGAGCCTGAAAGCTGACGTGCATCCTTGGCCTGTGGGCAACGCCAATAGGTTCTCTGTGTTGTGAGATTAGGGTTGAGATTTTTGTTTTTGAAGATGGCTGTTAACCCACAAGAATCCACATTTCCAAATGCATTCAGACCCTTGCCCAGGAGGGTTTTCATTTGCTCCAGATGTTTATTTACTTGTCAACTTTCTGAGAATTCAAAGGCAAGTACAACATATTCTTCAAAACCAGTTTCTTGGAAACCAGTCTGTGGTCTCTTGATTCTCTGCCACTTAACTTTGGCTTCGATGACTCTAAATTAGTTGAAATTTGTATTATTTTTTCAATATAATTGCAAAAGAAAATGTATTTATTCATTGAGTAGTGATTTATTGAGATATTTTAATGAGCCAGGCTTCCGGATACAATGATGAACAAAATGGGCCCTATTTTAATCTTTATGCTACTTGTAGTCTCCAGTGCTTTCTGTCTAAATGTTTCAGGTCCTCCTGATTCAGCATAACCCATAGATAGAATTATTTCTTTGCTTTAAAAAATGAAGCAAATGAATAGATAAGAAATGACACGAGGAATATAAAAGATATTCATATTGTGGGTTTAGCTCATGGAGAGCATGATGGTATATCAGGGAGTTCTGAGGAAGCAAAGACTTTTTAATCTCTACACAGTTATTGATCTGTTTTTGCAGTTGAGCTTCCTCATCCCACCCCATAGAAACAAATACCCACCAAACTGTATATGCTGGGCACTGTGCTGGGTAACCAGGATCTAAGCCCTCTTGCTGAACTCAGAATCTGGTGGGTGATCAGCCATAATCTCAAAGAATTAGCCAAGGAAAGTGGTTAGTGTCACAAGGGAGGTCCAGAGAAACGGCTATTGTGGTTTAGAAGTGAGGAAAATGGTTTTAAACCGAGAGCAGCTAGCTATACCCAGAAGGCAAATGTTCAAGGTGTCTTGGAGGATTTATGTGCTTTGAGCCTATGGCGACGGGTGGGAAAAGGTGGTGCAGAGTGGGTCCATGACTGAATGCTTGCTCCCTGCCAGTGGTTACAACCAGAGCAAATCCCTATTTAAGAGGCTGGAATAAATGGATTTATTTTTAATGTATCCAACCCTTGACCTTTTAAAATGTATTCTTTATTTACTCTTATTTGCATATAGTAAAATTCAGTTTTTGATATACCAAGTCTGTGAATTTTGGCAGCTGCAAAGCCATGTAACAACCACTAGGAGGATGAGAAGTTACATTACCCACCCCCACTGCCACCACACTCAGATTTCTCTCATGCCGCTACTGTTCAGCGAACCTTTTCCCATCCCAAGCCCCTAGCAATTACTAATCTGTTCTCTGGTCCTCTAATTCTTCCTTTTCCAGAATGTCACATAAATGGAACCATGTGGAACTGTGCTTCTTTCACTTAGCATAATGCATTTGAGATACATCCATATTGTCAGCTGTATTGGAAGTTCATTCCTTATTGCCAAGTAGTTTTCCACTGTATAGACAAAGCGCAGTTTATTTATTCGCTGAAGTTCATTCTGGTTGCTTCAAGGTTTGGGCATTTATAAAACGCTGCTATAAACATTTATATATAGTCTTTTGTCTGAACATTTCTCTTGGGTAAATACCTAGAATTAATATTGCTGGGTCATACTGTAAGTGCTCATTTAACTGGATAGGGAAATATCAGACTGTTGTCTGGAGTGGTTGTCCTTCTTTATGCCTGTCCTTCAGCAATGAATGAGTCCCAGCTGCTGCAGATCCTTGCCAACACTTGGTATGTATATCTTCTTTTATAAAATGTCTCTTGAAATCCTTTGTCCCTTTTTCAATTTTTTTATTGAATTTTGAGAGTTCTTTGTATCCTATGTATATGTCCTTTATCAGCTATATGGCTTTTAAATTATTTCTTTCATCTGTGGCTTGTTTTTACTAATCTTTAATTATTCTAGTTATTTTAAAATCCTGTTCCCAGGCCCATCATCAGACTCACCATTCTTTTCTTCCCCACTCAAAAGTTGACAGAGCCTTTTGACTTTTTCAGGAACAGTGCACCCACGAAGATGGAAAGGACAACTGTCTTGTTAACAGGGAGCCTTTTGGTAGCTGGAAAGGGAGGCCAGGTCTTGAAACATTGATACTCCGTGGAATGATGTTCAGAATGCCATAAGTAATGTATAGAGAGTGTGTTATACTACATGGCATTGCCTTTCATTGTGGCTACTGGTTATTAAAATACTTTGAGAAAAGGCTTCCCAGGAGAGAATGAATAAAGTTCTAGATAATTAGTTTCCAGAAACTATAATGAAGTGTCCGCCCCTCTATAGTCCTGTGTATTATCAGTTATGAAGATGGGGACTGGGGATGGAGAAGGAACAGGCACTGAACGATGTCTTTCTTATCTCAATAAACCACAGTCCTGCACTCCAACAACTGAAGAGTGAAAGGACCACTTCAGAAGACATTAGCTTCACTATCTCTTCCCCTTCCCCCCTTCTCTCAGGTTGCTGTAATTATCTTTGTCTTCATTTGAGATTTGTATAAGTAAAAGCAGACATGATAAATGGATAAAGAAATGGTGTTCTTAACCCTGTACAGTTGCAGGTATATGTGACCCATCAGACAGACTCAGGGCACAATCATATTTCCCAATCCAGTCTTTATTTCTGTCATAGTTATCATTGCTATGCATCATTTCATTATTCAAATACCATCAGTGACTCTCCATTGTACCAATATAAAAATATGAATTTCTTATGCTGTACAATCTTAGTCTCCCATTCTCACACTCTAGTAAATCACCCCACTCCCTGTAATCCAGCACTAACTGACTGATGGACTGGTCACAGCTCCCTCGCCCTCTCTGCCTTTACCGACAATATCTTTCAGCATGGACTCCTTCCCCTGTAGCTGTCAGGACTCTATATATTTTTCAGGCTTAAGTCAGATGTCATCTCTTCTGTGAAGCCTTCATTGAACTCCCCCACCCCCTGTCAACATACATGCACACATCCCTTGCAGAACTGAGAATTCCTTCTGCACTCTTACGACATGCATTTTCTTCCTAGCATTTACTTCATTTTGCTTTGCATTGCCATTGTTTGCCTGTCTGTCCATGCTCTCTAGATAGGGGGACCTTTGAGAGCAAAGACCATGTCTTCTTTGTATCTTTGTCTCCACTCACTGGAGCCTGTTATAAACTGTTGCATATAGTAGTTCACACTGAAGCTTTATTGATTGAGGGACATGACATAACCCGCAGTTCACCTTGCTTTGTGACCCAGACAGGAGAGGTGTCTGAGTGGCTGAGAGTTGTAACTGGAGGTGACAGGGTGATCTGCTGTGTTCTAAACATATGCAGCCTTGTTTCCATATTGTCAGTGATTATGCTCTTCTGTCTAGGATGAGAAAGAGTGAATTAATCTTGAGTAAGCAGCCCAGCTCCAATTGTCTACCTTAAATGCCTTCCATAGTTCTGGTGATTTTCTACTAGTATGAAATGTTCTCCTTCCCAGACAGTTGATGGAGGAGCTGAGTCATGCCTGACTATACTTAATAAGACAGAGGCAGCTAATACCAGGGGAGGCTGCCTTCGAGGACAAGCTGACATTTCTGATGCCTCTGCTTTATAAAAGTGGGTGTTGTAAAGGAAATTTGAGCATGAAGAAAGCTCCAGAATCTCCACTGCAAACAGGACTAGATAGTGACACACTCTAATTCAGACACATGTGATCTGCCCCACTGTCTCTTGGCTGCGACATGTTCCTTCTGATTCTGGGAACTGCTAATCAAGGGTTTTATGCTCCTCATTAAAGAAATTCAGTTTGTTCCAGTTTCTATTAACTAGTGCCCACCCAAACCAGCCCCACTCTTTTTCCTGATTTTACATTTTGACAATTCAGGCTAGAAAATGCAAATGGAGTTATCATTGATTATAAACCCATCACATTATAGGGACGGAAGGGATTAGAGATCATCAGGTTTTATCTTCTTATGTATGAGAAAACTGAATCTAAGAAAAGGAAGTTACTCAGCCACAGTTAGTTTTAAAGTTTGGACTGTGGAATGAGGCAGATTTGCATTAGAATCCTTCTCTCTCACTTACTTGCTGTTGTTAAAACATAAACTGAAGCGTATTAAAAACTTTAAGGGTATATTTGGTTTGAATTGGGGAGCACCGGACTGGAAGTGGTGAGGAGCACTACAGGGAGAGTAATTAAGGGCAACACTTTTATAAAGAGAGGGGTAAGACAAAGAAATTATTTGATTGACTGTAACTTAAGTGGTTGTATTAGTTGAGAAGGTCTAGTTGGCCGTTTATGATTGGTTTCCTTGGGTTTCTATTTCTTGACCTTGAGGCATTACAGGCTTAGGTTTTGCTATACTTAGGTAGGATGCTTAATTGTTAGACCCACCTCAGTCTAATGGCCTTCTTCATTGTTCAATTAATTTAACACTGTGTAACTGTGCAGATATTCTTTTTAATTTTAATTGTTGTTCAAATACAGTTTTCTGTCTTTTATTCCCATCCCAGCCCACCCCCCCAGCCCTCCCCACCTCCCTCCCATTTCCACTGCCCCCTGGTTTTTGTCCATGTGTCCTTCATACTTGTTCCTGCAAAGCCTTCCCCTTTTCCCCTGAAATTCCCTCCCCTCTCCCCTCTGGTCACTGTCACTCTGTTCTCTATTTCAGTGTCTTTGATTATATTTTGCTTGTTTGTTTGTTTTGTTGTTTAGGTTCCTGTTAAAGGTGAGATCATAACTTAACTATGGCTCATGCTCCTCATTTCTCAAACAGGGGAAATCATAAAATCATCTGTAAAAGTTGTTCTGAGAATTAAAAGAGATAATAAATGTAAAGCAGTTAATACCCGGCATATGGAAAGCATGCCACATTAAGTAGTGGCGGTGGTAATTATAATAATGATAATACTGGTGCTAACACTGGCAGAGTTAGGACAAAAATCCGGCCTTCGGACCCTATGTTGTTGTTCTCCATATGAATACTGCAAGATGTATCTCAGGAACTATATTCAGTGGTACGGAAGTTTAAAGATATTTGTCTGAACATGAATTACTACATTCAAAGAAAGACTCAGTAGCTAGTTTTCTATAAGACAGAAGGAAAGAGGGAACATGTTTTGAGATGTTTGCTAACATAAGGAATCAAAGTGAGTGGAGTATTTGAGGGAAGGAATTATAAAGTCTCCAAACCAGAAGTCAAAAGACCAAGTGCGATGCCAGAGAGCCAGAGAGGAGCAGTGGAGAGAGGGCTGGTTCTGGAATCCGAAAGAGCTCCGCTGCCTTATAGCACCGCGAGCTTCCCAAGTCACTCTGAGACTCTCTAAGACTCCTACCTATTGTGGCTTCTGTTAACAGTGATGGATTTGTACTCTTTGATAACATGTGGTCAGGGGAGGAAGGCAATGATTCCTAAGTGATGAATTTGGAACATTTTCCTGCATGAAAGTGTATAAAAAGCCGTGTTTCTAATCAGCCACCTTTGTTATCAATTTCCCCACAAGGGAGGAGACCATAGCATTGGGAGGCTAAGAGTAGCCCGAGATGAGTGTGCTGGACACACACCATCCCCCTCCCCCCATCAGAGATACAGTACCTGGACAGTTACAGTTGTACCACGAAGCTCCTAAAGGCCCTCTTGGCACAGCTGCAGACCCTATTCCTGATCTAGTGCCTATTTGTCTTTTTTTTTTTTTTTTTTTTTTTCAGGGGCAGAACATTGTCATATAGCCCTTCGGTGAGTGCAAATGGAGAGGGGATGTGTGTACCATGTGAAAGAGGACTGACAATAAAATAGATATTATCTGAGATTCTACCTTGATTTCTTTAGTGTGTGCTTTGGCTTCATATAAGGAAAGTTCCTTCTCCTGTTTTGCTTCCTATGTTCTGAATTCCAGAGCTCTGGAGTTCAGCAAAGTTGGCTCATAATTTCTGCTTTCTCTTCAGGAATAAATATATGAGGCAGATGTTCTCAACCTTAAGACTATAGTGAGTCAAGAAGCTGAATATAAATATAGGTATAAGAATTCAACCTCTGACAAACTAGGAGGAAAGAAAACCAAAGCCTAATATAAATATAGTGTAAACTCTCATAACTGATATTGTAGGCAGAAGTTATGTGTGATATGGAGCAAAAAATTAAGAATCTGGGAAGTTTCATCCTGCTTCTACCACTAACCTAGTCTTTCACTCAGGCATCCCTCAGCTTCTGGTCCCAGAGCCTTATCTGTACAATGTGTCGTGGAACTGGGGGATTTGTAAGGCCCCCTTTCAACATTCACTGTCAGACATTCCCCCAAGCCTATTTCTCATGCTCCCAGCTTTTGATGCTTGCTTCAACCCAATTTTCTCTCGAAATCTTTTGTTTTCTGCTTGTCACTACTAGCCTTCAGGAAAAATCTACATGCTTGACACATTATTAAAATTGAATGAGACTGTCCTGGCATTTCACAGGTGATGCCTCTCTTAAATTCAGTGGCAGGATTGTAGCCTGCATCTCTTCTTCTGGCAGGTGCTGAAGACCTCAAACAGCCTTTCACTTCAGGCAATTTCCTGAGAATTGCTGGGGAGCTTCCTGACAATGCTCTCACAAAGTGCTCTTTCCTTTGACTTGTAGTTGCGCATGGAAGAAGGCTGAAAATTTTGACACATGAATCATGCAGCTCCTAACTGAGTATTGAAGGCCTCTGATGTATTGTACTTTCACTTAACTTGTCTACCTGACCCTCCAGGTGGGAAGTGAGATGTGGGGTTGGAGGGCATAGGAGCCATTGAGTACCTGGAGGGCTTTAAATGTCCTTCATCCTGTTGAATGGAAAGTGATTGCTTGAGCTCTCTTTCCTGATTAAGTCAGTTCATGCTTAGTTTGCTTTCTACATTTTAGGACTCACATCTTAATCTTAGATTTTCTGTCCTCTGCTCTGGTAAAGTGGAAAAAAAATCCTCCAAAAATGTACATAATAACTCATTTCTTTTGCTATCTTTCTAAGTCTTAATTTCTTCACCTGTAAAAATCAACATAATAATTGTAGCTAAAATTTATTAAGTTCTTACTATGGTCCCGAGCATATTGAATTTTTTGTGTATGATCTTTTTTTTGCCACTTTCAACAGTTCTAAGGGATAGGTACTTTTATTATTTTGCTTTATGCACTATTACATATGAAGACACTGAGGTATAGGATCCTTCTTTCCAAATGCCACACCTATGGACAGCATCACCACCTACCTTACTTTCACTTTTAAGGACAAGACCCATATCAGCTTCTTTACCTGTAGAATCAAAGGGAGGAAAGAGTAATTGCATGACTTAATTACAATGAATGCATGCAAAGTTATCTTCTATGGCCCACTATTAGCGTTATCTGTCCAATCATCCTGGGTGTGTGTGTGTGTGTGTGTGTGTGTGTGTGTGTGTATTTTGCCAAGTCAACCTCTGTTTTGAAAAGGAATATACTATTGCACTATTTACATTGCCAGTACCAACTGGGCAAGATTGTGTAGATATGTGTTTGGAATATATATTTTACTGAGATGATGTAATAGGAAGAACGCGACTCTTGGATTGAAAAGAAGTGATTCTATGCTTGCCAATTATGAGTTCTGTGTCATTCATTAAGTTAGCTCTATGGATTTAATTGCCTTGATTGTAAAATGAGATGGGTGTTCTCAATGTTTTTAAAACTTGCTTGTAGCCTAACACACTCAAGCACTTTGTTAGAGTTGAGTCCCCATAGGTTAAATGTTATCAATATTTGTTAGGCCATGTTCAGTTTGAAATTGGCCATACTTTGTAATTAAGAAAGAGAAGAATGTAATATTAATAATAGTGAAGACTACTGAACAGCTTCCTGCTAAACACGATAAAAGCATTGTATCATTTAATCTTCAAACAAGTCTGTTCTGAGACACAGGAATAGTTAATTTACTTGCACATACTCACATAGCTAAAAAGTGTCAGAACAAAGATTTGAACCTGGATTTTCAGATTCCAGGAACTACCTACTGTGTATTCTTTAGGAAAATGGGTTTTAGGACATAAAAGACTTGGTTTGGTCTCTCCCCATTTCTGTCATTCACAGGAGTTGGGCAAAAGTTTACAGTTGCAGTAAGTGAAACAGGGTTTATTCTTGTATTATTTATTTGTATTATTTTTTCTTTCTTCATATTATTGTTGTTATTTTACTTCCTGACTTATGATTTATCTTTTAGGTAATGATGACTGGTAGTTTAACCCACTGTTTTCCACCCCTGTATGGTTGGCCCATCTCTCAGACCTTCCTTTTATCCTTTCTTAGCTTCCTTCCCCTCATCTGTGGAAGGGAGTTGTTACCAGCTATCCTACTGGGACTGGAGGTTACAACCAGATCTAAGATGTGTACCATATTTTGCTGTGTATAATACGCATCCATGTTTTTGGCCCAAACCTTCAGGGAAAAAAATCTTTCATTTTAATTTTTAAGTTCAATTTTTTCTTTATTTTTATTTAGATACTTGTTATTTGTATTATAAAAGGTATTATTTTATACAGATACATTATTGCTTTCTAGAGTTATACGTTTAATGCATAAACATAAATAAAAGAATTAAAAACATTTATATAGATATGGAATTAGCACTACCCATGTATAATGCACATTCTTATTTTTCCTTCAAAAATTTGGGCAAGAAGTACACATTAGACATGGCAAAATGCAGTATGTTCTGGGATTCCAAGACAATGTGGAAAACACCTTTACCACCAATGCTGACAATCTGTTTCTTGAGTGGAAATTCAGAGACAGAGACCAGGTTTTTGGGCTACATGATGTTTATAGCCCCTAGCACTCATAGGACCCTGCATAAATATTATGTGATAATGCAAATAAAGTGAGCAAAGGCTGCTATTTGGGAATAGTAATTGGATATTTACATCTTAATCATAAATTAGAAAACATTGCTTGGGGAAAAGAAAAAAAAAACATAAAAAGCAGCTAATGGCTGTTTAGAGTTTCCCCAGTGTATTGTGCCACCCTTGACACAAGCCAGTTAGTTTATTTATTATCACAACAGCCCTGCAAAGAAAGGCATTCCCTTCAGCTGCACGAAGAAGCTCATTACAATGGTTTTATTTATTTTTTTTTTTTTAAGAAAATAATGGAACTGTGGTACGAGTAGAGAGGCAGCATGCCCAGAATCTGTTCTTTAGCCTGTTAACCCTGCTGCCACTATGGGGAGAGAAGCAGAGCATTTGCTAGATGGCTACTAGACGATATTATTTCATGTTTTTTCTTACTGTGCACAGCCGTGAGAAGGGTGTCTGTTGGAATGTTCTCGAACGTGAAAACATGATGAGTGCAGGGCGTTTTGTTGGATCAGCCAATAACCAGTGGCAGCAGGATGTGATGGGGACCAAGACAGAGCTGCAGACCTTCAGCAGTCCCTCTAGCCAGAGGCACCATCACATTCTCTAGAGAACACAGCATTTTTCTCAAGTCCTCTGCCACAAGGGAAACTTCCTAGAAAGCCCTGTTTCTGTAACAACATTTATACTCTGAAAGACCCCAATTCTAAGTCATCCTCTAGATAATTTGATTTTATAACTTTAAGTATTACCCACTATGGTGTACATTTTGAATTTAAACTTAATGGGTGTGGTTGTTTTTATATTAGGATTCATTTTCCTTTTTCACCGCTTCTTTTTTATTTTGTTTTCATATATCCCTGGTAATAACTTCTCCACATTAGTTTTATTTATTTATTTTTTAACTAGCCAGGCATTTCACTTCTAATTGATATAAAATAAAAGTCTTTAGGATTATGCAAAGATATAATATGCAGTGTTGAAAGGAAGAGTAGTATACTATTGGGAATAAAATTTGTTTTAGGAACAAACCCTAACAACCCCTGTGAAACTGAAGCTGTAACTTGTGGCTTCTCCCCTCCCCCAACCTGTTTTCAAGTTTGGCATTTTTTCCTTATCTGGCAAATCTTATCAAACACTCAGGGCTGTTTCTTATTTTCTTTAAATTGCTCAATCAAGAAAACACTTTTTTTTTTTTTTTTGGAGGGAATAAGGTATGTCTAATTATCCGGTCCAGGAAAGCCATCTGTTGAGTTATTAACTCAGCACTGTCGACAGTGCGAGCACCAGGAGGGAGACAGAGGACACTCACAGCCACTCCAGCTTTCCTCCCCCACCCCCCCCACCCTCTCCTTTTGATGGCTGAGTTGATAACTCTCAAGTTTTAGCAACATTTTCTAAACCCTTGTTTGAATAACTCTCCTCTGAATAAAAAATGTCAAGTTTTAATGATATTTTTCCACTTAAATCCTACTCTAAGAAACATAGTTTGTAAATGTTTTTGAAAACTGGTGATTTATTAATAGAACACTGCTAGAAAAATATCCAGATCTTTTAAATATTTTTTCTACTGAGGAACAAAAGGGAATATATTTTTAAATGTAAATATTAGTCAGAAATATGTAGACTAATGGGGTAAGTAAAACCTCAGAAATAGTTCAATAACTCATTTATAACAGATGATATAGGATGACATCAGCTATGAATAAGGGGACTCAAAATAAAGGGTGTAAACCAATATTTTTCCAATGTGAATGTGCACAGAAGTGACCCATTATTTTGTTCATCTGTAGATTCTGATTTAGGAGGTTTGGGTGGGGCCTGAAATTCTACAGTTCTGACTAATTCCCAGGGGGTGCTGCTGATGATAATGGGTCATGGACTACATTCTGAGTAGCAAGGATATAAAAAAAATAAAAATAAAGTTATTTCTTATGCAAAACCTAGAGGTAGAGAGTTCAGGGCTGGTAAGGCCTCTCCATACTTTATTTGATTTCACATTCCACCATCTTTAGGGTGTGGCCTTCCTACTTATGATCCAAGTTGTAGCTCCAGCTCTCTCAGCTGTGTGTGCTGTGCCAAGATGGAAGGAATGAGATGTAGCAGGAGGATAGAACACACAGGAATGTGCCATTGTCCCTCAAGGACGGTTTCTGAATTTACCACGTGATGATTTCAAACCCAGCAGATTGACCAGAACTTAGCTGACCACGTACAAGTGAGAGGAAAACTGGGAAATGTAGTGTTTGTTCTGAGTGACTGTGTACACAACTGAAAATTCCCATACTCTAGAAAACAGGGAGTTAGGGGACATGATAAATGGGGCATGTCTGGCAGTCTCTGCCATAGACCTGGGGAGAGGAAATAATTGTCCAAAGGTTCCATAGAAAATGGCAGTTCTCAGTATACTTGTAACTAATATGTGCACAGAACTTAACCGTTTCTATGGTACTTTATATACTAGGCTTATTCAGTTTTCATTCCTGCTCTGCACTATTACAAGCTTCATATTTTGAGTGTGGAAGCTGAGGTTTATAATAGCTGTGGGACTTACCCAGACTACCTTTTTGTTAAAGCTGTACTCGTATACCCCAGACTCTCCCTTCTCCCTCATCCCTCTTTCCCAAACCTACTTAAACAGGTTCTATCTTTTGCTTTGTCCCATTGACTTGTCACCCACCAATGTGCTCTATACTTTTCTTATTTAGCACATTGACTATTTAATGTCAGTCTCCTTGTGTTTGAAGGTGAGCTCCGTGAGACCTGTGTTTTGCTCACAAATGCATCCTGAGCACCTACTTTAGTACATGATAGGATGTTCAGTACCTAGTTTTTAAATGAATTAATAAAGCCAGGTCACACCAAAGCCTCTTTGAATCATGCCTGTCATCCCCAACCCTAATGTTCTGTGCTCCTGCGCTAGGGCTCTTGCTACTATTTTAGTGCCTGGCACTTCTATATTTTTCCTCAGAAACTTGCCCACACTTAACTTGTTGATTTACTCTTTGTCTTCATGCCACTCACTCAAAATTTAAAGCCAGTTTAAACAGTTTGCTCACATCTTGGATTCTCTCTGGGTCACAGCCCCAGGCTAACATTTCCTGAGGAGCCAAGTGAACCACTAGAAAAACAAAACTAACAGAATGGAAGTAAAACCAGCCCTTCCAGTAGACTTAGCTTCTGCCCTCAGGCTTAGATAGGACAACAGGAATGTGCTAATGGGACAGTTTTTAAAGGGCCCTCATTCACATGGGGTCGCAGTGTGCAATGTTAGAAGGGACTGGTTTTGATTTCAAGCTAATCAAGAACCACCATCTCCACCTGAATAATATAATATAATATAATCAATCTAATCTAATCTAATATAATTAATATAATTAATATAATATAATATATAATGGTATGATATAATATAAATATGAGTAAAATATAATATAATAACTCTGGGCCTATCTGGAATCCTGTTCTAACTGTTGGGTCATTCCACCAAATATTTTCATTTATTTGACATTGTATCTATGTCTTTTTTCCTTAAGATTGTTAACTTCCTGATGGCCAAGGACCCATTCAGATTTATCAGGCAGATACTGCTGATTTGAACTGAGCTCCTTTCATATGCCAGGCCCTTTAATTTGTAACAAAGCTACAACATAGACATGTTATACATGTAGAGACTGAGTGTGAGAGGGGAAGTATGTCATCCAAGATGACATGACCAGTATGTGGCACAGAGCAAATAATTGCATATAAAAATTAATTCCACAGTAGATCTTCCAATATTTAAAACCTTTTCATTTTTTTCCGTACCCAAGCTTCCTGTGTTTTTGTACCTACACGTCTCTGTTCCTCAGCCCCCAGAGCAGTGCCTTGCTCACAGCAGATTCTCAGTAAATGTTTAATAAATACAAATATACAAATAGCTTTTCTGTGGGAAATATCTTGATTTGAATGTGTGAGCATAGACGGGAGCTGAGCATCCTAGATTATGCTCAGGCAGCTTTTATTTGTGCCACCACTCAGGCAAAAGTAAGTCAATTAATCTCTCTGTTTCTGTTTCCTGGCATGTAATGTGGGAATGGGCACGAAAGCCCCAGAGGGTGTTGTGAGCTTAATTAGTTAAAATGTATACCCTGTTATATAAATGCTAATTGCTGTCAAGAGCGTGGGTTGGATTTTCCAGTGACTTGCCTTTGCAAGGCTTTGCACATTTCCCTTAGTTCTCTGTGCCTCAGCCTTAAGAAATCCTTTGGCTGAGGGAAATGATGACTCTGTGGTTACCCATGTTGAGGGACTGATTTAGAGAGGACTTCCACTAGGGAGTAAACTGGATAAGAAGGGACATTTTAAACCAAAAGGTAATTCACTGTGCCAATAATTCATTACCCCTATGCTGTTATTAGAGACAATTCTATTTACATAACAGCCTTTTCCCAGTCTTTTCTTCTGATGGTGCCTGCAGAGAGTCATATAATTAATTTGGTACTACATAACACTCCAGCCTGATGCCAAAGATTTTATATTTATTTGTTCATTGAATAATTTAAAAAAGCCCTCACAGAAATACCCTCAGGTGGCTGGCTAGACAAACATAAAAACTCACAGAACTAATTTTAAATGGACAAATACTCAGAAGAAAAAGCTCAGTAATAATACTGTTTTTGCTAATGTTTATGAATGCTAATACATGTGCTTTCAGCCCCTATAGTAAAGGAGTCTGATTCACTTTATAGATATACTCATTTGGTCCATGAAACATTCTGAAAGGGAGATACATAGCAGGTATAATGATTTCTTTTTTTCTTTAAAGCATATTACATTTAATTTGGCTGAAAAGATATTAAGCCTATGCTATCAGCCAAAAATCTTGGTTATTGATCTGTATTTAAATTTAAATATGCAAAGGCCTTTAACAAATGCCAGTTTTAAAACTGTCTGCTTTGGATTTATTAAGTTATTTTATGAAAGGAAAATTCAGCATTCCTTTATTAGTCAAGATAAGCAATGCTAGTTGCTATAACAAATATTCTCCAAATCACAGTGGCTTAATACTATAGAGGTTTATTCTTCACTCAGTTACAACCATTTGAAAGTATGATGGCATCCTCAAGCATCTCTGCCCTAGCAATGGCAGGGATCCAGGCTCCTTTTACCTTTTGATGCTACCCTTTTTTAAAATATCTGGCCTTCAAGGTTTTCATGTAAAGGAAAGAAAAAGCACCAAAAATTATGCTTAGAGGTAGAGGTTGTACAGTATTTCTGGCCACATTGATTGGCCAGAACTAAATCACATGGACCCAACCCAATTGCTAAGGATATATAGTTTTCATATGGGCCAAGGAAGAGAAAATAAAATTAATGAACATTTATTTACTCTCTGCCACAGTCTGCCCCATTGATCACCAAAATTCCATTTCATACTTCTTCCTAAATTAGTCTGAGCACAAGCTTTGTGGTTGAGGTGTCATATCTCTCTTTTTCCATCATCTGTTTTACAGTCAGCATTCTCCTACTTTACAAAAAAAAAAAAATTCCACGTGTCACTTATCATCTATGATACTATTAATCATTGCCCAGTGCTATAGAGACCTCCAAATCCAAACAAAGTGACAATTTGTAATGCTAGTGTCAAAAAGTCTTCTTTAACCAAGATACCATTAACCTCAAGAAAGTCTTCCTCTTTTCTTCAACTTACCAGTGTTGCTGTTGAGATAGAGTCTCCACATCAGAACTGCGGTCTACTGGTCCCTGTTGGGGGCGATCTGAATTGAGATGTATTCTAGTGTAGGGCTGCAGGGAGGATGATGATTTTCATTTACTAGTCTTGCCTCGACCATCATCGAAATTTGAGCAACTACTTTAGAGCTCTTGAGAGAGATGCCTTTAGGAACTGCATAAAGAATATTTTTTATGAAATATAGAAGGCAGTAGAATATCATTACATCCAGAAAATGAACTTAATATGGCGAAGTTCCAGACTCCATCAACCATCCAATTGTCTATCTCCTCTTTCTCTCTTAAACTAGATGCGATAATTCAAAAGTGAACAACTGTTGTGCCAATGTGTATTAATACAATTTTTGGAATTAAAAAGTGAAATTGATATTTTTTTCTAACAGAAAATAGGCATGATTAAGATGGTTTGACACTGAGAATGGCTTTCCCCATTTATGACACACTAGATGTTTCTTTCCCTTCTTTCTCTCTTTTTCCATCTTTTCTTTATTTTTTCATTATTAGTATTTTAATTATTTTAAGCAAATCATACACAGAGGAGTTTTTAAGGCCAAAATCTTAAAATACCAAGATAATTGTATTCTTTCTGCCTCAGTTTTCCTTATTGCCACTAGTTATCTTCATCAGAGGGAATTGTTTGTTTTTATTATTTTATATACTTATCCTAATATTTCAGCCTATATTTTATTAACCAATATGTGTAAATTTTTATTTTTCATTTATACCTTATTTTTCACTTTATTTAAATTATGGCAAATGAGGATTCTCTCTCTTAAACAACTATACCCTCTAGTTTCTCTACTCATTCTTCTCTACATAATACTATTACAATATTTGGTTGAATTAATAATCATTCATAATTACTTTGCTTTCATGTTCTTACTTTAATTTGTATCTTTTGCTAACAAATTTTCATAATTTTCAATTGTCTTTCAGCATAATTTTACACAGTGCTAGCCTAATCAGATAATCAATTGCAATTATTATTATTTTTTCTTTTTTTGACCTTTCCATTTCCTCCCATTTACACTGATTCATCAACAAGCCCTGCTGCATAGCTGTTATCCAGAGATCTCCTTGATTACTATTCAGGGACCCTTCCCCTTTCCAATTGGATCCCTATTCCATGACCTTGTGTTTTTTCTTTTCTTGATTTTTCCTCTCATTTTGGTGGTGTGTACTCCTCAGAAGCTCTCTGATAAAAAGCACATGGAATATAAAATTATTTAGTCTTTACATATTTGAAAATGTTACCTTCACACTTGCTGTTTTGTTGGGTTTAGATACAAGACGGGAAATAATGTTGTTTTAGGTGAATTGCTTCATTTTCTTCTAGCTTCTAGTCTTGATTTATGGTCTATTGTATGTAATCATTTTCCCCTTCTTTCTTACTTTCTGGTGATTTGTATAATTTTTTTCTTTATCTAGTTTTAAAAAATATTCTTGAGGTGTCTGTTTTCATTCACTATGCTATGGGAATTGGCACGTCCTCTTAATTAAGAAGGTTATGTATTTCAGTTCTAGGATTCCTTTAAATTAGTAAATTGAGAGTTTTCTTCTTCTTTCTTTTAATTTCTTTGTTTTAGGGTTCCTATTATTGAGATATTAACACTCCTAGACTGGTTTTATAATTTTCTTATCTTTTTACTATTTCTGTTTACTTTCTGTTTTAGTCTACTTTTTAGGAAATTCTCAACTTTAACTTTCAAGCAACTCATTTATTAAGTTTTAACATTCTGCAATTTTTTTATTTTAATGAGCTTTTGTTTTCTCTCTGTTTTTCTTGTATCATCTTGTTCTTGCTTCATTAGTGCATCAGTTCCCCTATTTCTGGGAGGATGTTAATGATGGTGGCTTTTTAAAGATTTTTTCTTTGAATAATCTTGATTTTTCTCACACTTTCTTTTATATTGTTCATTTAGATGTCCCCTTTCATGGTCAAAATTTTTCTCAGATGTGTTCTGGGGCTCTCTATTTATTTATAAGAAGTGGTTAAGAAGCCAACTGAAAATTCTAAATGTGAGCTTCCAAGACTGAATCAAGAAGAAATAGAAAAGCTGAATGGACTTATTACAACCAATTAAATTGAAGCAATAATAATTTAAAAACTCCCAATAAACAAAAGTCCTAGACCAGATGGTATCACAGATGAATTTTACCAAACTTTCAAAAAAGAATTAACACCTATCTTTCTCAAGCTATTCCAAAAATTTGAAGAAGAGGGAACATTCTGAGGTTTTTAGGAGTCCTGCATTATCCTGATTTCAAAACTAGATGAAGACACTACAAAGAAAGAAAACTATAGGCCCATATTCCTGATGAACATTGATGCAAAAACCCTTAATAAAATATTAGCAAAACTACTTTAGCAATGAATCAAAAAGATCATACACCATTTTCAAATTGGATTTATTCCTGGGGTGCAAGGTTTGCTCAATAATTATAAAACAATTTACATAATATACTGTATATATAAAGTAAAGGATAAAATCACATGATCATATCAATAAATGCAGAAAAAGCATTTGACAAAATTCAGCATCCATGTATGATAAAACTCCCAACAAAGTGGAAATAAAAGGAACATGCCTCCACATAATAAAGGTTATAAATGACAAACCAAGAGCTAAGTGTCATTGTACTCAATGGGGAAAAACTAAAAGTGTTTTCTTTAAAATCAGGAACAAGACAAGGATATTCATTTTCACCATTCTTATTCAGCATAGTACTTGGAAGTCCTAGCCACAGCAATCAGACAAGAAAAGAAATATAAGGCATCCAAATTGAAAAGGAAGAAGTAAAACTGTCATTTTTTGCAGATGACATTATACTGTATATAGAGAACCTTAACGATTTCACCAAAAAATACTAGAAATGATAAATGAATTCAGAAATTTGTCAGGATACCAAATAAATATTCAGAAATTGGTTGCATTTTTACATACTAGTAATAAATGATCAGAAAAAGAAATTAAGAAAATAATTACATTTATAAGTGCATTTAAAATGCCTGGTAATAAATTTAAGAATGTATTAGGCCTGAACTTGGAAAATTACAAGACACTGAATAAAGAAATTGAAGAACATACAAATATGGAAGCATATACTGTGTTCATGGATAGGAAGAATTAACATCATTAAAATGTCCATACTACACAAAGCAATCTGTAGATTCAATGAAATTCCTATTAAAACACCAATGTCATTTTTCATAGAGTAGAATTAAAAATCCAAAAATTTATATTGAACCATAAAAAACCTGGAACAGCCACAGCAATATAAAGAAAGAAGAACAAAGTTGAGGAATCATGCCACTTGATTTCAAAGTACACTGCAAGGCCATAATACCCAAAACAGCATGATACTGACATCAAAATATGTCTATGGTCCAATGGAATGGAATAGAGAGCCCCAAATAAAGCCACACCTTTGTGGTCAATTAATATTCAACAAAGGAGGCAAGAACATACAATGGATAAAAAAGTCTATTCACTAAATGCTGTTGGGAAAATTAGACAGATGCATGCAAAACATTTAAACTAGATCATGTTCTTATACCGCATATAAGAAAAAACTCAAAATGAATTAAAACTTAAATGTAAGACCTCAAAACCATAAAACCTGTAGAAGAAAACATAGGCAATAAACTCTGACATTTTTCTTTGCAAATCTTTTTCTATCTTCTTGGAAAAGGGAAACAAAAGAAAAAAATGAACAAATAGAGCTACATCAAACTAAAACGTGTTTGCACAGCAAAGAAAACCATCAATAAAACAAAAAGAAATCTTACTGAATGGGGAAAGATATTTGCTAATGATACATCTGGTAAGGGGTTGATATCCAAAATTTATAAAGAACTCATACAATCAATTCAAAAAAAAAAACAAGTGACCTAAATAGACACTTCTCCAAAGAGGACATGCAGATAGCCACTAGACAAATGAAAAGATATTCAATGTCTCTAATCATCAGAGAAATGCAAATTAATACCAGGAGATATCAGCTCATACCTGTCAGAATGACTGTCATAATAAAGCAACAAACAATAAGTGCTGGTGAGGATGAGGAGAAAAAGGAAACTTCACGCAGTGCTGGTGGGATTATAAATAACTAGCCAGTGTGGAAACAGCATGGAGTTTCCCCCAAATGTTAAAAAATGAAACTGCCTTATGACTCAACAAATCTACTTCTGGGTGTGCATCTGAAGAAACTGAAAACATGAATTCGAAAGAATATATGTACCTCCTTGTTCATGAGAGCTTTATTTACAATATCTGAGATATGGAAGCAACGCAAGAGCCCACCAGTAGACAAATGGATAAAAATTAGTGATACATACGTACAATGGAATATTACTTGTCCATAAGAAAGTATGAAATCTTACCATTTGTGACAGCATGGAGTTAACCTAGAGGGTATTAAACTAAGTGAAATAAGTCAGAGAAAGGCAAATACCATATAATTTCACTGGTATAGAATCTAAAGAACAAAATAAATGAATAAAAAAACAGAAACAGACTCACAGATACAGAAAACAAACTGATGGTTTCTAGATATGAAGGAGTTGGGGAAGTGGCTGAAAAAGGTAAAGGAATTAAGTAACTATTACACATTAATAGTTACAAAATAGTCACAGGGATGTAAAGCACAGCCTAGGGAAAACAGTCAATAATATTGTAATAACTACATATTACATATATGGTAGTTATTACATATATTACATATATGGTGTGAGGAAGGTACTTGAAATGTCAGTGGGACCACTCTGTAAAGTACGTGATTGTCCAATCACCATGAGGTACACTGGAAAACTAATGCAAAATAATATTAAATGCAATAATATTATGCTGAGTGAAATAAGCCAGTCGGAAAAACACAAATACCATATGATTTCACTTGTATGTGGAATCTAATGAGCAAACTGAACTGACAAAGAAAACAGACAGACTCATAGAGAGCAGGATGACAGCTAAGGGGAGGGGAGGTTTGGAGGTGGCAGGATTGAGCAAAAATGAAAAAGGACTCACGGACATGGACAACAGTGTGGTGATTGTTGGGGGAAGGGGCACATAAAGGAACTAAATGGCAATGGAAAATACAATAATAAACAAATAAATAAAATTTAAAAGAAAAAATAAATTTCTAAATGTGTGTGTGAGACTTGTCAACCTTGAGCTTTTCCGTTGGATGGTGTGGCTGTACAATTTTATTGGTTAATGAATCACTAGTATTAAGAGTGTTAGATCATTCTTCTGAAGTTAGTCAAATTTCCCATAGAACATTAATTCTTTTGCCTGGTGGGTAAAGGTCTCACTGATATTTCAAGTGAGCTGAGTGCGAAACATTATCGAGTGCTAGGAGAGTGGATTAGAACAAAGGGTGTTAAGTTCAGCAAAGGTTTTATCTGATTGTCTTTATTTCACCACCCTCTTCCATGTCCTCATTTTTCAGGTAACTGATTGCATTTGCCTCAGTCTAAAAGATTATTCAGCCCTGGCTGGTGTGGCTCAGTGGATTGAGTGGCAGCCTGTGAAACAAAGGGTCACAGGTTCAATTCCCAGTCAGGTCTCGTGCCTGGGTTGCAGGCCAGGTCCCGGGTGGGGGATGCTTGAGAAGCAATCACACACTGATCTTTCTCTCCCTTTCTTTCTCCCTCCTTTCCTCTCTAAAAATAAATAAATGAAATCTTTTAAAAAGGATTATTCATATTGACACAAAGCAAATTCCTATTTTTTATGACTTAGCATAACAAAACTCTGCTATATACAATCTGTATCAGGGGATCTCAGCTGAGGGAGTGTCAGTGTCTGTACTTTCATATTTTCCAAGGCAGAAAGGAAGGGAATATGATGAAATATACTCTGGCCCTTAAAATAGCTTAGCCTTATTTTAGAAGGGAATATAACTATAATCTTGCAACATTCCTAGGAAGAGAACCCAGAAATATTGGTGAACAGCACTAATGATTTTTTATCTTGCTGTTTATAGTTCCTCCTGGGTCTTTTCTGTATTCTGCATTGCAGATTGGGTTTGTCTTCCAGCTGTACTCTGCTGATTTTGGGTTTTTCATTTTCAATGAGCTAAGCTGGTTACCACTTGTTTGTTCATTTCGGTGTTGCTGTTATCTTTTCTCCCATTTTTGCTGTTACTTGGAGTTATATCTTGAAAAATTGCTTTAGTTTTTGTGGAATTTCACAAAGGAATGTATTAGATGCATGTATTCAGTCTGACATAGTTATTTGAAAAACTATGGTTGTAATTTTCTGTAAATTGAATGAGCTAATTCTGCAATTTTGAGCTTTACTGAAAATAATTTAAAGAATGTGATAAGGTAGATGTTTTATAAAAATACTTTATTATCAAGTTTGTATTGACATGAACAATATTTTGATCCCACAATTCTCTCTCAGTATATTGGATTTTCAAAGGTATTCCTAAATGAAAGCATAGCAATTATAAACAGTAGCAATTTGTTGAGTCTTAGAAAAGTCAGTTTGTTAAATTTCCTAGATCCAATATTTACTTAGGGATTTATTACTTACTTACAAATCCTTTTACAAGTCATAAAGCTTCAAATCCTTGGCTTTTATCAAACTTAAAGTAGCCACTAATTTAGTTGTTCTGTCAGTTAACTGCTGTCCCCCAAATCTTGCCTAATAACCAACCATAAACTTTAGTGACAAACCTCATTGTATCAGTTGCATGGATATTTTTCTCATGAGTCTTTGGGTTGCCTGGTCAGTTCTGGTAACAGAAGTTTGGCTTGGGTAAACCAGGCTGAGCTTGCTGTTCATCTCTGGACAGTTGTGAAAGGCCACACAGCGCGCTGGTGGAGGCTGGCCAGCCACCAGCTAGGGTGCCGCAGCTCTACTGCAGGTGTCTCTTGTTTGCTAGTAAGCTTTCCTGAGTATCTGAGTCAGTTGTTGCTGCTACAAAAGAATACCATAGATTGATGGTTTAAAGAACAAACATTTATTACAGTTCAGGAGGTTGAGAAATATAAGAACAAGGAACCAACAGATTGTCTGTGAAGGCCCATTTCCTGATATGCAAAGGGCTTCCTTCTCACTTTGTCCTCAGGTGGCAGAGAGAGGGGAGGAGAAGGAAGGGGAAGGGAAAAAAAGGGAAGGGAGAGGGGAGAGTGGGAGGGTGTGTGGGAGAAAGAGAGAGAGAGAACAAGCTAACTCTGTCTCTTCCTATAAGGACAATCTCATCATGGGGGATCCACCTTCATAACCTAATTACTTTCCAAAGTCCTCGCCTACAAAAACTATCACATTATAGTTTCAGAGTATGAATTTTGGGGGAATACAAATTCTGTAACACTGGGCTTGTTCTTATGGTGGTAGCAGGGTTCCAAGAGAAAAAAACACAAGCTTGTAGTTCCTAGGCTTGGAATTGACACAAAATTGCTTTTGTTGCAATCTGTTGGTCAGTGTAAGTCACAAGAACAGCCCAGATCCAAGGTGTGGGAAAATAGACTCTCCTTTTTGATTAGAAGGCTCATAGCATCAAATTGCAAAGGATGTGGATTTAAGGAGGAGTGCAAAATCTGGTTTTTTAAATTCTATTTACCAGAGATGTAAAGTGATAGGTAATTAAAAATAATTTCTGGTGGTTATAATATAAATGGGGCATAAATCTCCAAATGAGTTTAAAAAACTGAATAACTGTGCTAGAAGTAAACACTTTTTGTTCTTGGTGATGGACAAATTTACTCAATGCTTACATATACCTAAAATACTTTCAACTAATGTCTAACCCCTCTCATTCAAAAATAGCCCATCCAGATTGTTATAAAGAGATGATTTCTAATGTAAGTTTACATTTTATATTTAATAATTCCTTATAAAGTTGAAAATATATTATTTAAATTATATATATTATAACTATAATAAAATTCAACTTTTCAACACAGAGTATTATATATTGGACAGAAAAGTAAAGTGATGAAAAAGTTAAAAATTATCACACAAAAATATATTTAATCAAAATAAAATTATGTGTCAAAATGGTGGAATCAAAGCAAGTTCAAGGAAAAAAAGGAACAATATAGAATTAGCAATGGTTAAAAGAAATCTTGTTCACATATTTTTAGGTAGATATTGGTATATGATAAATGACAGTTTCATTGCATATAATTTAAAAGTGGTATAAATACTTTATTTTAAAGTGTCATTACTTAAAGTATGACATTATATATATTTTATCAAACTGTTCACCTCAGGATGAAAAGTTTTAATACCAGCTGAAATGTAGGGAATATTACATAATTAAATAACAACACATGTATACATATACGTGTCTGTGTATGTAGGTGAGGGTTGCAAGGAAGAAAGAAAACCATTATAAGGTGATTGCTTTCGGCCTGTCAGTCTCCAACAGTCTGGCCTCTCTGTTCCAGACTCCACATGGTGACATCTAGAGCCCTCTATCCATATATCATTCTTAAAACTAAAAAAAAAAAAGACAAACAAAAAAAACATTTGTTATCATTTTTTTTCTGTATGCACAAGTGATTACTTCTTATTATAAAATAAATTATAGCCTTGCCTGGTGTGGCTCAGTGGATTGAGTGCCATCCTATGAACCAAAGGGTCACTGGTTCGATTCCCAGTCAGGGCACATGACTGTGTTTAAGGCCAGGTCCCCAGTAGGGAGCACGTGATAGGCAAGGACACATTGATGTTTCACTTGCTCTCTTTCTCCATCCCTTTCCTTCTCTCTAAAAATAAATAAATAAAAAATCTTTAAAAAATAAAAATAAATTACAAAAGTCATTACAAATTTATTTGACTCTGAAACATTAAAACTATAGCACCTTTGCTCCCCAATGGGTATCAATGTAACCCTTTGACTTCTTGAGGTCTGAATCCTGCTGCCTAATATGGTATCCATAGACACATGTGACTAGCTCAAATTGAGATGTGCCGTAGGAGTAAAACACATTGTATTTTGAAGATTTAGTACAAAAAAGAGAATGCAAATATAAAACAATTTATTAATGCATTTAGGGTGTTTTGGATATATCAAGTTTAACAAAATATATAAACTAATTGTATCTGCTTTTCAAAATGCATTAATGTGACCAACCAGGACATCTGAAATCACATCTGTGGCTCCCGTTCTGCTGCCATTGGCAAACACAGATACAGCCCCTCACAGTCAGGACCCCTGGGGAGAATCACCTCTGTCCCCAGAGGGCTCAAAGAGCACCTGACTTCTGGCTTTTTGTGTGTTTTATCATTTGTGTAACATTTATTTACTTGATGGTTGAGCAGCACTAGCACAAATTTCCAGTTATCTTAGGACTTATCACAGTCATAAAACAGCACTTACTTGAGAAATTCTGTTTTTGTTCATCTTGCTCTCTAGACTGTAAGTTCGATGAGGTCAGGAACTGTATCTGCTCTTGCTCACTGTTGCACTTAAAGAGCCTAACTATGCCTAAGGGGCACGTGGTAGATCTTTACTAAGTACTTGATTAATGAATAAATGATCCTTCTGGTATAGGACGGCATGCCTCAGTTTCAAAATGAGAAAGGAGTGTGATGTAACAGCTGACGTCCATGGCCCACTGAGATCCCTACATGACATCTGTTTCTGGCGAGATTCTCCCTGTGCCTTGTAGGGTTCAGCAGGATTGAGCTATTAAGTGAAATTGTTATGCAAGAGATAGTCATAAAATGATAAAGGAATGGGGGGAAAGTCATTTCTTCACACCACAGGAGACTGTTGTTTGCAGATGTTAAAGAGATGTGATTGAAGATGACTAGAGAAGGAGTTTCCTGGGAAAGATTGGGTGTCCCAGAAAGAAAATGTGATCCCCAGAGGCATTTGATGTGAGGTGATTCATCTGCCTTTTCTTTCTTTTTGATTGTTCCAGAACGCTGTGATGACTGGGGACTAGACACAATGAGACAGATCCAAGTGTTTGAAAATGAGCCCGCTCGCATCAAGTGCCCACTCTTTGAACACTTCTTGAAATATAACTACAGCACAGCCCATTCATCTGGCCTTACTCTGATCTGGTATTGGACCAGGCAGGACCGGGATCTTGAGGAACCAATTAACTTCCGCCTCCCTGAGAACCGCATCAGTAAGGAGAAAGATGTGCTCTGGTTCAGGCCCACCCTCCTTAATGACACGGGCAACTATACCTGCATGTTAAGGTAGGCTGACTTTTGGTGGTGAGATTCTCCTTTCCATTTGGTCCCCGGGTCTTGAGCTAGATGATGCATGGCATGTGCAATGAAGCTGGGAAGGGGAAGGAAGCATCTAGAAAAAGTTATGAACACTCTACCTCAATGGCTTAGCTAAGCATGGCTGAAAGAAGTATGAGAAAATCATTGTGCTCCTGAGAACATTCTTGATAGGTGGTTCCTGTCCGTACTTTAACATACATCAAGGTTGTCCAAGGCTACAGCCTTGTTTGTTTGTCCCCTTTCCTGGAACCTGCCTACACTTTGATCCCACCAAAGGCATCTATTCTTCTAGAGTCACAGGAGTATCCAACTTTTGGCATCTCTGGGCCACACTGGAAGAAGAGGAATTGTATTTGGGCCACCCATTAAATACCTTATGACACATAATCACAAAAATACCTCATGATGTTTTAAGTAAATGTGTGACTTTGTGTTGGGCCACATTCATAGCCATCCTGGGTCACATGAGGCCACCAGCTGCAGGTTGTACACCCCTGCTAGATGACAAGTGAAACAGGGAGTAGAACCCACTGGTATCTGTTATTGCCTTCTTTCAAAGTGCCTTAAACAGAAGAAAATCCTGAGATGCCTTTTATAGAAGAAGGAGTATTTGAGAGGCATCATATACAATTAGAACAATGCTTTCCAAACTCTTCTACCAAAATCCCCCTAAGAAGCAAATGCTCACCATATCCCTGGGAATCTAAGGATATAGTCCCAAGCACCCCATCATTGCACAAAATTTCTTTCAAATCCACTTTTTTCTTGAAAGTTCATGTAAACTTTGCATTTTACTCCACAATATACCTATTTTTTCCTGTACTACCAATTTGTGTTGCTTTTTCTCTGAAAAAAATTTAAACTGAGGCCTCTCTGACAAATAATTATTTTAAAGCTTAGTTCTTTAGCTACTTTTTTCTCCAAGGTTTCTTTTTGCTTCTGGACTTTATTTTTTAAACTCCCATCTGCATTATGGATTTTTTACAGTGTTTCCTAATATGTAATAAATACATTGGTTTTCCAGGGCTGTCAAAACAAAATACTACAACCTGGGTGGTTTAAACAACAAAAACTTATTTTCTCACAGTTCTGGAGGCTTGAATTCCAAGATCAAAGTGTTGACAGGGTTGGTTTCAACCATCTCCCCTTGACCTGTAGAAGGCTGTATTCTCCCCATGGTCTCCCGTCTGGGTTCTAATCCTTCATATTGGATAGGTTCTAACCATATGACCTCATTTGACCTTAGTTGTCCTTTTGCATGGCTATGTCCAAATACAGTCATATTCTGAGGTACTGAGAGGTTGGTCTTCAACATATGAATCTTGAGAGGACACAATTTGGCCTAGGCCTGTAATGGTAAGGCTGAATAACACAAGACAACAAGTTACAGTAACATAATATAGCAATAGCTAATCCCAGACCTTCTCAATGCCCCATATCATTCATGGGTATTAACTGTTCTCTGATGGAGAATTTAGGACTATGCTTTGATAAATTTAAACTGTGTAGTGATTAAGGGGAGAAGGACCTCTTCTCTACCACAGAAACACATGTCAATCACTATGGCATTGGGAGTCCCTTAACTCTGATGGCCCTTCTGAGGTTCTCACATGACTATTTCATTTTATTTAGGTGGACTCTACACTGGGCTGTGGGCTTCCAAGAAGCCTGAAATAGTCACGTGTCCATTATTTATACCTTAAAACTTCTCTGTAAGAAAGGTTAGAAAAGATTACAGTGGAAAGAGCACTGGATAAGAACACAGAAAACCTAGGCTACAATCCCACCTCTGCCATTGTGTAGCTGGCAATCATAGCCACATCCGTCCATGTCTGAGGGCATTACTATCTATATATCTGCACACAAAAGTCAGCCTAAATGCTTTTTGAGCTTCTTTCCACCTTCAACAATTATTAACCCATCGATGTTTGTATGTAGACATTAGCAAATATCTGGGAAAGGGTCACCAGTAGCTTTCTGGATGACCTCAGTCTCTACTATGCATTCCAGTGCTTCAGTATCTCAATTTCCTTTTCCTCAACAACCAACTACGTATCTAGAGCTTTTCCCAGACTTTTCTAATCTTCTTTGACATTACAGGAGCAGGGCTGCATGGCTGTTAAGGCCTAAGTACACCTTTATGTTATTTTATTAATTTTCAGATTGTTTCTTCAGTTTACCTGTCTGCCTATTTTCTGTATGTCTAAAGAAAAATCTAATACTAAACTTGTCTTGTGGGGACATCAGAAGTTTCTCATTGCCCTGAGTTGATTCCTAAACTGAGAATGGCAAAGCAAACCACTAAAATCATAGGCCTAATGTCTTTAAGGCCATCTGGTTAAGATTCAGTTTCTAGGATTTTACTGCTTGTATTCTTGTTTTAATACCCCTATTAAGATAACATCCAGATTTGACTTTTGGAACCAGAAAAGTCAACCCAATCACTGTTAATTATCTTTTATTAAAAAATCAGAAAATGTATCTGAAATTTACCTTCTGTAATACCTTCTATAGAATACTTTTATCTGATAGATGCTTATTATTTGTTCGTAAAAATCATGCCTGCTACTCTCCCTTTCCACCTATTACCATTGTCACGAGTCATCTTTAAACACCCTCTCCTCCCATCTTGGTAAGGAGAATGCATACCCCCACTCCTTCCGTTGTATTTAGTCTTAATTCATGAGTCATTGATGATTGCATATGTATTTGATACTTTAAATAGAAATTATTAACAGGTGGACCCACTTACCCATCACTCTAAAAATCACTTATTTTTATTATTTGTTTTCTTGACTGTTTTCCTGTATGTATGCACAAGTTTTACATCAATCCCATTCATTTTAACAAATATTTATTCAGCATCTACTGAAATTTTAGGTACTGTGCTAGATGCAAAGAATACAAGTAAACACACATGGTTATGCCCTTGTTTGAAATATAATAAATTAAGAGGAATAGAACAGCAAATCAGAACAAGAAAATGTCCAAAGTGCTGAGAGTATTAGGGACCTAATTTGGGGCACCTAGAGGATCACATATAAGACCTCCTTTTGAAAGGTGAGGTGATGGGATAAGAAGAGCCCTCCACGCAGACAAAACAACCTGTGCAAACATTAAAAACACAATCTCCAGCCATCCTAACATGTCTTATGTATTTGTTAGTTTTTTCCTTCATGCTTGATTTTTTTATGTATATCTACAACAGCTTTGAATGGTTATACCATGATTTTCATTTCAATCTTCATATTTTATAGATTTTTAAAATCAATTTCCATATTTTCCTCGATCAAGCACTAGATGGACACTTTTGACCATGTGCTCCCCCTGTTACCAATTTGGCATATTCTATCAAGTGAAAAATTTTCCAGAAATAAGATTACTAGAGCAAAAGCTAAGACATTTTTAATGGTTTTAGAAATATATTTATTTTCTAAAAATCATTTGTATCATTATCAGCTGTGAGTTAATATGGTATTCTCACCTTTCTCTTACCAGCACTGAAATATTAAGAATATTTTAAGCATGAAATTAAATATACATATATATACATACATATATATGTATGTATACATACAGACAAACACATATACTTGTTTAGGAACATATTTAAAAATACAAATATTTTAGTATATCAATAGTAGTTAATTATGTCTGTTTTTATTCTGCGATGTCGATTGATTTAGGAAATGCCTCCATAATGTATTTAATTATCACATGAACTTGCCCATATAAGGTCTCAATACAGGACATCCTTCACTTAGCTTTTTTAAAAATGTATTTACTGCATTAAAACAAATACAAATGAGACTTCCCATTCATCGCCTATTTCTCTTTTCAGGAACACCACATATTGCAGCAAAGTTGCATTTCCTCTGGAAGTTGTCCAAAAAGATAGCTGCTTCAATTCTCCCATGAAAGTCCCTGTGCACAAACTGTATATAGAATATAGTGTTCAGAAGATCACTTGTCCAAATGTAGATGGATTTTTCCCTCCCAGTCTCAAACCAACTGTCACTTGGTACATGGTAAGCAAACTGGACAGCATTTCACCCTCTCTCAAATGGCAGTAATTATTTGTTGAGTTGATGTAGAAACATTTTTCTCATCAGATCTTTAATGTCTTCTTTAGTGATTTTATACAAATCTTTCACTGCTTGTAGCATTTTAAAGGATGTGCTAGAGAACACACTGCCTTAACCCATTATTTCTTAAATTGCGTTCACTGACTACTAAAAGTACCTCATTTCTGTTAACTTCCATGAAGTACAATTTGAGAATGTTGCCCATTTTCATTCTCTGCTCAGTGAAGTTGGAAACAGCTAATTCATCTGGTGAATATCAATTCCTTGACTAATCAATACTGCATTTTATTACTTGTATGGATTTTCATGTTGGCCCTTATTTGTGGGCATAGTCCACCTGTGGTCTCTTTCACATCTCAGGGATTTGGGAAATGTTTAATCAGAAATGGTAGTGTTGAAAGGTGGCACGTGTGACAACAGCAGTTTTTTAATATCTTCAAATACCCACATAAGCCCAAGCCAAAATCTCCTGGACAACATTTAAGACAATACTCAGTGTCAAGTTATCCACAAGAATCACTCTCAATAAAACAAATGAGACAAACCACAAACATGACCCATACAAAATCAATGTCTCTAGGGAAAAGGCATAGATGGAAACAAGGTGATATCTGGCAGAACAAAACCCCCCCAAAAGCCAGTGTATACTCACTAGAAAGTATGGTGAGTCGATTTAAGAACAGCTGCTGAAATTGGGAAGGGTGAGTCCAAGATGCTTATAGTAAGAAATTCTGAAGGGTTTGGAATTTTTCTAGTGCATTGGAACTCTGAAGAACAGCCACCCACGATGTGGAAAAATGACGGGGAATAGAATCAAAAGTAAACAAGATCAGGCCCCAGTTAAGTGGCTGGACTGGTTGGAGTGTCATCTGGGGTACCAGAAGGTTGTGGGTTGATTCCCTGGTCAGGATGCTCTAACAGGAGGCAACCGATCGATGTCTCTCTCCCACTCATTTAGTCTCCCTCCCTCTCTTTCTGAAATCAATAAACATATTCTTGGGTGAGAAAAAAGTAAACAAGGCCAGGCTAATGAGGGTGGGGCAGAAGTGGGTTTACAGTTGTGTGTGAAACAGTTAATTCTTGTATTATAATTTATTAATTATTGCATCATTTTCCAAACGAACACCTGTAACCCTACTTTCACCCCATCCCGTGTAGAGGAAGGGAAGAGAAGACCAAGAAGAGCAGGGCACAGTCAGGAAATCTCAAGACCATACTTTTGAAGAGGAATCTCTGTTAAGTAAGAAAATCTTGCCAAATTGTAAAACTCAGAAAACAGAAAATAGTCAAGGTAAACCTCCCATTTGGAATTATAAGAACAAGGAGATTAAGAAGCAGAATAATATTCTACAGGGGAAAAAAAGCATGCCAGAGGACATATTGTAAACCACCATTTCGAAAGGGAACTAAAAACATTAAGAAATGATACAAGATGAGAAAGATTAACATAAATAAATTAGACTTATGAAAGTTCAGAAATTATAAAACTCAGTAAGAACTTAGAAGTCATTTTAGGAATGAAACTAAAGTGAGGGGAACATAACAGCAAATGAGCACAATAGATAATGCCTTAAGATTAACAGCAAGTGGAAAAGAAAACAAATGTATATCAAAATTAAATGATGGATAAAAATGAGGAGGGTGGAATGAATATGCCAAAAGTATATAAAGTAGACTTTAAGACAATGAGTATAGTTAGAGATAAAAGAGGACTTTTCAGAATAATACAAGTATATATATTCAGAATAATACAAGTATATATATTCTTTTCAGAATATACTTTTCAGAATAATCAATTCATCAGGCAGGTATAAAAATAATTAAACTGTGTATGTCTGATAGCAGTGTTTCAAAATGCATGAAGCAAAAGTTGACAGAAGTAAAGGAAAAAATAGGCAATTCCATAATCATAGTTGAAAATTTTAGCATCTGTCTCTGTTTACATCATTAATGAAATGACTTAGGAGTGAATTTTAAGAGTTTTCCATTGACCAAAATGGAACAATTTGAATTTCAGTAAAAGTATAAATTATAATAGCTCAAATCCCATGAATTAAGTTTAAGTCCATTGAAGTTCATAATGCTATTTCAGAATATTTAATTGGTTACATTTGAGTGATAATAGGAAATGAATTATTTATCTTGAAAACTGGTATATAAAGGAGGGAAACTGAGTATTTATTCTGTCTTTCCTATAAGAAATGTTATAAAAAGCTGCAAAGAGGCATGTTTTTATAAAAATATATAATCACTTTGTAACCCCCAATAAATCTAAGCATCAAGTATCAATGACAGCTACCATCACAAGAAGAGTAACAGCAGCCTGACATATTACTTTTGATGAAAGAATAATAGCAATTATAATTGTGACAAGTGGATTAAACTTTTGGATACTGCTGCCATTTTGTGGGAAGTGCAGGGAACAAAGGAATGTATTGATCGGCACCATGAGTTTGCAGTCAGCAAAATCCAGACTGCGGAAAACTGTATATGCCAAATGCCTTCGGTTATTCAACAGATAAATTGTAAGAAAAACAAAGGCATGATGTGGGAATGTATTGACTAAAAGAAACATAAAAGACAAATTTAAAAATAGATGTGAGTATAAGGACACACAGAGAGGTGATAAAATTATAAACGAAAATAAGGAGTGATTTTGCTGTAAAGTATAGATAGTGGCGACTCTGGCCAGAGTAAAAGAGCTGGGCATGTGGAAGGTGACTGGCAACGTTCTATTCCTGGAACTGAGCTGTGGTAACAAAGGCGTTTGCTTTATAATAACTTATTAACACATAGTTATGTTTTGAGTGTTTTTCGTGTATTGCATTTTATAAGAAAACATGAAAAACAGAGGGGACAATGAGAAAATGACAGTGAGAGAGAGATGTTTAAGATTGATTGCAATGTAAAAACCTTAGATCATGTTTTGTTCAAACAAACTATAAAACAAGTTATGAGAAAATCAGGGAAACTTGAAAAGAATATTAATGATATCAATGAACTATTATTACTATTTTAAATCACGATAACAGCATGATAGCTATGCTTGCAGAAAGGGTTTTGTCATTTAGAGATACAGAAGTATTTACAAATTAAATTGTGCAATATCTGTGATGTGCTTCAAAATAATCTAATAAGAAGTCTAAGTTCCCCAAGAGTGCAAAGAGAATTTATTGTTGGTTTTAAGAACAGGAAGAAATCTACATGCATCTACTCTATGAAACTGACTATTCCTTGAGGGCAAAGTTATGCTATACCCATCTCTGTGTTTCCACCTATTCCCAGGTTTCTGTTTTTTCTGGTTGGATGAATGTGTGAAGGTCTGAAGTAGCAGAGGGGGAGCAGGTTTGGGGAGCAGGTGAAAGATGTGGAAAATGTCATATTGGGTTAGAGGTGTCTTTGAGGCATCTAGGTGGCAGTGACCAGTAAGTAGTGGCTTCGTGAGTGAGAATCTGGAGCACAGAAGAAAAATCTAAGTTGGAGTCGAAGAATTGGATGCATCTGTATCATTGATTTTCAACTTTTTTCATCCTATGGCACACATAAACCAATTACTAAAATTCCGTGGCACACCAAAAAAATATATTTCTGCCTATCTGGCAAAAATGGGTATGATTTTGATTCATTTACACTGGATTACTATTTTTGCTTTCACCATTGTCATTTTTTTTTATTTGACAATCTAAAGGGAGAGATGTCAGCATCCCTGACTAAATAGTGAGGTATTGCATGTTTTAAAAACTCGTGTGTTACACCAGTGAGTCTCCTGTGGCAAAAGAAAATTGCCGATCTATTATTATGACATATGGTAGTTGGAGCCCTTAAGGCAGGGGTGTCAAACTCACTTTCACCTGGGTCCACTTCAGCCTCGTGGTTGCCTTCAAAGGGCTGAATGTAGCTTCAGGACTGTATAAATGTCACTGCTCCTTAACTAGGCCCAAGGAGCTCAGCACTACTGCCACTGGGTAGAAAGAAACAAAGGGCTGAGCCAGGTAAAACAAGGTGGAGGGCCAGATTCAGCCCACACCGGCCTGTGTTTGCCATCTGCGCCTTAAAGACTAACACTAAAATCTGGAGAGAATGTTCATGGGGTGAATGACATCAGAAAGCCTGGAAAGAAGACCCAGAACAAGTCATAGTGGTCAGACCATTGCCATGGCAGACACCCAACAATGTGCAAGGGACAAAACAGAAATGGGTAACAGCCAACCTTCCTATTCTATATAAAAGGTCACTCTTGTTGTGCGGTATAGTGCTTTTGTTTCTCTCTCTTTGTGTAACTGCCTGAAGCCATTAATTCTAATAGTGCTGCCATCTTGGGTACAGAATCGGGGTTCTTGGCAGCTGAGTTTTCCCAGCACTGCATCGCAATGCTGACATTGCTTTCTGCCTTCTGCCTTCTACAGTAACTCCCTGCATCCACTTAGATATCTTGGCCCTCCTAGAGTAGTTCTCTTTTAATTGTTATCAACTGAATTCCCTGCCTTGGCATTGTGGAAATAGTCTCTTTTTTGTAACACAAAAAAGTGTGTAAGAATTAAAAGATACATTAATCATTTTCAGCAATTTACTTCCTCATAGTAGAAAGATGAATACTGATACATTGAAAGAAGAAAAAGGAAACTAACAATTCTTGCATTTTCCTTGTAAAATACATTGTGCTAGGTACTTTGTGTGTTACATGTAATACTCATCACCATCCTTCAAGGCAGATGTCATCCTTTTACAGATTATGAAGCAGAGGCTCAGAGAGGTAAACAATAGAGCTAACATTTATTGAGCACAGGGATTCTTCCAGATGCTTTAATTCTTTGACTTAATTCTCTCAGCATGAGGTAAGTTATCTTGTGTTCTCCATTTTATAGTTAAGAAAACTGAAGGATAGAGCAGTTGAGAGTTATGCCCAAGGTTACCAAGCTAGGAGTCAAGATTTAACCCTGTGCCATCTGTATCCAGAGCCCATACTTTTACATTATGGTATATCATTTAGTCAAAAGCAATCTAGCTGAGAATGGGAGAATCTGGGATTTCAGGCCAGTTATATTTGGTTTCAAGCCTCTAATCTCCAGAAATGAACCAGAGAGGGTGGTGTTATCCTTACTTCTAGAGCTTAGGACACCTTGAAGGGTGGGGTAGTCTTAAACACAGGTTGGGTTGTAGGCTGGACTGTGGAACATGCCAAAACTTGTGGATAGAATGCCCTGGAAATCAGAGGGGGCTCAGAAAAACAGATTGGAGGGGACAGAAAATCAAAATGATCTGTTCCAGAACTGCAGGGGGAATGGGGCAGGACTGAACTTTCCTCCTTGGCATGTCTCCCCCTCTTTGCTCCTCTCATTTGCATGGCAGGCTTCACCTCATTCAGGGCCCAGAATTACTAGTGCTCTAATTCAACAATCCTGTAGTTAAATTGATGTTCAGTAAATGTTTGTTGAGTGAGCCAGGTTTTGTAACTAGCCTGGAGAGCAAACCATGGGTTGTAAGTGACTTACTGAATTCCAAATAGCCACCCTGTGAAAGAGCTTCTAGAAAAGGATATGTGTATAAACTGGAGGTTGCCTGTTTATTCACATTAGGGACTATGGCAAGGGTATCAAACTCATTTTCACCGGGGGTCACATCGGCCTTGCAGTTGCCTTCAAAGGGCCGAATAATTTTAGGACTATATAAATGTAGCTACTCCTTAACTGTTAAGGAGTTGAAATAACATTTGGTCCTTTGAAAGCAATCACGAGGCTGATGGGGCCCCCAGTAAAAATGAGTTTGACACCCCTGGACTATGGGAATAACTAGCAGTAAAGACACAGGTAAGTGAGATCTTGTTGTTGGTTTTACTATTATTATTATATTTATTCAGGGACCTGAGCTTTAAATTATGGCAAGCCTCCTAAGTTTCATATGACTAGATTATTTTTTTCCTCATTGTTGAGACTGGGCATTTTATTCTCCCCTCCCGAGGCCCCAAAATACTTACAAAAAACAGAGGAAAATTTCCCCTTCTGACTGATGATCAGAGAATCCATTTTATTAGGTATTTTGCATATTACATTTATACCAGCAGCTGAAATGTTCTAAACTACTATGTAGGAGAATGGATATCATTCTAAACATCAGTCTGCAAAAAGCTGATTGTCCTTGTGCTGAGTATAATCGTTAAAATTGATTTATTACCTCCACCTCTAATTTTCAGTGTAAAAGTAATCAGAATTGGTCCAATACTGTTTATAAATCTCTCTCAGAAAATTGGAAAATCTTTGCCTTTTCTGACAAAATGCCATCAGGAAAGCACATTTTTGACAAAAGCACCAGGCTTGGCCTTCATATACTGGCACAGCACATAGTGTAGAAAAGTTGGTTCAAGGTCTGTGTAACAGACTGTATTTTTAAAGCTCTTCTTTCAGACTGATCTTGCTACATAGTTTGATGTGTCCTGTATCTCTTTCCTTTCCCAACAGTGTCCCTATAGTGATTTTCAATTTCAGGTATGAAGGAAATATATATCATATTTTTTTCAAACTATACATGTTTCATTCCATATATGCATACAAGGTCTGTCCCAAAAATGTCCAACCACTGTTAATATAATGAGGATTTTTTTGCATAACATCGATGTAACCTGGAAGCTAAGGAGAGTGGATTGGAATGTGCATGTGTTAATAATGATGACTTTACTAGTCAGTGGGGGCAGTAGACGCCATTGAGTGAGCATGTGTACTGTGTGGCCATAGCATTCAAAATGACTGAGCTAGTAGAACAATGAATCTGCATCAAATTTTGCATTGAGCTTGAAAATTCCTCTGCAAAATATATTCATATAATTCAGAAGGTCATAGCTATGGGCAACTGGTAGCTGGCAGCTTCACCACAACAGTGCACCTGCTCATGCATCACATCTTGTGCAGAGTTTTTTGGTGAAACATCAAATTACCCAGGTGACTCAGCCCCTATTTGGTGCCCTACAACTTCTGGACTTTCCCAAAACTAAAATCATGTTTGCAAGGGAAGAGATTTCAGATTGTCAATGAGATTCAGGAAAATATAATGGGGCAGCTGAGGATGATTGGAAGAACTGTGTGAGGTCCCAAGATATATACTTTAATGATGACAGAGGTGTCATTGTCCAAAATACAATGTTTCTTGTATCTTGTATCTTCTTCAGTAAATGTTTCTATTTTTCATATTACATGGCTGAATACTATATGGTCAGACCTCATGTATATATACACACAGCATTTTAAATAGAGTTTCAAGGCTTCTGAGGACCCAAGATCCATCCTATAAATTTAAGCCCAGTTCAAATATCTGTGAAGCCTTAAGACTGAATTAGGCTGAATGAATCACCTGCTCTCTATTTTGGTAGCATTTAATTCATATCTCATTTTTAACAAGTTAAAACAAGTTACTTTAACAAGTTACTATGATACTAGATAGTGACCTCTGTTTTTCTTTCCCTTGAATACCAAGCACACAGAGAACAAAAAAAAAAAAAAACACTTTATATTTGGCAATTGATTAAATAGTTGAATGAATTAAATTGTACTGAAAAATTCCATGGGAATAAGGGTCATTTCTGCATTTAATAGCTAATATATGCCCATCTCCTAGCACAGTGCCTGCCACATAGATGGGATTTTGTAAATATTGGTTGCTTAAACACTGGATGGTTTTAGTTTTGTTCACTGAAAGTGACTGGTGTATAGAACTCATGAAACTTTGTAAACAAGTATTATGTATTTTACACAACTTAATCTTTGGTGCACAAATGTCAAGGTATCCCTAACTCTCCTAACCTTATTATCTCAGTTAAACTCTGTATCCTTACTCCCAGTTTCCCTACCCATCCTGCAACTCAACCATGTCACATCTTTTACTTTATATAGCCGTCTTTATCATACTGCCTGAGCCTCCAAATCCATGTCTTCTGTCTTTGCTGCTCATTCATATTTTGGATCATGCAACACAGATGCATTGATTGTTTACCATGTGCCCACTATTTGGCAAGCTGCTGGTTATGCAAGCATAGTGCTCATACACCCCCCACTTGTCCCCACAGGAGTAAATTTTCTAGAGGAATAGATGCACATGAAAAGATATTATTTTAACAAAGCTAGTTAGGTAAAGTACAACATAGGAAATGTAGTCAGTAATATTATAATAACTATGTATGCTGCCAGGTGGGCACTGGAAATACTGGGAGGAGCACTGTGTAAAGAATATGATTGTCAAACCACTCTGCTGTACACCTGAGATTAATACAAATAATATTGAATGTGAACTGTAATTGAAAAAACATCTAAATAAAAACACAACGTGAAGTGAGTTAAATACTGACACAGAGAGCAGAATGCTGTGAGAGTTCAGGGAAGTTGCTCACAACTTTTGCCTGTGCTTGGAGTGCTGCTCTCCCGTGTCTCCCCTTCTGCTTAATAGCTGTTAATATCCTATTTATACTCTATGATCCAGCTCGTCTTTCTTCTGCATGAAGTTTCTCTAAATGTTTTCAGTTTGATCTCCCCCCACTCCCCGATCCTGATATGTCTTTCATAGCCTGGTTGTGGTTCTCCACGAGGCTGCACATACCTTTGGTTAGGAGTTGGGTCCTTCCCATTGTCTGTGTGTGTGCCCTCACGTGGTTCTTGAATGGTGTACGCAACGCAAACCTGGGGCAACACGGTCCTCACTCAGTCAAGACATCCCTGCCACCGACATCCCACAACTCACCACGTGACGTGTTTCCTCTCAGTGATCTCAAAGTCATTTCGTCTGCAACACAGATGCATTGTGCTTTACCTGTGTGTCATGGTGGGTTGCCATGGCTACCACGATGAGATTGAAAAGTTACTCTCTTCTTTAACGTCTTTCTTTTGAATTCAGAATGAGGAACTGATAGATCAGCTAAATGGATGATTTGTCTTCTAGTCAGAAAACTGTTTGCTTCGTAGTGGAAATCCACTTACTGTTAACCTATTCCGTGTACTTGTGAATGCATGTTTTTATTCTTTGGGTTTCTAGATCTTTGTGTCTATATTTTTTTCCTGGATGCCAAATAATTGATTTTGAAATTATAAGAAGATATTCAGGCTTGATTTTCAGGTACAGTTTATTGTGTTTAAAATGTTCTTTGTGTCTCAGGTGTACGTGCTGAGGGGTCTAGAGATGCACCTGCTTATGAGAAACAGAGAGCCTATCGCGCGCTGCAGTTGGGGGAGGAACAATGCTCTCAAGTCACTCCCCCACACACACGCGTGCTAAGAGTGTAAAGCGTTGCCTTGATTTCCTCTCCGTGTGTGACGCATAGGTCTAATAGCTTTGAAATGGATGTTTTCATTTCTTTTGATTAAAACTACTTAATTTCACAATCTTGAATGGTCAGTGTTTTCCTAATACCAAATTAAAACCCAAACTTTACCAATGCTTTGGTGACATATTCCTCAGTTTGAAATAGTTTTCTAAACAAAGCAGCTCTGTGAGAAATCTGTCCCTGACCTACATTTTTATCCAACCTTAAGCAAAGAAGAGAAAATCCCAAGAGAAAGCAGATTCACACCTCTGGCTTGTATACCCTGTGAATATAGCCTTAAGCATATCCAGCCCACATTTCAAATTCTCCCTCATGGGTTTGGAATAAGATGAAAAGAAAAGGGAAGTTAAGAAGAAGTCAGCAAGTATCTATTTCTGTATGATTTTCTTTGTTGTTTAGATGTCTCTAATTTCATTTCTCTGTTAATGAAAAGTGCATGAGGGGTGACACATTGTTTTATTCTATGCTGTGTTCTCGGGACCTCAAGAAGTTCCTGGAACATGGTATAGTGACTAATACTCAGGGGCGAATAAATGAATAAAACTGTTTTGAGTTTGAGTCATAAGTACAATTTATATTTGTAACACCTGTTATGAATCCTAAAGTAATGTGTTTTAAATTTTATATTAATGATAATTGGCAAGTCAAAAACACAAGTTTCTTTTAGTATATTTTTAGGAAGTGCTTTTAACAAGTTCACTACTACCACCTAACTTCTCCTCCTGAAAAGTTCCCTTTTCACTTTACCACCAATTGCAGGAACCAGCCCCAGACAGGTGATAGAACAGCCTTCCACCGTTAGCAATGGTGCTGGCCTCCAGTGCGGCATGTGTGCAAGACTGCAGTGTAGGGTAAGGAGACAGTGTAGGTGGGACTGAGAGCAAGGCCTCTTTTACAGGCGAGTAGCATTCCAGTGTGTAAATGGTCCATTGTTGCTTTATCTACTCAAATACTGATGGACACTTGGGCTGTTTCCATATCTTGGTAATTGTAAATAATGCTGCAAAGAAGAAAATTTTACCCTTTTGACAGCTTGGATGGACCTAGAGAACATTATACTAAATAAAATAAGGCAGTCAGAGAAGGAAAAATACCATATGATTTCACACCTATGTGGAATCTAAGGACTAAACTGAACCAACAAGCCAAATAGAGACAGGCTCCGGGAGCAGGATGACAGCTCTGGAGGGTGGGGTGCAGTTAGGGGGTAGACGACTGAGCAAATAAGAAAAAGGGCTCACGGACATGGACAACAGTGTGGTGACTGTGGCCGAGAGGGAAGATTAAGGGGGATAAATACTAATGGAAAATTCAGTTAAAAAAATTAAAAAATGAAGTAGAACAGCAAGTTGTACTGGGGGAAAAAAAGGCAAAGGTCTTCAAACAGCTAGATCCAGTTTCAAATCCCAGTTCTTGCACTGCCAAGCTCTTTGACGTTGACAATTACTTAACCTTTCTAGGCCTTTGTATCTCCATCTATAAAATGGGCGCAAGAGCATTCCCAGCTGCTAAGTTTGGAACAATGATCAGATGAGATAATGTGGTGTATGTAAGTGCACGTCTCAGTGTAATTGTTTTGAGCCTCAACTAACTGCTGAGCAGAGGTGTTTATTCTTAGTTAAGAAGCTAGTTAACGACCTTTGTTCAGCTATCTGGAAAACTGAGTTTTAGGTCTGCACTGTGTCATTTGGAATATCTCTTTATCTGTCCAGCTCTTTTTCTTTCCACTTTTAAAACTAGAGCATATTTAGTCTGATCTGTCTACTTAAGAGGGATTTAATAACAGCTAAACTAACAAATGAGAGAAGAAAATGTCTTTGAATTGTTTAAATAGAAGGTGTCACAAAACTCAAACAGACCTCTATGCATAGTCTAAACTCAATTTAAACCAAATCTGACATAAATCCATTGTAAGTACAGGCCTATGTCGTCTTATACTTGGTGATAACCTAAAAGTACCGAAATCTTTGGCTGATGTGATAAGTTCTAGAAACACTTTTATCAAAACAGAATAAATTGTATTCAGAAAATAACTGAGCATTAGCTTCCTTGTGATAATCATCTCCATGAATGAAATGTTTGGTGCTTTGCTTAAAAGACGTAGTTCCTGTTACAAAGAATTACAAAATGTGCCACTTAGTTTAACTGTCCTATTTCAAAACACATTCTCCAGGAATTGAAGTAAGAAAACCTTAAGTATACAAGAATTAAAGTTAAATATTTGAAAACAGGAAATTGAAAGTACAAGGCAGTAATAGACTTGCAGAATTTTAAAGATCTAAAGGAAGTTAGACATACCTAATCCTTTTCATCACAGATGAATTTTTTGGTATTTTAAAGAAAAACAAACACAAAATTTTTCTAAAAGTAAATGTTCAACATATGTTTGGTCACTGATGAGTGTATCATTTTCTTTCTCTAAAACAAACAAACAAAAATAACAATATATCCAGTTAGTAGGGTTGAGAGATTCAAACAAAATTCTAGTTATATTGAATGAGCTATTTTAATCACAAAAGTTTAAAATATTAAAATATGAGTTGGAGCAGAAATAAATTCAACTCTTGGTAATACTCATAAAAATATATTTTATTTTTAGATTCTGGACTCTGCGATATCCAATTTGTAACACACAGGATAAGTAGAAGAAAAACACCAAAAAGGTTGGAAATGGCTAATACAGTGATTCCACAGAGAGATCAAGAATGCCAAAATCAAAATCATACATCTAAATTGGGTCAAGCAGAGTGACTGCATTCCTGAATTGATATAAACAGTGAAGAAATGTAGAAAAGTGAAAATATATATTTTGTGAAACAGCAGAGCCGGCAGTCGTTGAAGTCGCCTTAGTTGTTTTTCCCTGCGTCAGCCTTGCTCGCTGTTAACACGGGATCCCCAGGTTCAAATATTGGGTCCTGAGAAAGGAAGCTTGTGCTTTGGAACTTCTATCACAGTTTAGAACTTTAATTTTTTTGCAGAAAAGATAACAGAACTTAATACATTCACTCTTTAGAGAAACATTGTCAAATACTCGAGCAAAATAGTTTTGTAAAAGGTACAACCAGCATAGGTATTTTAATACTCTGTGTAAAATTAGACGTGTGCATGTGCTTGTCAATTTTCTATGCATGTATCTAAACAGAAAACATCTTTTCTTATATTCCTCCTAGGGCTGTCAAAAAATACAAAACTTTAATAATGTGGTACCTGAGGGCATGACCTTGAAATTTCTCATAGCCTTGGTTTCAAATAATGGAGATTACACATGCATTGTTACATATCCGGAAAATGGGCGTGAGTTCCACCTCACCAGGACTCTGACTGTAAAGGTGGTAGGTAAGCATGATTCGTATTAAGTGCACATGACAAAAATGTAATAATCTTGTCTTGTCTGCTGATAGTTTATTACCCACAAGTGTGTAAAATATTTAAGAAAAAAGCTTAAGTTATTTGTTTATTCCACTATCCCCAGAACCTCCAACATTTCCATGTGCATAGGGGGCATTTAGAAACTGTTGGTCTATTGAATGAATATGTGAGTAAGTAAAGAAATAAAGGCAGTGTGAACAATGAAAAGAGTTACAGACAGATCTGTGTTCAAATTACACTACTGCCATTTATGAACAATATGATTTTGATCAAATTCTCAGTCTCCTTATCTGTACCCTTCTACTTGGACTATCTAATGTTCATGATTGATTAGAATATTAGTAATAATATACATATTATGCTAATGTACCTCCAGGCAAGCAGTAGAGACTCAATGAATAATAGTTAATATTATTTTCCAAAAAGTATTTTAATCAAATTAAGCAAGCTATATATATCTATGCACTGCTGTTTTAGTTAATGCTGAAGGTATTTGTGGCAGTGTTCAACCATTGGTTTGCACGGAGAGACGAGGGGAAGAGAAACTGGGAGCGTGGAAAGGACAGTGCGCCAGCATCGTGGTGTGGAGAGGAGAACCCTAAAACCCGCTGTGCCCACTGTATTGAAATGAGAGTGAGCATATCAGAGAGTTTGACAAACCCCATCTTTTCTTAAATAAAGGCAATTTATTACCATCTTTTAAAAATATCTTGTAAATCGCCCTGGCTGGCATAGCTCAGTGGTTTGAGCGCGGGCCTGCAAACCAAAAAGTTGCAGGTTCGATTCCCAGTCAGGGCACAGGCCTGGGTTGCAGGCCAGGTCCCCAGTGGGGGTCGCATAAGAGGCAACCACACATTGACGTCTCTTTCCCATTCTTTCTCCTTCCCCTTTCTCTAAAAATAAATAAATAAAAATCTTTAAAAAATAAAAAATAAAAATATCTTGGAAATTATTGATATAAGATATTTGCATATTTTTGTGAAAAAATAAGTTGAAATCCTATCTTTTAATAGATGGAAACATCGAGTCTCCAAAACAGAAAGTAACCTGTTTAGTCAGAGACATTCAATGCATTAGTACAAGTCATTCTAAGTCCCAGGTTCATGACTTTTTTCAAGGTTTTTCTACCAGCCTGACACCAGATGTAGCATATGCATTTCTTTAAAAAGGGCTTTAATATAGTGCAAATAAATTCAAATCAAACACTTTTGTAATCACTTTTCCTCTTTTTCTGCTTACTTTCTGAATAGTGCTGAGCTGGGGACTAATTCAGAAAAGAATTCAGACTAAATTTAGAACCTAATATGAAAAGTCAAATGAATAATCTAACCTTATATTCATCTTGACAGTGGTTCTTAGTATATACATTTAAATGCAGTGGATGTTTCAATATGCATTACTTACTTTAATCCTTATAATGAACCTGTAAGAGGAGTTTAATTACTTTCATTTTACAGTTGAGGAAAATTAGCTTTTTAAAGATTTAGTAAAAAAATCAGATTCGTATGGTTAGTATATGGCCAAGTTGGGATTAGAACACCTGGCCATTGAATATTTGAAGCCTGTACTCTTTTTAAAAAATATTTTTAAAGATTTTATTTATTTTTAGACAGAGGAGAGGGGAGGGAGGAAAGAGGGAGAGAAACATCAATGTGTGGTTGCCTCTTGTGCACCCCCCACTGGGGACCTGGCCTGCAACCCAGGCATGTTCCCTGACTGGGAATTGAACCAGCGACCCTTTGTTTTGCAGGCTGGTGCTCAGTCTACTAAGACACACCAACCAGAAATGAAGGCTGTACTCTTAAATAATACGATAGGAAGCTCCTTCAGGATATTTTCCATTCAATTATGGAGTACCAAATGTTATAAAGAGCATCAGTTCTATGAATGAAACTTTGACTGATAACTAGTCTTCAGGCATACTTCTGTGCTGGACTTACTATTGTGATTTCAAATTTTCCACTTAGTCATTCATTTAATATTTATTTAACTGCATCTTATACTATAGGCACTCTAGGTATGCTGAGGAGAAATATGTAGAAAATAAACAATTGAGCAAGACATGAGAACAATTAATTATGATACAGTCTGAGAAGTCTAGCTCATGTAAGCTTTGAAAAGCAAAAACACTGGTTGAATACTCCATTCTGGAATATGGAGGATAATCAATATATTTTATTTGTTTCTTTGCTTGTTTTATATGACTGAAATATTATGGTTGACTATATATTAGAAGGTGAGCCTTCTCAAGAAGAATTGACAAACTATGCCAGGAAGTTGGGCAAGGCTTCACAGAAGAGCAGATTTTTTGAAATGAGTTAAAAGGGATGAAACTGCCTGACTTAATATCATCTCCCTTTGTTCTTTATGCTCTCACAGGCTCACCAATATATGCATTGCCCCCCCAGATCTATTCACCCAATGATCATGTGGTCTACGAGAAAGAACCAGGTAATTATAGCTGTGCCTCTGAATTTCAGTTAGATTCTCTTAATTATAAGGAATTAAATGCCATACAAGTTCCCACAAAAGAATAGAGGGCTATTGTTAACACACACACACACACACACACACACACTGAAACTAATGTTGTCAGAAAGCAAGGCAGCTCCAGGTATTAGCCACCTCATAGATCCCATGGGAGCTCAGGGATTCTCTGCTTCTGTCTCAGCAGCTACTGCTCCCTTCTTCTTCTGCTAGTGGGTTTCCTCACCTGATTAGTAATTTCTCTTTGATGCAAACTGTAGCTGGCACAAGGCTTTGGTTTGCCAAGGCTGTGATATGAGAACACGGCATCATCCTTGAAGTTCCTGTTCCACTACGAAGGGGCAGGGTTGGAACTTAGAGTCAGGACTGTGAGTATAATAGGTAACTGATACAACTAATACACCCTGATCCAGAACACTATATAATGTTTTCTGTGGCTGTCTGGGTCTCTCTTTAGTTTTCATAATTTTTTCATTAAAGAGAAAAATCACTTGCTACTGACCAAGTAAGGTAAAATTTACTGTTTTTCTACCATGTAGCCCCCTACAGTTATGCTGAAAACCATAAACAATTTTAACATTTTCTGTATTGTATCTTTTACAAAAAAAAAAAAATACAGCAAACCAATGAGAGCTATAAAAGAACATTTGTATAAAATGAAATAAAGGTAATGGAAGCAGTGATCAACATAGGTAGAGAACAACAATGCCCCCCACATACAAATTGAGATAAGGTATCAAATAGTGATCCGCCTTGTAAAAACACAAAGAACACACTTAGAGGCTCTGTCAACCCCGAATGGACCGAATTTTCTTGAATTGGTAGTGGATTTATACAGTAATATGAACATTATTCCAGTTATCAGGTTAAATTTAATCATCCCAATATGTTTCATCTGCCTATCACATTACAGTTACAAAAGCATGCCTGAATCCATGTTCACTTCATCATCCTATGTATTAATACAGAAAACCGGAGGGGAAGGGATGAGAGCCATGCATGGGAAGAGAGGACAGAGTGTTAGCACTAAGGGAGACAACCTGAGTTCAAATTAGAATGACAGTCTAATTTATCATCTCAACCTGTACACTGTTTGAGATTGAAAGCAGTCGATATTAATAACTAACTAGGAAAGCAACCCTAAAACATAACTGTCCTGGGCAACCCTGAGTAGAAGAAGGTCATTCTTGGTCAAATTCTCATCTTATTAACAATTTCATCTAAGGCTGGCATTTCACATCTCTAAGCTTTAGTTTTTACTTCTGTAAAAAATGAATTTAAAAAATGTCTCATAGTATTTTGTTAAAATTAAGTTACACCATTAATAAGTGTACATATTTAGCACAGTAAATTATACAGAATTCTCAGTGAGTGTGCTGTTGTTTTTGTTATTATTACTATTACTACTACTATTTCCTGCCAAGAAATCCCCCAACCTCATATTCCATCTTGAAGGATAATGTCATTTTCTCTTTGTAAATTGTCTTTCAACTTATTGGATGCACCCTGGTAACTGGAGCACCCCCACATGAGCCTGTGTGGCCAGTCCTCTCGGCAGTGGCGCTGTCTCATTCTGTCTGGGCTAAGGACCAAAGATCTGGGGAACCATTTCTTAGTCATCCTTTTTCTTTCTGAGGGAAATAACAAAGAGGACTAGTCCATGGAGGTTTAGGTCCAAAAATGACATTGTCAGAGCCTTTTTGAACAAAAACTGTCATTTTTAAAACATAAATAGATTGTATTGAAAGATAGTGATTTAAAAAAGTTATTTCATATAAAGGTTCTGTTTTTCTCCTCTTGGTCTGTTTGGTTTACAGTAAAGTATGGTACATTACCCTATGGTAGCCCACTGGTAAATTAGTGACAAGTAAGATTTTAGGTGCATTTAACATTTAGAGTTTATGATTAGTCACAGAGTAGAACAAATATAGCCAATGCTAAATTTACAAACTAATGGGTTAACTTTTTCTCTTTTTTTAGGAGAGGAGCTACTCATTCCCTGTCAAGTCTTTTTTACTTTCCTGAAGGACTCTCACAATGAGATTTGGTGGACCATTGATGGGAAAAAGCCAGAGGACACCACTATTGAACTAACTGTTAATGAAAGGTATTATTGATGCAGGCAAGGAGGCAACTAACCCTGTCCCTCAGTCTAATGCACTCTGGTGTGTGCTAATCAATGAAAATAAAAATTCTGATGTTTGCCTATCATTAACGAAAATCAGCAAGATTTTCAAGTTGCTATTGCTGCATCCCAAAGAAGGATTACTGATTACTGGACTTAGAGTCTGAAGTCCAGATGCCATCTGATTATCACACATTCACGAGATCTACTTGTAAGTAGATGGAATGCATGTCCTAGATGAATGAGAAGGCCACAGTATATGCTGATGCAGGGATAAAGGCCTGTCAGTGTGACCCCGTTCTTCTCTTTCTCACTTCTGGGATCTGGGCCTATAAATATCTGCGCCTCAGATAATTATGTTAGTTTCTCATCTTGTAGTAAGCATGTATTTCTATCTTCCTCCTTGCCTTTCTTAATTCACATAACATATAAGTTACATTTATAATTGATAATAATTTTTTCATATAGCTTAAATGCATTTATGTTCTCTAAATTTTATTTTTATAGTAGATGGAGTGGTAATATATAGCTCAATCTTTTTTTTTAAGATTTTATTTATTTACTTTTAGAGAGAGGAGAATGAAAGGAGAAAGAGAGGGATAGAAACATCAATGTGACAGAGAAACATTGATTGGTTGTCTCTCTCACACCCCCAAACAGGGACCTGGCCCACAACCAAGGCCCTGACCAGGAATCTAATGGGCAACCTTTTGCTTGGTGGACAAAGCAAAGGCACACAACTAAGACACAGCGGTCAGGGTATACCTCCCTCTTAAAATAACCAGCTCGGTCAATTTACTTCAAAATATACATGATTTTTTTAAAGGGAGTAGGTTGGCAAGGAGGAAAATACGAAGACAAAAGATTCTTCAGTAAATGAAGCATACAACTACCAGAGAGCAATTGGTTCACTGCAACAATGAATAAAAGTTAGCAGCTGGCCAACTACATGACAAAGCAGTTCTAAGATGTTAAGCCTTGCCACTAACATGCGAGTAGATCTTAGGCTGCTAACACTTTCAGAATTCAAAAGATATTTTTTTTCCTAGTAGTACATTCAGACTCTGTGAGGATATTATAAAGTGTTTTCTTTGCATCAGTTACTATGCCAGATACTTGTTGAGTGTATTTCATAGGAGTAGCCAATGATAGAGCACAAATTTCAATACTCTAATCTGATGCATGCAGGGACTGGGAAATATTACATGTTATGGGAAAATGGAGTTGGGGATTTTAGCCAGTTTTAGGGATTACGTAATGCTTCCCAGATCTCAGAGTACCTAAATAAAGATTTGAAAACGTGAGTAGAAATAAACTAGGTAAGAATGTTCCTGGTAAAAGGAACATCATGTGCAAAGGCCTGGAGGTGAGAGCAGACATGTTTAGAGGTACAGAAGAGCCTGCTGAGACTGGAACAGGTTTTGTAGAAAGAATTGATGAAAGACATGGCTGGAGGCACAGAAGGAGAATTATTGATGATTTTAGGAATTCTGAGAATTGTGCTTCTTATCGTTATGCTGATGATGGATGAATAATAATGAGAGTCATGGCGTTTTTCCTTGCTGCTGCTGAAACACAACTCACTGCTCACACCTGAGCAGTACAGTTTAACTTAGGCTAAGCCCAGCACACAGTCCTTAACCAAGTTCTCATGATGGACAGTCAGCATTAGCATAAGGTGGACCTGGGTATCAGTCAGCTGTAACAGATATATTTTTTTTCTTTTTGAATAAAGTGGTTTAAAGGGAAATCTTGGTCTTGGATCCAAAACATTTGATCTCTGACTTGCTGAGATTTAGATACATTTATTTTCACAAAGTTTACTTACTTTGAGAAGTTTCTTCTTCTTATATGTTAGGATTTTACATGAGATTTTAGTATTTTGACTGAAAGAGTCTACTTGCGTTCAAATTCCAAGCTTTGGGAATCCCTGAAATGCATCAACTATTACCGAGGGATATTAGTAGCCTATATGAAGAATATAAACATTTATTAAGTATATTGTTCTAATACTTACACATCAACGTACTGAGTCCTCAGAATTCCTGAGTAAATTAATACATGTAATGCATTGGTTAGGCATCACCACCTTCTTCTTTTTCAGACAAGGAACTCAAAACACGGAAAGATTAGTTACTGTGATGAAAGCATACAGCCAGGAAGTGGCAGAGCCTGGATGAAAACCTAAATGGATCTGGCCTCAGAAGCTTCTCTCTAAACCAATATAGCATCCTGGCTCAGAAATTTGAGGAAAGGAGACATTTTGCTTTGAAGAGGGTTAGCGAGATCTCTACCTATAGTATGATGTCAACAGCAGAATTTGATCCAGGTATTGGGTCTGTATACAGCATAGATGGTGAAGAATAGTATTAGAATCTAGAAGCCATTCTCCTTTTGTAACCATGGGATTACAAGGTCACACAGATTATCACCATTCTATCTGCCATACTTACTGGCTCTCTGGTTGCTTGACTGAGTCACGCACAGTCCATGGCCTTTGAGTCTCACTAACGTTCTAATTTTCTTTCCCCTACTTCTAGTATAAGTTATACCAAAATAGAAGATGAAACAAGAACTCTGATTCTGAGCATCAAGAAGGTTACTGCTGAAGATCTCAAACGCAACTATGTCTGTCATGCTAAAAATGCTAAAGGGGAGGTTTACCAGCCAGCCACGGTGAAACAGAAAGGTAATGGATGCATGCACCAGGCAGATGAGTCTGGAAATGCCAATGTAAGATTGTGGTGATGAAGAAAAATGGGAATTCAGAACATGGGCTCCAGCACTTAGTGCAACATTTACCACATAGTAATGAATGGAAGTTGAATGAAAAGTCTTGAGGGGAAGTTTCCATCCGTGCAAATATACTAAAAATAGTTATAGTAATTAGTGCCTAAATATGACTAAAAAGTCCATGATGATAATGAGGTGTAATTTCATATTTATATAGCCACTAAAATGAATAATACAGAAAATATTTAAAGCTACCAAAGATATTATAAAACAGAGTCACATATTGTTAGTGAACTGTAAAGACCCTTTTAGAAATCATTGCTGGAAGAGTTCATGTCATAAAAATGATCATACCATATGACTTAATATTTTTGGAATTTTTCCTCAATAAATAACAGAAAGAGGATTGTGACTTATCTATATTCTTAGCATTATCTATAATAATAAAACATTATAAATAGCAACCATCTAATTGTTCGCAAGTTAAGCTAGAAGTAAAAATATTTACTCTCAAAAATATAATTTTAAAAGTGATTACTTCAAACACTATGTATCAATATTCAGGCAAGTTTATAATATACCATTTCCACAATTGCTAAAACAAAAATTATTTAAAGCATGATGTAACATGATTTCTATGTTGATAGTACTATATTTTTCTATAATAAATAAAAATTTTGAGGCTTTCTTGTGTGAGCTGTTGTTCCTGAAATAGACTGCATCTAAAATTATTTTTGGTTCTCTTAGAATACCAGAAAATTAATCCCTTTGAGAATGTTTTCCAGTAATCTAGAAAAAGATAATGATAATTTATCATACCTGCAGCCAAGTCATTCAGAATTATTTTGGATCTGGATGACAGATAGTACCTACACTATTTATATCAAAAGTTTTTGTTTTAAAAAGCTAATTCATAATTGTTACATTTTTCAATGGAATTTAAGCCATTTTAAAAGCTGGTGAAAAAACAGGCTTCACCTTAACATTTTTATTACAGTTTAGGAAGTAAAAAGAAAAGGTTGAAAGTGTATATGCCTCTTAGGAAGTCTTACTAGATTAGTTCTGGATAGTTAATTGCCTCTGTGCCTTCAGAAGTCAATGTAAAGAGAAAATACATGTTATTAAGACAGCATTTCCCAAAGTTTGTTCCTAAGAACACTGCTAAGACTCTAGATTCAGGTGGTCTATGTTCAAATTCTGTTTTTATGCATCCCAACTCTTGGAAAAGATGCTTCACCTCTCAGCTTCAATTTCTTCATATTTAAAGTAGGCAAAATAGCCCTGGCTGGTGTGGCTCAGTTGATTGGAATATCATCCCATACACCAAGAGGCTGGAAGTTTGATTCCTAGTCAGGGCATATACCTAGGCTGTGGGTTCAGTCCCTGGCCAGACACATACAGGAGGCACCAATCAATGTTCCTCTCTCTCTCTCTCCCCCTTCCTCTCTCTCTAAAATCAATAAAAATATTTAAAGTAGGAAAATATTACCACTTCCTCATAAGATTGTTTTAAAGTACTCAGTACAGTTACTGGCATATATACATGTATATTAAATGCATAATAAATCTTAGCGCTTCTTATTATTTCCAAAAGATTTTCATAGATGTTACTTGACAAAGGCCTGTGTAGTCAAGCAAGTATCTCTGAAATCTAGGTTAAACAAAATCAATCACATTACTTTAGTTCAGGGACCCTTAGTATCTTTAGCATATTAATACCAGGTGTGAATATCTAGAGGGGATTGAAATACAGTAGGCAAGATTTTTACAAGTACTTTGGACTCCAAATTCCCTAAGTATGGAACATTTTGTGGGACTTGTCTTCAGAGGCATGGATTCTGGGAAACAATCATGGAGGCTGACATAAATTAATAACTTATTGTCAGGTGGCAAAGATCAATGCAACCAATTAAACTAACGTTGAATCAAGAGTGATGCAGAAGTCTATTCACCAGAGTGAACTGAGTAGCTCCCCTTTCACAGAAGAGCTTGCTCTGGATGCCTTAGTATGAATGTCATCAGGAACAGATTTTCTATTCTTTGTTGATTTTCAAAATTACTTTATGATATCTTTTGAGGTTTCTTTTTTAATGTGTCTTATTTAGGGTTCTTTAAAGTTATTGGTTTGGTAAGTTTATTTTTTAATTTAATTTGGAAAACAATTAGGCATTATTTTTTTCAAATATGTTTTGCTCATCCTTTTAATCATGTATTTTTTTTGTTCCCTTTTAGTACTCCAATTAAATTTAGGCTTGAGTACTTGGTGTTGTACCAAAGCTCACTGAGGTTCTCATTATTTTTATTTCACCCTCCCTACCCTGTGTTTAATTTAGGGTATTTTCTAGTGTTCACTGTTTATTTCTTTTTTGATGTCTCATCTGTAGCATTTTTAATTTGGAAATTTTATTTTCCAGTTTTTGAATTTCTATTTTTTGTTAAAATATCTATATTGATATTTTCTATTTGCTTTTATAGTACTCTTGGTCTCTTTTTAAAAATCAACAAGTATATTTATAATACTCATTTTATTTTTTCATGTAGAAAAGCAATTTATTCCATTATAAACACTTATACTGCTAATCATTGGGAATAACAGGCCTGTTCAAAACAGAGATAGCATCAAACTAGTGTTCAACAACTAACTCTTGGGGGGGGAAAGCAACTTGTAACAATTCACTCTTCTCAACTGACAGTCTACTTGTCAGGTAAAAACATACTTGATAGCTCCTAGTTTAAAAAAATTACAGAAAGGAAAGAAATAATATGAAAACAGCTCAAGAAATACATTAACAAGCAAAAATATATGGGGAAAGAGAAACACATAGTTTTGACCTGAGAAGAAACTGAGTCTACCTAGGAAAATCTCATCCTAGAAAGTCAGGTGTGAAGATTTTAGAGTAGGAATTTACATGACTTGCATCTCCCCTAATTCCTGAATAAAAGCAACATTTTGCAGGATTTGTACTTCATGGCTCAGACACCATTTCACTTGGCTCTATTCTGTACTTTTACCCTTTACTTAAATGAATCTAAATAACTTGGGGATATAGCATAAGAAAAAAAAAATAACTACCCATAATACTCCCTTTTCAGTGGCTACTTTAGATCTATCTGTGTTACTAAAAAATTCCTGAAGAAAATTTAAGTTGACGCCTTTGCTCACAAGCCCCCCAGTTAGTATTTAGAAAATACCCTGGGTTTAGGGAATAGCATTGTTGATGGTAACTACTGTAGAGAGATAACTGAACAAAGTCTGCGTCTCAAAACCAGTGTTAAATCAATGTCAGGAATGAGAGGGGGGAAAAAGAGGAGTCTAAAATCAGAAGAGGTGCAGATGGATCTAAGACCCCTGTCCTTCTGGATCCCTGCTTCCTTCAGGGTCTTCATCATTATTAATGTTCTCTACTACCTGCTACACTTGAATGACATTGTCTTCTGACACAGAACAGAGCATCCAAGGTTCATTGGGGCTCCAGGTGAAATCAGGTATCTCGGGAGTATGACCACCATAAAGAAACAACTTCAGCATCCCTTCTTCTGCGTCATCCAGGGATTTTTCCTCTCCAATTTTACTTAAATCCCATACCTTCAGACTGAGATCAGTGCCATTGAAAGCCAAAATAGTCTCATTGTGAGGCAACCACTGAACCTGGAATATTTCATTCTTATGTGATTCAAAAGAATGCAACTTGAGTTTCATATTTCTTGGATCCTGCAAGGCAACAGTCTTATCAGCTGACCCTGTAGCAAAGAAAATCAGTTCACTTCAGCAGTGTGAGCATCGACTGAGTGGCTTGGTTTGGAAGTATTGTTTGCATGAGTGCCCCAGATCATAAGTTTCTGATTATCAACAACTGACCCAAACAGAAACTCATGGAGCACATGCCAGGGGAACATTTTCTGCTACTGCTGTATGCCCTGTGAAGATAGTCTTAGCAGCCACAATTTTTCCTTCCTTTGGAATAGCACTGAGGTCCTCTAGGCAGGTGGTGTGGTCATCTGAAGCACTAAGTGCTCACTGAGATTTGGTTTCCAGGAAAGCCCATAGCCTTCCTTCTGGTGTCCACAGAGACCCATGTTTGGGTAGCATTCTCCAGAAGGATCTGTTTTAGAAGAATGTTTTGTAAGTCAAAAACAAGAACATCACTGGACGGAGTCTTCATTGCAATGATGCAAGGGTTGCAGTCATATAATGCTCCCCTTTACTTCTCCTTCAGGGTTGATCTTGATTTCTATTTCAATTTGTTCCACTGACAGAGCCAAAACCTCCAAATTCTCCAGTCCTCCTTTCTCTGTTGTAGCATGAAATGTCAAACTGAGGATCACAGTTAGGGAGCTCCACACTGGCTGTCACAAGGTGGTTTTGTCTATCTGATGTGTATGTCCCCAGGACAAGTCGGTGAAGGATGAAATCTTTCCCTTTTGGTCTGGTTACGTCTGGAAACTGCTGTGCAGTTAGGCTGGGCCACTCCAGAGTATAGGTCATTACCAAACTGTAAAGAAAAGAGGCCTTTTTTTTCTAGTTTTTGTACATTTTGTTGATCACACATTCTTCTATTGCATCATCAAAGGCTGCTTCCTCCTTGGCCATGGTGGCCAGACAAGCCAGTGGGATCCTGGGTATAGCACTGCAGGAGGGCAGGGAGGCTGCAAGCGCTCACTGTGTGTGCAAGGCCTCTGTGGTCATACAGTACTCATTTTAAAGATTTATCTTCTAATCCCATCATCATCATCAACTCCGTTTTTATTTACTATTTTTCCTCATTGTGAATCTTTTGTGTTTTTTTATTTTTTGCTTTTTCTTCCCAGTGTTTTTAATCTATTGGACATTACAGATATTATATTACTGAGTGTCTGAATTTTATGAGTATTAAGTTTTGTTCTGGCAGTTAGTTAATTTGCTTACATAACAGCTTGCTGGAGTTTGTGTGTGTGTGTGTGTGGTTTTTTTGTTTGTTTGTTTGTTTTTTAAGCATCTTGCTTATCATTGCTAAAGCAGGCCTAAAATAGCCTTCTCTCTGAGGCAGAATTGGACCGAATTCTGAGACATTAGCCCAACTCAGGTTTCTGCTTAATAATAGAAGAGCCATGTTTCTGCACTCTGAGTGGTCCTAACTCATATGTCTCCCATCCCTGTGTGTAGTCCTAGAATTGTTCAGTTCCCAGCTGTCTGGTAGTCATTTCTTCCCTGGTCATTTTTCTTTCATCTCTTCTGTGTCTGGCCTTGTGAAGGTGTCATCCTTAAAATGCGAAGCTTCATAGTCTTCCAAACACTTGAGGATTTCTAAAGCTCTGTTTCTACACTTTTCTTTTCTTCAGTGCTTAGGCCTGTATGCTCAATAGTCCTGGACTCAACTCTCTGTCTCCTTAACTCAATGTGACTAATGCACTTTTGGTTTCCCTGTTTTTGTGCACTGTCCTAAAAGTGCCTTCAGGCAATTAGCCAGGGCGATTGAGAGGTGTAACTTTTTTGTGCCCCTTCTCTCGCAGATCACACTCCTGCACTACCAGTTATGTTAGATGAAATGGAGATAAGTCTACCCCAGTATCGATCACTTCTCTAAGGCAAGAAGCTGCGGTCCAAGATGAGCAAGTGTTATCACACTGTGATAGCAAAAAAATCAGGTCTGCAGGTCAATCAGGTCATAGGTTTTTAGGTTACTACCATTTAAATAAAGCATTTTCTTTGTAATTCAGGAAAATAGTAATCACCACAGTTCTAAAAATTATTGAGAAGTCCCAGCAATTTAGCAAAGAATATGGGGCACGCTTGGAGTCTAAGCAGCTGGCATTTTGGCTGGGAGACTCAATGGGACAGCAAGGCTCCAACTGTAGTAATGAAGATGGTAAGAATAACTGAGGTTTCCAAGAAGACTCATAACTAGAAACTGGAAAAAAGGCTAGAGCTAAGATATTGGACTGCTTTCACCAAGGGTGGTTAGCTAAAAAGTTGGGCTTTGAAGCTGGTTATTACTGTAGAAATGCAAAAGGAATGGTAGGAATTCTGACTCAGGGAGTAACAGCAGAGCAAACGGTTACATTTGGCTACATTCTGAAACAGATGACCAGTGAAGTCAAAGAGAGAAGCAGTTTAGGAGTCCAGTCTGATCAAAATGCATTGCTTCTTCCTGATGAGAAACCCTTTGGTTTGGAATTACATCAGTAAAATCTTTTTTGCCAAAATATTGGACATTCTAGCTGGGGCAGACAGAAAATGTGGGCTGAGGGTCATCCTGTCCCTGCAAGCCAGCAAAGTTAATGCAAAAGCTTTTTTAGAATACTTTCTTCATGTGATTTAAGTCACTTAGCAATTTAGGTTTGTAGATTATATGTATTAAGAGTTCATTTAGTTAAACAGCATTAGCAACTTCCTGATATCATCATCAAGATGGCCCCACAAAATAGAGTCTGGAAATATGACACATGTAATAGTAAGGCACAAAACAAAATTAAAAAGCCATGCTAGAAATAAAATAGGCAGTAGTAAAATGAACATGGCAGTGAGAAATTTATGAGGGTAATTGATCTCTTGATCATTAAGCAAGATATCTATTGATATTTTTAAAAATCCATTTCAGGTAATTGCATCCACTGACCTCTTTTTTTTCCCTCCCTATTATAACATGTCTACCCAGAGGGAGCCAAAATAACTGAGCAAATAATGAAGATGACAGTGGGGACTACCCCAGTGTGCTGTTAACATAACATGTACTCAGAAATACCAAGGACACAGCAATTTTCATGCCAGCTACCCAAATTGAACATAGTAAATTCTCAACAACTGCAATGATATAGCGTCTGACAATTTATAATGAAGTTTTTCTTATTTTAAAGTACCGTTATTCATGGAGCAAGTACAAAAGTACTTGATAATAATTCTGCACTGCTGAATCCCAGGCTATATCTGCAGCTGGATCAGTATCCTGAGTTTAGAAAAATGAACTCAAAACTATGACTTGCCCTTTAATTAGAGACCTTCAGGCTGAGCTCTGGGCTGCTTACCATTTTCCCCTTTGGAAAGATACCTATTTTAAAAGGGCATTTTCTGCTTGTATATGACCACTAATTAAAGGCCATGGTAATGTTGAGCAAAGATCTCTGGATTGGGAGTCAGGGGATCTCAATAATTTTAGCTGTGAACAAAATTCTACTATGCCTTGTCTCAGCAAAGACCACTGACAATGTTTAGGTACTCAAAGATGCCTGATCTCATCACCTACTTAATATACCTCTCCTGCCCAACCCCACCACTCAGTCACTTCTACCGCATTACCCTGTGGTAGATGTGGCTTATTTACTTCATGGCACTGATCCCTATCTAAAATGAACTGTCCTATATATTTATTTGTTTTCTACATTAGAACATAAACCCTAAGAGGGCAGAGACCCTTTCTTTCTTATCTACGATTGTAACCCAATAGCTTCTAGCAAATAGTAGATGTCAAAAAGTAGTTGTCAAATCTAATATATAATTTAAGCCACTCATGCTTCTGAACTAGTAGATATTCTGTTCCTTCTTCAGACTCCTAGGCTTCATTATCACAAGCTAATATAGCAGCCAAGTGAAGTCACTGGTACCTAATATAGTATTAGATTGTTAAAAAATATCCAAGATGTGTCCCTAGCTGGGTAGATCAATTGTGTATCATCATGATATGCAAGGTTGTGGGTTCAACCCCCAGTCAGAGCATATAAAAAATCAACCAATGAATGCATAAATAAGTGGAACAACAAAATGATCTTTCTCTCTTCCTCTAAAATTTAATAAATTAAAAAATATATCCAGAATTACACAGAGTTGTATCTAGAAATAGTCATCCAGATCTTAGGTGTTCTAGGGATAAGATGCATGGAGAAGACATGCATGAAGAAGATTCAACCTAGAAGACTGTACACATGAAACTTAGTGGGAACTGAGAGAGAGTGGAAAAGCAAGCATGTACACAAACTAAAATATAATAAAATTTGCCAGTACCTGGATATTCCAAATCAGTCTTTGGAAAGTGTATCTTAGAGTATAGACCTAAGAGATGACTTTCAGAGCCACGCACACTGAACATTTGGTGATGCCCTCTGTTTCTGCCCAATGAAAATAAATTTTTTGAGGCCTATTTCCAAATATAAAAGAAAGGAAATAAAATTTCTTCCATGTAGCATTGGACAAGAAAACAAAATTAAGTCTAATGGAATACCTAAGAATAAACCTACCCAAGGATGTAAAAGACCTGTTCTCATAAAATTTTAAGACACTGAAGAAAGAAATTGTAGAAGAGACAAAAAAATTGAAGCACATACCATGTTCGTGGATTAGAAGAATTAACATCATTAAAATGTCCATACTACCCAAAGCAACCTACAGATTCAACACAATTACTATCAAGATTCCAAAGATGTATTTCACAGCACTATAACAAATATTTCAAAAATTTATATGGAAACACAAAGGCCCCACATAGCAACACAAATCCTGAGGAAAAAAAACAAGTTTGGAATAATCACACTATCTAATATGAAACTATACAATAAGGCCATAGCAACCAAAACAGCATGGTACTGGCATAAAGACAGTCACATAGATCAATGGGACAAAACAGAGAGTCCAGAGATAAATCCACACCTTTATAGTCAATTAATATTCTACAGAGGAAGCAAACACATACAATGGGCTTAAAATAGTTTATTCAATAAATGGTGTTGGGAAAATTAGATACATGCAGAAAAATGAAACTAGACCATCTCCTTGCATCACACACATGAATAAATTCAGAATGGATTAAAGACTTAAATGTTAGGTGCAAAACCTTAAATATCATAGAAGAAAACAGGCAGCAAAATCTCAGGCATTGCTTGTAGAAAATTTTCATGGCATATATCTTCCCAGGCAAAGGAAATGAGAAAAAATAAACAAGTGGGACTAATCAAACTAAAAAGGTTTTGCACAGCAAAGGAAAACATCAACAAAATAAAAAGACAACCCACAGAATGGGAGAACATATTCACCAATACATCAGATAAGGGGTTAATATCCAAAATTTATAAAGAACTTATAAAACTCAATACTATTGGGGGGAGGTATGAAAGTGGAAGGTGGGGAATGGGTAGGGTGGGGGAGAGTAATGGGGAGGGGACTGGGGACAACCGTAATTGAACAACAACAAAAATATAAAAATAAATAAAAGATTTTGCTCCACTTAACTGCTCCAACAATTAAAACTCTACCAAAATTATGCGCTCATTTAGGTAGTAGTAAGGATTCTATCCCAAGAGAAGGACAAACAGAGGATGGAATATTTTCAAAAATATTTTTGAGGAAAGTCAGGAATCAGAATGTAAATTGAATTAGATAACTTTCTAAGTCCTTCCCAATGCTAAGATTCTGTTTTAGTTTGTATATCATCAAAGTCTATTGAAATCATTTAATAGTTAAAAATGCCTTCTGTGTCAGTTACTGGAAACCAAAAGATAAATACTACACATCTAGCATTAAAACAGAGTGCCTAACTCCTACCATATTATCTCTGCTTGTTCACACATGAAAAACAGGTCATGACTCAGCTGCTTGCTTTATCCAGTTATTTGCAGGATGATGGGCCATTCTGGTCACCACGTGGAAATCAATTGTTTCTTTGTGGTTTACTCCAGTGGTAGCTCCAAGATATACAGTGGAGCTGGCGTGTGGTTTTGGGGTCACAGTCCTGCTGGTGGTCGTTCTCATTGTCGTTTACCACGTTTACTGGCTGGAGATGGTCCTGTTTTACCGAGCACATTTTGGAACAGATGAAACCATTTTAGGTGAGTAATGGAAGTTTGATGTAAGTCTCTATTGTCATCTTTAGAAAACATTTTGGATCAACAAAGTCTAGATTTACTGGGAGATTCAAATGGACTACCTTTTGTTTTAGTCCTTACTATTGAAAATATTTCTAACACATATTATTTTTTTCAATATGGGATTTAATCTAGATTGGCACTGCCTAAAAAGGAAGTGAAATTTTTTATTAAAATATTAACATTTTAGCTTGTAATTACTATTAATGAAGATATTTTAATCTTATTTGGGTATTAAAAGTCTTCAAAATTCAATATGTATTGTACTTAGAGCATATGTTGGTTCAGACTAGCTGCATTTCAAGTGCTGAGTAGCCACTCTTTGTCTCAGAGTGACCCATGTACCAGAAGCATAAGAATCACATAGGAATTCATTAAAAGCAGGAATTCATTTGGCTTAATTCATCTTAAGCCAAACCCTTATTTTGTATTAGAATCTGTGTTTAAACAATGTTCCTAAGTTGTTCATGTGCTCATTAAAGTTTAAGAAGCTTGGTTCTAGTATGTAATTTCCTGGTGACAAGGATAGAACATTTAAAGGTATATATTCTAGGACCCATTGCATAAAGATTCCCATTCAGTAGGTTTGTGGAAGAGACACAAAGAACCCATGTTTTTAATAAGAAGTGATTTTAATAATTAGGCAACTTTGGGAAAGGTTGGCTTACTGACTATAAATATATATTTTAATTACAATTATTTTCAGGTATAAATTAGAACATTTCTAAATTTTTTTTTAATTTATAACTGTAATATATTAGTAAATAACATAATAAGACAGTAGAAATATTCTGCATGGTATTAATTACCAGCACCTATTACTGACTATTTGCTACCTGATTCTGTTAATCCATAGTTAATGAACCAAACCTCACGTATTCTCCACCATAGAAACTGAACTCAGTGAGGTGGGAGAAGAAGACACATCCTAAAAAAATTGCAGTTATACCTTGGAACAGTCATTTTGCCTGAAGACCTGTCACAAGTGGGAAATCACATTGAAATCTGTCAGACACCTTATACATGTAAAAAATGAGAATATCTAATTTCTAAAAGTTTGGCTTAAGAAAAATATGCAATACTATTGAAAAACTTACCTAACTTTCATTGAATCTGTTTTCCTTTTTTCTAGATGGGAAGGAATATGATATTTATGTATCCTATGCAAGGAATGCCGAAGAAGAAGAATTTGTATTGCTGACCCTCCGTGGAGTTTTGGAGAATGAATTTGGATACAAGCTGTGTATCTTTGACCGAGACAGCCTGCCTGGGGGAAGTAGGTATTTCAGATGAGTACAGGTGATGCTACCTTGACAGACAAAAGAGACCACTAGCTTTGGATCATGGATGAAAATTATGGCACTGCTCTATGTTGGCATCTTTGGACATTTAATGTCCAATTATTTGATATAATAGAGATTCTCTAGGAATGAAACTACATTGTAAGATATAGAATATTCAAATACAGTTTATAGTATAAATATTTCCCTTGTAAGCTTTAAAAATTCAATTTCAGACAAATTTGGATACACAGTGGAATAGAGCTCTATAAAATGCCATAGCTTGAAACATCCTTTTTACTCACATTTAGATTTTTCAAAGGTTTAGCTCATCTACATTAATTTGCCCAGAATTTTTTCTACATAAACTGAGTTTAAGCAAAATATTTTTACAAAGACTAAGGTTTACTCAATTTTACTAAAAATGAATTGCAGAAGAGAGGGCATGGAATTTTTCTTTACATTACTCACTAATAATAATTAGAATATTTCCCTTTGGAATTTGCTAATTTCCTTTTCCTCACTTTTGTTTTCTAGCAGATTAACACCACTCAATTTCTCCTTTCTCTTGGGTCAGTTTCTTCCTTTCCATCAGCTTACACATTTGAGATATAGTTTAAAATTTTACAAAGTCCAATGCATTCTATTGAATAGTAGGTTAAAAAGAAAGAAGATAGAATTGCTGAATGTTTTAACATAAAAGTACATGCCTAATTTTCAGGTCCACACTGTCACATTCAAAGTAATGGCCCATCTGAATTCGTTTTATGAATACATAAAAGCACTCCTAAACCCGCTGTTAATCTTCAGACTTTTAAAATGCATGTGATGTCTCCAACCTTTGGCACAACAAACTAATTTTCCTCCCCTAAAATACTGTTTACATTAATCACTAATCACTTCACATGTTTTTTAAAACTATTATATAGATAATTGCAAAAATAAATTTAATTCTAACCTAACATAGACTTACTTGTTGTTCTCATGTTGAATTGGCTGGATCACTTATCTCCCCAGGCATCACCCAAAAGTCCAACTTGCTTGTGCTCTGCAGTGGGTATCTCCTTCAGTATGATTTTGCCAGGAAATGATGCCTTGATTAGAGAGTTAAAGGATACATTCCACTCATTTTAAGACTTAAAATCCTAAATAATTTATTCATGCATTTGTTCATGTATGCAACTATTCAACAAATATTTACCTATTGTGCGAATATTATATAAAGATTTATAGCATAACAATGATGTAAGACCCTCCAATAGGGGTTAATGTTCTTTAAAGAATTCACGTTCCACATAATTACACTTGCATCCTGCTTCGATGTTTGATCCTCGTGATCTTTCGAGTTCTCCCTGCTGTTCTTCCTGGGTCCTCGCTTTGCCTCTGGGTCTCTTTCCATGTTTACACACAGTCAGCTTCCAACGATACTGCTTGGAATAGACGATTACTTATTTCTGGATTCTGCTCCAGGCTGCACATGCTATTTTAATCGCAAGTTTCCCCCCACTGCCTCTGTATCTGTGAAGACCAAGGAACAAAATGATGGTTTAGGAAAGTATGGTAAGTCATGGAATAGCTTTCCACAATGCTAGTGTATTTCCTGGCTGTGGCTCCCATCTGAGCCCCAGGTGAAGGATTAAACAGTCTCTGATAAGCAACGTGGAGATGGATTATTCCCAAGAGTTTTCTGACAGGAACTAACTAAAACCCTTGACAACAGACTAAAATCAAGGTGCATTTCCATTTTCTTTATTCTTTCTTCTCTTCTGACCTGAAGAAAGCATTTGCCTGGTGGTGGAGGCAGATAGATCAGCCAGCAGCTGCTGAAACACATGGCTTCATCACAATGATCGGAGTTTAAGGAGAAAGATCCAAGGATTAATTTAGCTTCCTGAGCAGAGATCAGAATAGAAAGCTGAGCTGAGAATGTGATGTAAGCCAAAATGCCATTGAGCTGGCTGGATGGTTTTTAAGTTCCCATTTTAATGGCATTCTAGTCAGGAGGTGTCTGGCAACAGAGAGGGACTTGCAAAAACTGAAGAGTCTTGCTCTTGCTGCACTGTGTTTGTGAAAATACATTTCTATGATTTTGACCCTATAATGTATATATTAATGAATGTTCACTGGCCACAGAGAGTTGATACTTGCACATCTTTGAGGAGAAAAGACTGAGGAGCTGCTTTAGATGGGACACAACATGCCACACGGTTTTGAAGAAATTTATTTCAATACAACCCTTTTATTCCTTAATATATGAAATAATGCTTTTGAAGACCAATGTTATGGAAGCACATTTTGGCTTCAGCCCTGCGTGGAATTATTTTGGTGTAGAATACGTGCATGTAGTTACTATTCTTCCTGAGGAGAGTGGCACTTAGTTAACTGAGTGAAAGGATCTAAGGATTAAGTTGCTCAAAGTGTTCTTGGTCAAAACTTTCACCTCAATTCTCAGGCTGATATCCCAAGTTCCCAACACTCGCTCCTCAAACCCCATGCCTTTGGGGAGTTCTTGGCCAACACTAATCCCCCTGGTATTTTCTTTCCCAGTTGTCACAGATGAGACCTTGAGCTTCATTCAGAAAAGCAGACGTCTCCTGGTTGTCCTAAGCCCCAACTACGTGCTCCAGGGAACCCAAGCCCTCCTGGAGCTCAAGGCTGGCCTAGAAAACATGGCCTCTCGGGGAAACATCAACGTCATTTTAGTGCAGTACAAAGCTGTGAAGGAGACGAAGGTGAAAGAGCTGAAGAGGGCTAAGACTGTGCTCACGGTCATTAAATGGAAAGGGGAGAAATCCAAGTATCCACAGGGCAGGTTCTGGAAGCAGCTGCAGGTGGCCATGCCTGTGAAGAAAAGTTCCAGGTGGTCTAGAAGTGGCGAGCAGGGTCTCTCCTATTCATCCCTGAAAAACGTATGAAAGGGACAATGAAATGTGTAACATATCCAAGGCTACTTCGGAAGAAAGAGTTCTCCTTCTTTACAGCCAATTTGTTATTTCATGGACAGAAAACAATTCTGTGGAAGCCTTCGATAGGGATAAATTCAGGGTGACTGTGGACTAGCTGTTCTGTTTCCTCAGGCAATACTAAGTTTCAGAATGATTGTGCCACCAGTCTGTCACCAGTCGCTGACATCACCATGTTCTTTGCAGGCAAAGACTTGATTGATAAACATTTTTTTTCCTGCATCTTCTATCACTCTTATTACTTGTCTCTTCTCTCTCTCCCCTCCCTCTCCTGTCTCTCTCTCCTGCCCCCCCCCCTCTCATTTTAACATTATGGGGCAGCCTTTGGCCCTGGTCTGAAAGATCCCTTAAAGATAAGTCATCTACAAACACCTGTAAACAGGGTCATGAGTTTCCAAGCATAGTTTTCTTTTTCTTTTATTATTACTCATCCATTTAAAAAAAAGCAGGGTGTAAATTTACTTTACCTGGGGATGATGAGCTCTTTTGCTCATTCTGCTGCCCCAAACACCATCACAGCTGGACTGACACCCACATAGACGATACAGAGCAGTATCACTCAGACTGTGCCTGTAACTGACTGTAGGACTTGCCTGCATTTTCTCCTATACCCCTCCGTCTTTTATCTCAGGTAATTGATGCCATATTTGTCAACTTGAAAAATATAATGTTTTTATATAGTAAACTTCTGAGTATCTCTAGCTTGACCCATACTTACTATTCCATCTTCCTTCTCCACTGTAACTTGCTTGTATCAGTCACTCAGAGTTTGCAGGTGGCTCTACACCTGGTTCATACTGGTAGGAAACTTCTCTAATGGTGTTAATAGAGGGAAATAATGCTTTTAGGGCATTTTTTGGCTTATGAGAAAAGAGAATAGGGTGTTTGGCCATTTGCCTTTTAATCTGAGCATTACTAATATGAATATTAGGAAAGTGATTTCTCCTCATTTGTTTCTGTCTCCCCATTGTAAAGTATTGAAGTCAGACTCAGTGACCTTAAGAGTTCCTTTTAGCATTAATATTCCAAGATAATTAACTGGGCCTCTAGTATTTTACCTATTTTATTCACTGCTACAGTTAATACACTCAATCCAAATAGGTCAGCTGAAAATCGTCAATGTAACTTGTTTTAGTTTGTTTTTAGTAAAATTTAACTGTTTTTAGGACTTGAAAAAGTAAAAATTAAGTCCACAACTTACAGAGTGATAAATATCTGTCATATATATGTGTGTGTGGGTATGTGTATAAAAATTACATATATGTTTATATTATAGATATACAAGAATTATATATGTATATATACATATATACACACTTAATTATAGCCATGTGTGTATATCTCCATATACACACACACATATATATGCATATGACTTTAGTCACTAGTATGGCATTACAAGCCACTGGAACCCTTGTCCAGTCTTTGCATTATGTTTTTACTGTAATGCTTTTGTGTCAGTGTTTTCTATACATTAATATTATTTGTGAATTCACCAATCACAGAGAGGTAGCTGTTGTTAGTTCATATCTTCTCTAAATTAGTATAAACAACTTACTACTGCTACAGTTGATCTGGGGTCTGTTGTGCCCAGAGTTTCTACAGTCACTGCTAAGCAGTAGCCATCATTTGGCGTTAGTTGAAAATTTACTATGTTCTGGACACACACACTTAAAAACTAAGCTATGTGAACCTCAGCGCTCCTAGTGCTGGAGAAATCTCTATTTGGATTGTTTAGTTATTAATGAGCCTGAGTATCCTATGAAACACCGTAACCTTTAACTTAAGGAAACTCTTATCCTGTGGTATATTGTTAAGCAATTCTAAAACTATCTCTTACATTTAAAAGTCCTTCAGTAGTATTAAAGTACATAATACATCGTCTCTTTATAGAGGATCATTGATCATTTTAAATTGAATATAAGCATGAATTCTTGACTATAAAACTGTTCTAGAAGTCATTCTTTGGTCTAACATTTTCAGCCCCATTGATGCTTTTTCTTATAACAAACCACAATCACTACTCCTCACTATCCTTCACGCACACAAACAGAAGAAACATGACTCCAGGTAATATTTGTATATAAAATTCTTGCATCGGCTTTAGATAAATTGGGGGGGGGGGCAGTCCCATCACCAAGGGTACATTCTTTTTGCACTTTTGGATTCCATATTTATCCCAAATGCTGTTGGGTATCCCTTGAAACATCTTGACATCCTTTTTTTCCTATTTATATTCTTGTCTTTGGTAGTGAACTTTTCCAAATGCTAAAATCTAAAGCATCTCAAATGTACATAATATGTCTGATATTAAGAGAAATTTTTCAAGATATTTTGTTTGTTTTATGCCCCAGAAGATGCCTAATACAGAGTATTTGAGGGAGATGGAAAAACATAATTTAGAGAGGAGAAAGGAATTAATCTCTCATGTTAAAAAGGAAATCTCTAAAGTTAAAAAAACTTAATGTTTGAGATATGTGATATAAAGACCTTCAACCAAGTTAACAGAGAACTATGATATGTAGAGTATCTAATTACACAATTATTGTGTATATGAAATTTATTTAATATTCTTCTGTATTGTAACTTAGATCATTCCCTAGGATTCAAATAAAAATCATCCCTTTGTATTGGAGAACAAAAGCATCACTCCACTGTTAATTGTCTGTTTTCTTTCCATAGGTTTTAATATTTTAAGGTTATCTTTTTATTTTCTTCATAAACTTTTGTATTTTCCATTTGATTTGTAAATTTATTTTTAAAATAAACCATTTATTTTCAGCTTTGAATTTTATTTTGTGCATGTGTTTTATGTCTTTATTTTCATGTTTGGACATAAGAAATGAGAATAAAAAGAAAGACACATATAAAAATGTTATGTTACACTAGTTAAGTTTTTGTTTCTGAGAGAAATATGAGAAAAATGAGAACTTCATCTCAAGAATATTTTCTTTACATGTGAGTAAAAGACTTAAGTAAAACGAATTGTACCAGTATACCATGTGTGTGTCTGTGTGTGTGTGTGCATGTGTCTAGATAGCCAAAGAGGCAGAAAGAGGCAGACAGGAGCAGGGAGGGACAGAGAGAGAAATTCTTTTGAAAAAAAGACACAGTCTGTTCCTTTTTGTTCAACCTGGAACTTGGGTAGCTTACAGGAATCCCTTACCGTATATAGGCTTCAATGCAACCCCAAGGCATTTGCTTTGGAATAAGATCAATTAATTAATAACCTGCTTTTAGTTAACAGATGATAATTTGTGTAAGTGAATCAACAATACATTCCTATCACAAATTTAAAATAAACTAGATAAATATTTGGAAATGCATTTTCTCTTGCATTTTAATAGTAAGTTTATAGTAACAGGGAAGGCTTCTTCCATAACTTTTTTTCTATTCACTTATTTTAAGAATATTTATTGAGTTTCTCTAACAACTGGTTACATTAGTAAAAATTTGCCTACTGAATTTTTTTTTTTTTTTTTTTTTTTTACTTGCAAGGCCATCTCCAAAGAGTACACTTAGGATCAATGGATGAGGATTATATGGAAACAGATTTCTACTCAATTAGGAAATAACCTGAAAACAGAGTTGAACAGTAATGTGTTTTGCTGTCTTTGACAGTAGTAGGCCCTGCTTACTAGCATTGTACAGGCAGAAATTAGGTGAATCTTATTAAGATTTTTGTACATGAGCTTTTCACATTGGATAAGTGGTGATAAGTTGGAAGTATCTTCCAACTCTGGACATATTAAATTACCTTCTAGAACATAGTGGTGACTATTTAGTTTTAATAACAACAGTTTCAATATCAGTAGCTTGGTCATCCTAGTTACCTGACTATTACTGACCTTGTTAAAATGCTCAAGATATTGTCTTTAGTCATTCACTGATGTCACTAGGTCTTTGATGCCAGTAAAGTCACAGTATCACAGACAAGACATATTCAACAACTAGTCTGTCTGTTTTCTCTGAAGTATTTTTAACAATGGACTTGGAGATTAAGTGTTTCAGTAATATTTTGTATCTGCATGTATTTTAAACCGAATAGACAGAATTTTTAAAACTTAGGACTCATAAATTTATGTTAAGGTGATTCTCCAAAGTTGCCATCAAAATTGATTCAGATCTAATCAACATTAGCCCATATTTTATTTTAATATTGTGTTTGCTATACATTTACATTTAGGTTTCACTAATCTGTTTAAAAACCTTCAAATTTTCTCTCATATATATTTTATAGAGGGATACATTCAGACTTAAATATATTAACAGAAAAAAAAAACAGAAAAATAGAGAAACCAATATTCAAATTCAGATCTATCTTTCAAATTACGTGTCCACCCTTTATTTTTTTTTACTACACTTCAAGTTTTGAGAGAGACAGAGAGACAGACAGAGGGAGAAGCTTGCTGCTCTTTCATACACCAATAACCCAGCCAAAGGACAAAATTGCTGCTCTAGTTTAATTGTAGGGGGATTTCAGAGATGCTATGAATTTTAAAGGCAGGAGTATTTTGCCTTGAAGAGTTTGAAACCAGAAAATGTGAGTTGGAAACCAATTTAGTATAATAGAGAAAGTGGCCTCAACATTCTATAGCCATACATCATTTTTTTGAGCCCAACAAGAAAGATCTAATTTACAACTCTCTCTCCAAATAATCTTCAGTATTAAAATCATAATAAAGCGCAGCCTCAGAAATAAAGTTTTGACAATATGTAAGACATTAAAATATCCCATAAAGGATGAAGCTTCTTTCAAAGTGCTTTGTGAAGGCCCCCACCTGAGAGGCACCCCTACATTCATTCCCCAAAGTCTGGAATTTCACCATACATGTCTGTTTATTTAACATTGTCCTCTCTCAAATACCAATCCAGGTTAAACAATAATATATATATTTTTAAAAGCCACAGGCTCTTTTAGAGGATCTAGAATACTGCTTTGCTTTCAACAGTTTTTATCCCCAGAGGCTATTTTGAAGTGAAACACACACACAATTTGCGTGCACAAGTTCCTTGTAATGAAGAACTAGCAACGTTATTTTAAAGGTTTGCCTGATCTATCCTGAGGAGGGAGAAGCAGTAGACTTCCTACTTTCACATTCTCAGGTCTATGAAAGACAGCTACATGAGATTCCAAGTGAGACTAGGAAGAACAAAAGAGTTTATAAGACATGGGTGAACATTCACACAGGCTTTGAAGATCAGTGAAAATTTAGATTTCTCTTTTAAGATCAAAACAAGAATTACCTAAAACACTCTGCTGCCTTAATAAAACCAGTTAAAATTTCTTAAAAATTGTTTTTCCAAGTTTCCTTCTAAATCATGTTAAATTCACTAATTGGGAAGAATTAATCTGGTGAGGAGCATAGCTCCTTCATGCTTGTTAAATTAATAATAATCAATTTCACTGCAAACTTTCAGCTTGTCTTCAAAGGGTAAAAAGTCTCTAGATCACTATTTCACCTCTGACCCCAAAAGCATAGGTACTCAGCCTCCTGGTGTGTCTGTGGCACCAGTATTCAGAGTTGTCAATGGCTGTCATTTACACATTTAGAATTATTTTCCTTCAGGAAATAGCATTGTTTAAGCTCTTAAATCTAACAGTGAATTAAGCACTGAATTTACCTCAAGAACTTTCCCTTTGGGATATGTCCAGTTTCACCTCAGTAACTATTAGAATTGAATGTTTTGCCAGAATTCCTAATTAATTGACTGATTCTTACCCATTGTCAATGTATTTGCCCTTTTAATTTATTGTTAAACCATATCTTCACACACACACACATACACACACACAAAAAAAGAATTTGGGTTGACAACAAGGTCGATAGTATGAACTGTCTGATGTCTTATCCAAAAATTTTAAGTATCACAGATATAATTGTGTAAATCTTAAGAGGGTAATGCCCAATTGCTCTTTGCTGATCACACTATGTCTGGAACATTGCGCATTCAGTCTCGTTCAGGATATTACTCTTAAGAAACACGTATATAATCTGAACATTATATACAGCAAAATAATAAAAGTAGGAAAGAGACGTGATACCATGTCATACAGATAATAAAATAAAAATCTTGAGGTTATTTAATCTGGAAATGAGAAGCAAAACCAATACGATCACACAATGGTTGCAAAATATTCCAAACATTTAAGGATGTAGATCTAGTACCACCACGTAAACGTGATAGGGAAGAATACTTCAAATTAAGAAATAATTTACAAACTGAGCTGAAATTGGCTGCTCATTTCAGAGGTAGCTAATTTCTCCTCCGTGAAGGTTTACTCATCGCCTTCACTTTTTATGAGAAACAATGATGAGCTGAAACTTATATAAGTTTTCACCAGGCATCATCCTATCTTCCCATTTTCCTGTAGATACAGTGGAAGCAGTTTTTGACTTCATTCAGAGGAGCCGAAGGATGATTGTTGTCCTGAGCCCAGACTATGTGACAGAAAAGAGCATCAGCATGCTGGAATTTAAACTGGGTGTCATGTGCCAGAACTCCATTGCCACCAAGCTCATTGTGGTAGAGTATCGTCCACTTGAGCATCCACACCCAGGCATCCTGCAGCTGAAGGAGTCCGTGTCTTTTGTGACCTGGAAGGGAGAAAAATCCAAACACTCTGGCTCTAAATTCTGGAAGGCACTGCGGTTGGCTCTTCCCCTGAGAAGTCTGAGTGCCAGCTCTGGCTGGAATGAGAGCTGTTCTTCTCAGTCTGACATCAGTCTGGACCATGTTCAAAGGAGGAGAAGTCGTTTGAAAGAGCCTCCAGAACTCCAGAGCTCAGAGAGGGCTGTGGGTACTTCTCCAGCCTCAGGCACGATGTCCAAGCACAGAGGAAAGCCTTCTGCAGCTTGTCGCTGCTGTGTCACCTACTGTGGAGGAGAGAGTCACCTTAGGAGCAAGAGCCGGGCAGAGATCCATACCCAGCCCCAGTGGGAGACACACCTCTGTAAGCCTGTTCCCCAAGAGTCAGAAACTCAATGGATACAAAATGGTACCAGATTGGAAACCCCTGCTCCCCAGATCTCAGCCCTTGCTCTTCACCATTTCACGGATTTATCTAATAACAATGACTTTTATATCCTATAATTACCATGTGGTGGGTGGTGGCTGCTGTCTCTACCAGCCCTCTTAGTACCACGAACCTATGGGAATAACTGACATTTTTATCATCTAGTGGACAAACAGATTGTGTCCCCTTAATTGATTTTTAAAAACTATTTATTTCTAGGAGACAAAAGACCCGAAGGACCTGCATCCAGAATTATTGCCTCTAATGGCCTCAGAAGAGCACACTCTTCTTGGCCCCTAGAAGGTCAGTATGTGCCAGTCACCTAAAGTCTGATCCTCTATCTTGCCCAATGGTTTAAAACTAAGCAAAGAATTTTAATGTTTTCTTTGAGTTTGTTTATCAACATCATGTTATGAGTCAGTCAGGTGTGCTTGGGCTATGACACTTACAGGATATATATATATATATATATATATATATATATATATATATATATATTCTCCCAAGGGAACATTATGGAAAGGAGTTTGTTCTGGTGGATGCTGTAGGACTCAAATCAACAGAAAACCTACAGCACAGTTTCTCTGAGAGAGCCAAACACACCCGCACAGGGATATGTGGTGTCCTCTGCCTCCCTGTAAACTAGTGTTCTCTAAACTGCCTAAAGTTGTTAGCATCAATAAAGTTATATTTTCATGTGATTTTATTTGTACTAACAAATTTTTACCCTTCTCTCTCTCCTCTACTTTTTGTGGTTTTCAAATTCATATATGAAGAGTATTCTATTTCAGGAAATCAAGCTTTGGTTTAGGAATTAGGAAAGTTGAGGTATCTCTTTAGCTTCTTTCTAATGCATATTAGGAGCTCTCTGAGGAAAAAAAAAGAAAGTGAGAAAATGTTTTAAATAAAGTAGAAGTTTACACAGAAATCTCATCCTATGTTTGAACTGATAGCAGAAAAAATCAGTGTTGTTAGGGATTTAGAGTTTTGTGCATGAATCCCTTCTTCCCTTTCAGGATTCTGAGAAGGGATCAACTTAAGTGCCTACAAGACTTAGTAGGTAACAAAAAGACAGGAGGCCATTTACTGCGTAAGCATAATATACATGCTTTCCGTGTAGGGCCCATGAGTTTAGGGATAGAGGGACAGTCACATACTTTTTCACTCTAAACATTTTAGCACAGTCATCGAAGGCAATGGCATTTGGCCTCTCAGAGAGAAAATAGAGATGGTTTGGTCTGTAGGTAATTGAAGAATATTTATTTTTTTAAAGAGAGAGCGGCTTCTACTAAACTCCATCTTGGTTTTGTCATTGACTTAGCCACAGTGTTGGCAGGTATTTCAGTGTTTAAGAAGAATCTGAAAGTTCAGATTTTTATGTAATCTCTCAATTATGAGATGGCTTAAACTTAAAAATAAAAAGGAAAGAAAGCTAAGAACCAACAAAAATACATGAACACATACATAGTCAGCCTGAGGGCTACTAGTTTGTCATTTCAGAGCTAGAGCATTTACCCAGACAACATCAGTCCAAGTGCAAGTTCAAGTGCCCCTGACAATATTGAGACAGCAGAAGACAAGGAAATAATGGGAGACATTTATTCCCTTTCTAAATTGAAGACATCTAAACCCTCAGAGTAAGGCTGGTTTGACCTAACACTCCATTAGAGGAGAAAAAGCTAAAAATAGTGAAAACAGTGTGCCTTTCATCCATTCTGTAGAGGTTTCCTGTCTGGTGGGTCTACTGTAAGAAAAAATGAGGAGCACAATCTCCTCCTCCTGAAAAGTAATGAAATAAAAAGAGCTAAAGACCATGCCAGCCACGGGCAGTCGATACAGTAGTCTAGGCTGCTAGTGAGTGACAGCCCGATGAGCATCAGTCAGTCTCTCCCAGGCTCCTACAGTGAATGCGGGGTGCAGAAAGAAACCGAAGTTCACTCTCAACACTTCTCTGAGAGAGAAAGCAGGTTCCTTCTCCATTGAAACAAGTAACTAGTAGGTCATTTTCCTGTTAAAACAAAAAGATGAAATAATAAGAAGCCTCCAGAGTAAATGTGACTCATCGTGGAACTTCTAATGAGAAGCGACAGGCCACCCAATCTAAAGACCATCAGGAGATGACTTGAACACAGCCCATGTTTATGTTGCATTCTCTGTTGAAGTGATTAATCCATCTCTGATATGTGTCCAAGCATATTTGCTTGGAAAACAGCAGTTTCTCTCCAAATCTGATAATGAAAGTTACTCAATATCCTAAGAAGGAGGAGAATGCTTTTGCCAATAATCAGCTTTATTCCTGAATTATTTCAGTGAAGAAAAATAAGTCAAAGGAATATTGACAGAGGTACAAAAATTAGACATGAGCTTCTCTCCTGTGTGATCATATGCTACCTGTAGCTCAGTCTCCTGCTAGCTAAATAAGGATAATACTGTTAACCTCGCTGGATTTTGTGGGCATTAAAAAATACAATGCGTGTAAGTGCTTAGCACAGTACCTGGAACATTGTAATTGCTAAGTAAGTGGTGCCCAGGACTATACCCAAGTAAAATAATTTTTCAAAGTTGCATAAACTTACTTTTGTATAATAATCTATGGTTAAGAAATTGATTTTACATACGTCACTATTTTTCACTCTAACAAAATGCACAAAAGAAGTACAGAATAGAAATTTATTATCCAAGTTATATGACTTTTTTAATGACACAGGCAATTAGTGATAAGCTTGGACCTCTAATCTAGAAATATTATATGTGATCCAGTGCCAATTCTAGAATTATTCCTCTAAGATTCAAGTGGAAGTATTTCTATTACAAAGCCACCTAATTATAACTATTTAATCTGAACTGTCTGGCATTAAAATAAAAATGGCAATTAACATAAACCCACACACAGCTGATTTAATGTCCTATCAAGTTGTCTGATGTGTCATCTGGCCCTGCCATCAAAAGATTTTATATAATTCAATTTTTAATATTATAACATTTGTCTAAACATTTTAAAAGCAGAGTCATTTTTTATGTCTTCTGGGCTCTATGATCATGCTATAATTTTTATGCCAAAATAAATAATTTGTATTCATCTGAAGAGAAAATAAAAATACATTTGGCATTTACCTTGAAAAACAAATTTAATCTTTCAGCAGCTGTGATTTACACTGAGTTTCAGTTATCTTCTCTTATAACTAGTAAAATCTCTAGTAATAATATATCCACTTCCAGTGTGAAGAGTTGAAGCAGTTGGTGAAACTAATGTTCCTGAACTAATGTTCCTGGAAAGTCATGAATAGTAAATTGAACTAATCATAAAGATATGCACAGAAGGACAAACAATCCCTTTGGCCATTATTTCAAACTTTTGTGTGTCTAAGAATCATTAGGGGGCATCTTACAATGAAGATCCCTGGGGAAGCCCCTGCCCCAGAGGGGCTAATTTATTAGGTACTGGGGATTGTCTAGGAGTCTGCATTTTAATACTATGCCTTTGATCATTTAGAGATAGTGTCCATGAGTCAAACTACTACGTTGAGAATTCTTTCAAACCTTTCCCCACATTATTTATATTATTATTCAGGTTATAAGAGGGGAAAGGCTTTATTAGAGAGTCTGGTCCAAGCCTTCTTAAAGTGTATTCCATTGTGGATCCATCCACATCAGATCCATTTCGGGTTAACATTAAAATGCATATTTATTGACCCCATGCAAGATCAACTAAATGAGACTTTCTAGAGTGGGGCAGATTTGCACTAGTAATAAACCTCCCAGGTGATTCTGATGCACGGAAAGTTTAAGAACCATTAATTTTTATTTCTTTTTAACTCCTCTTTTACCCTTGTAGGCTCTGATTTTCTCCAGCCAAGGAGGACTACGAATCATCCTTTTAACAAGGTGTTTACAGGCAATAGATAAGAATGTAGGGCATGTTTAGCCCTTGGAGTTGCCTCAGCACAAGGATACAGTTGAATAGAAGAGTGGTTAGTAGTATATATTTTTAATGTATGAAACATCAAACACTGATATCTGGAATCTGGCAGGATTGTTGTAATCATCATATGTATTGATCAGATCAGATAAGCTCTCTTGTACTAACGAAGAACCCCAATATTTCAGTAGCTTCATGTATCAAGACTTATTTCTTATTTATGCTATATGTCCAGCATAAGAGCCTACTTTTTTGTAGCTTTGCCATCTGAAATGTGTGACTTCCTGCTATTCTATGCTTCAGCCTAAATATAGCACTTATTACTCTAGCTTGCAATTAATTTATTATCCAAAATTAGCTATGAGTACTAATCTTGTCATAGAGAAAGCAGTCATACACAGTATTGTCATTTTCTAAGAATGAGATATTAAGATTGCCTGAAGAGAGAAGAGACATTCAAACAGATATGTTACATACTCTGATAATAAAGTAATAGAAGGACTTTGGTGCCAACAACCCACCTCAGTTTGCCAAAGTGTGAAGTTAGCTCACTATAGGAAAAAAAAAAAAAGAGTGTACAGAAAGTGGACCTTGTATAAATGTTCCCCAAAGAAAAGTTGTGGAAAGAATATGCACTAATAATTACAGCTTCTGGTTAAGAGGAAACAGTCTTAAAAATTAGAATTTCTGTATTTGGTTAATTTCCAGTCACTGGCTTTAGTTAGTTCTCTAGGACAGTGATGCTAAAACTATCTGCCAATGAGCCATTTCGTTTTTGAATATCCAGGGAGCCTCAGAAGAATTGGAGACATTTAGAACACAGCAGAGCATGTGACATGATCATTAGAAAGTATCACTTGACCCGTGTATTTGGAGAGCTCAATAGGGAATTCAAACTGAATATGGTAAAACTCACGTGAAGAAAGAGACAAGTGCCAGTGTGGGGATTATGAAGTCCATGACTATCTATGCATCTGCTCTCTCTGTGATTTGAATTCTATGTTTGTATTAAACATTTGAATTTTTATATGACTTCTTTAATGTTGTGCAGTATCATTTGATCATGGGGAAAAACTCTCTTTGTGCTAGTGCAGACTGTTGCTTAAGGAACTGTGATCCATGTTAATAAGTTACAATGTTGAACAGAGAAAAAAAATTATTTCCTAATATAGTGGGGAGATAATGGACACACTCAAAATTCTTTAGAGAATAATATACAATGTTTTTCTTTTGGACAACTCAAAACACTTAAAAATATTTAAGTGGAATGACTGGCCCTTTCAATGGGCCCATGGGAAAAAAGCAGAAAGATTCCAAAATAGACTGAACTCAGATCACGAGTTATTTTTATTCTACTTTAAGTGATGGGAATTTCAGTACTCCATAGCTTTATTGGAACAAAAAAAAATAAGATCAAATATTATATTATTTATTTTTCATTTAAAACACAGAGATATTCATAACAACTTATTAATTCTCTACTGTCAAAAACTATGCCACATACTTGCAATTAATTTATAATTCAGTACCATGTTTTGAAACACCTTGCATGAGTTGTTCTTAACCAGAATTAGATATCATCTTTTAAAACGTCGCACATGTGTGGGGCACACTCCAGACTACTAAACCTCCCCAGGTGACTCAGCTGTGGACTCCTGTGAAGGATGACTGCCTAAGCCCCGTTATCACATTTGCACATGCTTCACTGAAGAATCAAAGGTGACATATTTTAAATTTTGAAGGAAAGGGTAAAAACAAATTCTGATATTCTAGGCAATATTTTTTTTACAGGTGCAAAGCTTAAAACTCATTGTCAAAAACTAAGATTTGAGTTATTTATTTTCATGTCTTATAAAATTACTTAGTGTATGAGAAAAACAAAATACAGATAATAACATTATAAAGTAATCAATGTAGTTACTCAACTGGATAGCCATCAGGTCTGTAACGCTAGCATTTATTACACTGATGTTATCAGTCACTTAAAATAAGATAAAGTATTAAACATATAATAACTTGGGTGTAGGCAAAGACAATTAGATTGCTTCTAAGAAGAGCCAGAAGAAAAAAGGGAGAATAAACAAACCCATTCCTTCATTCACAAACCTGAGTGATGTAAAATAGGAGGAAGCTTATGTAAAAATTTTCAAATATTAAACTATACAGCTAAAATGCGGAGTGGGTGCCAGGGTTTGGGGATAAAGTGGTATGATCATTTCTATTATAATATACTGGGAAATATTAAATTGATATTAAATATTAAAATTAATATAGTAAAACATATTAAATTAGAGCTAGAAGACCTGAATTAGACTACCAGTATTTTACTTACTCTGTGACCTTTAATCAGACATATTTATTCTCAAGTTCTCAATTTCTTCATCTATAAAATGGGTATAATATAATATCTACCTCATTGAATTATTGTAAGGGTGAAATTATATAATAAATGTGAAATTCTAAGATCTGTAAATTACATGCTAGGTGGTGAGTGGTGGTATTATTATTATTATAATTTAAAAGAAGTCTAGGGGGAGAAGATGAGGTCCAAGAAAAATTCCTTAACCTGCTGACTACAGGGGTACTTTCCAGAACATACAGTCTGTTATTCTTGATAGCTTATAAATTAGGGACTAGATAATACAATTTTATATAACTCTAAAGGCTGCAGATTACAAAAAATAACAGAAATAATAAGAAGTAGAAAAATAACTATTTGTTTTATATTTTCTTATAAAAAAATTACACGATCACAACTAAAAACAAGCATTGATTACTTCACATTTTCCGTGGGTTAGAAATTTGGAAGAGGCTTTGTTGGAGTGCTTGCTTAGAGTCACTCAGGGGGTTGCTGTCAGACTGCTGCCAGGGCTGCAGTCATCTGAAGGTTTGGCTGGGCCTGTGGGACTCACTTCCAAGTGCAGGCCCCTGGGGGTTTGTAGGAACTCTAGGTCCTTTGTCTCATAGACCTCCCATAGGGCTGCTTGAGTATCCTCATAACACATTAGCTGGCTTTTCTCACAGCAAGAGATCTGAGAGAGAGAGAGAGAGACAGACAGACAGACAGAGAGCGCGCAAAGTAGACTGTCAATGCCCTCTATGACCCAGTCTCCACAGTGACACGTCATCACTCGTGCAATACTCTGGTGGTTAGAAATGAGACCCTGGGTTCGGCCCAAACTCAAGAGAAGGGGAGTTCAGCTCTCCCTCTTGAATGGAGGCTACCAAATAATCTGAGAACATGTTTTAAAGCCAGCACTGTAACATAGACAACCATTTACAGTAGGTCCTCCATAGCCACAGGTTCTTCATCCACAAATTCAATCAACCATGGTAGATAATATTTGGAGGGAAAAGAGTTATGTTAATGATGTGCACTATGTAGTTGCTTCTATGATAGTTATGTCTGTATTGAGCACATACAGACTTTTTTCTTGTCATTATTCCATAAACAATAAAGTATAACAACTATTTACATAGTACATACATTATGTCAGATGTTATGAGAAACCTAGAAATGATTTAAAGTGTATGGGAAGATGTGCATAGGTTACATGCAAATATTACATCATTTTACATAAGGGACTTGAGCATCTATGGATTTCTCATCTGCAGGGTTCCTGGAACCAATCTCTCCCCAATATACAGGGACAACTGTGTTTTTTCAGTTGAATAAATTGATGTCCAGAAAAGGAAAGTGATGAGTCCTTAACCTTCCTAACTCCACCTCTAACCTGGTAAGCTAACTTTCTCTAGTGGTACCACGGCTCAAAGGAAAGCCAGCTGTCTTGCTCTGGACAGGACATTTCTTCCTGGTGAAAGATTACAGAATGGGAAGGATTGCATCACTCCCAGTCCCGGTGTTCCTGTCTCTTTCTCTTTGTCTCTTTCTTTTTTACTACCCCTCCTCCCTCATCCCTTCATTCTAGTATACTGGACGAAGAGGCAAAGAGACTCTTGAAAACCAGATGGGTGAGGTAAATAAAGCTGGATAGTCACATTCCTGGAGTTTGAGAATTAAAATAGAGCTTTTATTCTGGGTTCATCTCTAAAGAGATTGGAAGTGATTGTTTATTCTCAAAAACAGCCACTGTGAGAGGAAAGATGAGCCGGTAACTGCTTTCTCTAGAGTCATCCAGGTTTTGCTTTAGCTGTGAACTGCCATGGGTATATATTAATCATCAAGTCATTTCTTCTCTGTATCTCAGACTCCTGAGCCCCAAAAATGGATGAAGTTGAACTAGAAATTCTGTAGGATGTTATAATTCTATGCTTTGATTCACTGAGTAATATTGAAATAGCCCTTGCCCCTCCTCACATACACACACCAGCACCCAGGGTCTAGTGACACAGAAAAATCATTTAAAAGGTACTACTCAAGGAGTCATAAACAATGCTTTTGCCTGTTTAAACCTAATTCCTGTAGCATGCATCTCTCACTTGTTGAGCTGACAGCTAACTTCTGTTCTCCCATATATGTTCCCTTACAGTCCCCGGGCTGGTAGCATCAAACAGTAAGAAGTTTACAAAAAGCCTGCCCATAGTTGAACTCCAATGCCTTCAGCTTCTCTAAATCCATTTAATCTCAATTTCCAAGGTCAATATTTTGTGAATTAGATTGAAAAAAATGTAACCTTTTGTCTTAACTTCCTTTTTGCCCTTATCTTTTACCCATACAAACCCCAAACAATCTTGCTATGGTGATACATGCTCATATATTTCATCATGCCAAATAAATAAATGAGTGAATGGAGCTTGGTTTGGAAGTTGCATAGTGCATAAACTGCAAAATCTCTGGAGTTAAGAAATCTGAGTTGTAATTCAAACTATAATTCTTTTATTTATGAGACCTTGAGTAAAGCACTAATTGTGCCGTAGGTTCCCCATCAATACAATTTAAGAATCACTATGTGCCTTTCTTACATTCTTGGAGTTGGTGTGATAATAACAAAACAAAACTTTCCTGTGTCTCTCAAGGTTCAGTTCATGATTCCTTCCAAGTAATCTGTAGTTTAGGAAATTTAATCCTTCCCAAGTGCATAAGGCATTAGTGGAATTGCACGAAGTAAACATAAATCTCAGAGAGCTCTCCTCCCACTCATCCCAAGTCGATTGCTTGCCAACTGTTGCTGATCTTACTTCCAAAAAGTCTCAGAATCCTTCTCTACTCTACTCCTTGACAATTGTAAGAATTTAAGCTATGTAAACAATAAGTGTTCTATTTTCTGAACATGCCACATACTTTTATGCCCTATATACCTTTGCTGATGTTACGTCTGCTTGGAATGCCCACTCTTCTCTCCCTCCACCTGAGAGCTCTTTCAATACTTCACACTCAACTCACATGTTTCAAGCCTATGCAGCTTTCCCAGGCAGAGTTGGATGCTCCTTCCTATGTTCTCGTATTTCTCATACTTCTGTTATTTTAATTACAAATTTCTAGAAATCTCTTACACCTGATATTCTGTAAGCTTCCATGGAGAGAGAACTATTTATTGAGTCTCTAATTTGAGCACTTAACACTAAGGCTAGCATATGACGGATTTTTTCATTAACATTTCCTTAAATAAATTAATTATCGTGACCACTGTTACTATGAACAAAGTAATAGAGCCTTGCTTCTTTCTTTCTTCCATCCCCCATGCATTATAGATGCAATAATTTGTGAAGCACCACTTTAACCTTTTGCTCAACACTGTATAAAATGAATGCCAATATTGAATCCTGGGGCTCCCAACACCACATCCAGAGCCACTAAATTTAGCCCTTGGCATTGTTCAAGCACAGATGATCCATGACTACAGAGGGGTGAAAAGAGCCCCAGCTGTGCCGTGGCTGGCCTGGCCACCACCCTCACATTGAGGACCCCCATCCCTGCTCCACTCTATCTGCAATAACAGCTGATGCTGGAACCAGCATCATGCTCATGGGCAGATATTCTCTCTGTGAGCTTGCTATTAAATAGACTCAGAATGACAGGACCCAGAGGTGATAAACACTCTCTACCTACAGTGTACCATAGAGTATTTCTGGCTAACGAATTTCAAGTAGAAAAAAAAAATATGTCTGTTTACTGTTTGAAAATCCAGATGATGTTGGAAAAATAAAATAAGTACTGTGTAGATTCAGGGTCAGTTGGTAATTAAGAGATCAGTTATTTCAGGTCTCAGAGCTTGGTGTGGGCTCTTCTGCCACCTTCTGTCCTGTGCACCCATGCCCGTCCAGCCCTCCTTCTCTCCGGAGCCCTGTCCTCTCCTTTCTCCCTCTCAGAACCTTCCTGCCACCTTGTTCAGGCCTTGCTGCTCCAGTCTGTGGAGCATGACCCATTCTACCAGCCTTTGAGCAGCAGCAGAGAAAAAAAAAAATTACATATTTTCTCGCCCCTATTAACTGAAGTGAGCAATTTTAATTTGAAACGTGGGGGAAATTGTGCACATCCAGGCCCTCCAGTGTGGCAACCAGATCGCTCCAAGTTCTCAGAGGTGATCAGTGATGAACATGACACCCACCCCACTGGCATCTACCACAGGGACAGCGACCTACAGCCTGATCACATCTCCATGTATTTATTACAACAAAGCCTCATGCTATCTTGGTGGATCTAGAACCTGGAGCCATGGTCTCTGTTCGCTGAGATCCTTTTGGCCAGATTTTCAGACCAAACAATTTTGTTTTTGGTCAGTCTGGGGCAGGCAACGATTGGGCCAACGGGCACTATAGAGAGCAGGCTGAGCTGGTTGATTCAGTACTGGACATGTTGCATAAGGAGGCCGAGAGCTCTGACTGCCTGCAGGGTTTCCAGCGGACCCATGTGCTGGGCAGAGGCACAGCCCAGTGCAGATCTGTTCATCAGCAAGATCTGTGAACAGTACTCTGTCGAATCACGGACAATTTCAGTGTGGTACCTTCCCCCCAAGTGTCTGACACTGTGATTGAGCCCCACAACGCCACCCTCTCTGCCCGTCAGTTGGTAGAGAATACTAACAAGACCTACTTGCATTGATAAAGAGGCCCTTCACAACATCTGCTTCCTCACCCTCAAGTGACCACACCAAACTATGGGACCTGAACCAGCTTGTCTCCACCACCATGAGCAGTGTCACCATCTACTTCCACTACCCTGGCCAATTCAATGCTGACCTCTGCAAGCTGGCAGTCAGGATGGTACCCTTCCCATGCCTCCACTTCTTCATGCTTGGCTTTGCCCCTTCTATCCATCCATGGAAGTCAGCAGTCTCCAGCCCTCACTGTATCTGAACTCACCCAGTAGGTATTTGATGTCAAGAATGTGATGGCTGCCTATGATCCCTGCCATGGCTGGAAGCTCACCATAGCTGCTGTCTTCCAAGGACAGATGCCCATGAAGGAGGTGGAGGAGCAGATCTCAACGTGCAAAACAAGAATAGCAGCTACTTTGTGGAATGGATCCCTAACGATGTCAAGACAGCTGTCTGCAATATCCCACCCAGTGGCCTGAAAATAACAGTCACCATCATTGGCAACAGCATGGCCGTCCAGGAGTTGTTCAAGTGCATCTCAAAGCAGTTTACTGCCATGTTCCACCAGAAGGCCTTCCTGCACTGGTACATGGGTGAGGGCATGGATGAGATGTGATTCACCAAGACTGAGAGCAAGATGAACAGCCTTCTCTGAGTAGCAGGATGCCACCACAAAAGAGGAGGAGGATTTTGGCGAAGAGGCTGAAGAAGAGGCCTAAGGCCAGTTTGGTTACTCAGGCTTCTTCAAGTGCCTCTTTTCTTTCCCTCAGAATTTGCATCTTCTGACTCACCTTTTTACTTTTAGGGATGTTCTAGAACAGTGCCTGACACATAATAGGCACTCGATAAATATTTCTTGTTTATTGAATGTCTCCTTTCTGTTTCTACTCTGGGAAGTCTTTATTTCTGCTGCTGTGGGTAACCCTGTATTTCCTTCTGGTGCTCATTCCTCCTATGTGTCTGTTAATATTTCCCTCTCTGTTTTCAAGATAATTCCCCAAGATAATGGATCTCATCCAGATCCCATTTAGAACTGTGCTGAAAATGCCATCCTAAGCCCATGTCATAGCCTAAGGGAAAGGGAACCACACTAACTCCAGTAACTTTAAGTCCCAGTGAGGAATGGGTGGGGTTTCCCATTCAAGAGCAGTTTTGAACAGTGGGATTCCATCTGTTCAAGTCCCAGTTTGCAGAGATTTTTCCCTGTTCCTCTCTCAGCTGTGGAGGAAGTATTAACAGTATCACCTCAATTGTCAGTCTCTCTCCAAGCTCCATCCTGAGCTGTTTCCTTTGCAGGCGTCTGGCACTCTGCCAAGTGGGATCTTCCCTCTTCTACCTTATCTCCCTTTCACATTGAAATGCTTCCTGCTCTGGATGGAGAAAGAGGTAAAGGGGGAAGAGAGTGACCAGGCTGGGTCCCTAAATCTCCACATCTTACCCATCCCCACCTTTTCTTATGCAAAAGGAGTACCAGTCCTCTATGTCTGTGAAAAGGTACCTACTGTGACCTGAATGTTGGAGTCATTCCCCAGAGAAGAGGTGACAGGACACCCTCTGTCTTTTCGCAACATCTCATCTATTCTTTTGCTATTGCCTCTTTTCCCCTATTGTGGGTTTTGTCCTATCCTACACTTAAAATTTCAGTTTTGTGTTGAACTTGTTATTTTTTAGTATTGAAAAAATGAGTTTGCCTCAAGTGCTAAAAATATATGGATATTTAAAAAAGAAAGAGAAAAAGAGATCAGTTCATTCAAATGCCCTGCATAATATATTTTTTCTCTTTGGGTCAATAAAACTCTTACAATACAATGTGTCTTGCAGCCCTCCTCTCCATGCTGTCCCCACTGCTGTGGTTCAGGACTCGTTACCTTTCATAGCAGCTTTTGAGTTTTCCTCAATGAGTCCATTCTCCCCTCTCCAAACATGTGTGTAAGCCATCACCAAATCAATGTTTCTCAGAGACTCTATGGCATTTCAATTTCTACAAGATAAAAATTATTCTGGTTTGTTTTAACCTACATTTGGGGCATTCTATTTTCTGGTCTGATGCTAATTTTCGCAACTTACTTTTTTCTGCTTCTGTGTGTGCGCTGAACATTCCAGTTCAACACATAGACTTACTGTTTCCGAGTACTCTTCCATCGGTGTGACTTTGTTCAAGGTATCATTGTCTGGGAAAACCTTTATATTTAGCTCACATGTCCACTCTTAACATTTAGTTGACAAGAGATGACATGAGGATTAATAGATTGGAGGTCTTGGTAAGGTAAAAAGATTGTTGAATAAGGGTATTAGATGAAGTGGGCTAGAAAGACACGAGAGGACAGAAAGTGAGTACTTAAAACTGACATGAATAAATGAAATATAAACATTAAATATAAGATAATGGCAGTGAGGGAGTGAGGTAGATTGAGGATAAGACAACTAGAGGGGAAGGCATCAAGAAATTGAGTGGTTAAAATATTGGAAATATACTTTATGTGAATTTTTTTTTTTACTTTAGTCACTAAGAGGTAAGGCAATACTTTTGAGGTAGTAACAGTGAGCCAGGTATCAAAATTACAAACTGAGAGGGAGAGATCGGTACATGATTGCATTTAGGAGGCAATATGGGTGGTGAACATGAAATTTACAGCTGGAGGATATTTAAAGGAGGGAAGGACAATGTTCCAGAAACAGTGACAAAGAGAAAAGAGAATACTTATTACTCCCAGGCTGGTCTTATAAGCGGTATTGGAATAAAACATACTACTTGAGAAGGATAGAGGAGAAACAGTACCTTTAGCAGAAAATCAGCTTTCGTTGGAGTAAGGAGAGAAGGTAACCTGCAGAGAAGTGATAGAGAATATCAGGAAATTCTGTATACTAAGCTTGTGGTCCGAAGGTCTTGGTTAAAGTAGTATAGTATTTGGAGAAGGGAAGGAAATGAGGTCAGAAATGGGCAGAAACAGAACCATATGTGGATTATAATGCAGAACATGAAGGTGTTCTGAGGTGCTCAGGTTCAAGTGTCACCTATGATGAAATTAGTCTGATGGATGCTGGAAGAACTGTGGATGGGAGATTGGATCCAGTTTGGGAGGCATATATAAAGAGACCTATGAGGAGGAAAATTTAACTTTATTGGGATCACCAGAGAGTTGTAAGTATTTTATGGTCATAACTTGTGCAAACAAGGACAGAGCATTATGGGATTTGTCTCAATATTCTCTAGGGAGAAAAAGGTGGTGAGGCTATGCACCTGGGTTTAGAGAGATTCAGAGGGCTTGCCAGGAGCACAAAGAATTCTGGGGCTGTCCTTTGACCTATACTGATACAAGTGTGAGGGGTAAGAACCAAGTTCTTTATTTCCTTCCCTGCACATAACAATTAGTTTACATGTTTTATAGTACCCTATTAGCAGTTCCTTGACAGCATGATCTTTGTTGTTGCTTAGTTCTTTATACTCTCCAAGGTCTCACACATAGCAGGCACCTTGCAAGCCATTTTGAAGACATGATCAAGCCATCTTTGATTACTCTTGAACATTAGTTTTCCTATTCTACAAATCTGTGCAGTATAATTTTTTAAATGCTTGATTCTTGGAATGCCTAGTATCTCTAGTGTCCTGCCCCTGCCAGAAGTGATGTTACATGGAGGTGGTTGATAAGAGATTTAGCCACAAAAACCTACTCCGATTTTTTTCAGCTGTTATACTCTTTAACCTTCCCATGCCTTTCTGCACCTTTGCTTCAAGTGCCCACTACTCTTCTTCCTCCTACTACTTGTTCACCTTTTAAAAATTTGTTCACTACTTGAGGCTCGATGCAAATACCACATGCTTGACAAATGCATGGCAAAAACGACCTCTTCTTTTCCTTCTTCAAGCACATTGTCATTACTGTTTTCCACAAGAATAGCATTCTGATTTTTTAAGGAATCTAGCTCTTCTCTTCTCTCAATCCTTGTTCTATGTATAGGATTAGATCCAGAAAAGGAAATGTGATATAATCCCACACAATCAGTAATTTTCCTCTGTTCTCATTAATTTGTTTATAAAAGGCTTATGGTCCACATCAGTCTGACTGCTATTAGGCTTTCCAGAAAAGAAAATGATGTTTTGATGGGGTTAATGAGAGAATAGGAGGGTTTTTTTCCTTCCTTCCTTCCTTCCTTCCTTCCTTCCTTCCTTCCTTCCTTTCTTTTCTTTTCTTTTCTTTTCTTTTCTTTTCTTTCTTGGAAGGGATCTCCTGAATGAAGCCACCACAGGGGAAACAAAAAGAAGAGCCAAGAGTTGGGGAGAGAATGACTCCTGAAGACCTATTTTGAGTCCCTGGATTGAACAATATCTAAAACATTTTCTATCGCTGTACTTTTCAATCATGTGAACCAATACATTTATTTTTTATTTTGTCTTTAACACAGATGGAGTTGGTATCTGCTATTTATAAATAAAATAACCAGCCCTGGCTGGTGTGGCTCAGTAGATTGAGTGCCAGCCTGTGAACCAAAGGGTCACCAGTTTGATTCCCAGACAAGGCACATGCCTGGGTTGCAGGCCAAGTCCCCAGCTGGGGATGTGTGAGAGGCAACCACACATTGATGTTCCTCTCCCTCTCTTTCCCCTTCCCTTGCCCTGTCTCTAAAAATAAATAAATAAAATCTTTTTAAAAAGTAAAGTTCAGCATAGCTTTAAAAGCAAGATTTAAAATAAATAAATAAATAAATAAATAACCATAACTAACACAATCATTTTACATAATGGAAAGTCAGAAGTCTTAGGTCTGTTCCTGTGTCTAGTAATCAAAGTCCAGGCTCCTGAGAATTATTGAGACTTCCAGGACCCATACAGGAACAATGGATCTCTTAGACAGTGGGGAGAAAAGATCTTGTCTAGGACTGTTCTGCTCAGCTGTTACCTTTTGTTTAGGCTTTCCATATGATGAATAACATCAGGCAGGCCATCAATGCAGAGATAATTAGCTAAAGATATTTAAGGGGAAATTCATCTTCCTTGTGAAAGCTATCCAAAGTCTACAATTAAAGATTCATTCATGTACAATAGGTCCCATATTCAATACAAGTTGTACAGTCTGAAGACAAAACCTGCCCTTGAGAGAAACAAAGAAAAGTTTTAAATCAAAATATTTCAAAGAAAGTTTGCTTTTCATTACATTTTATCAAGCTGCTTACTCTCAGGAAGAGATTTCAACATATTTATTCAGAAATTTTACATTTTAATTCAGAGCTATAAATCAATTAATCAGTTATTATTAACTCAGCAACAACAAGGAGCAGAACAGAGGGAAGTTACACACAAAAAGCAAAGAGAAAACTTACATTTTGAAAATATTAATTACTCCCCAATTCTGAAAAGTAAATTAGGACATGCCTTGTTAGTTATTTTTGCGAAATATATTACTTTTTAAAAAAATTTATATTGAATTAGTTGGGGTGAAATTGGTTAATAAAACTATATAGGTTTCAAGTGTACAACTCTATAATACATCATCTGTTCACATCTGTTTTGTTAGGAAGCAACAGGGGACTGGCTAGAGAGAGGGGGAGATGAAAGGTATTAAGGTCCACCTGTTCTCATTTACGTACACCATGCCATTCAGCCATTCCAGAGACAACAAGAAGCTGGTATAATTACTCTCATTTCAAAAATCTGGCCCTGGTTGGTGTGGCTTGGTGGATTGAGGGGCCATCCAGAGGGTCGCAGATTCAATTCCCAGTTAGGGCACATGTCTGGGTTTGAGGGTCATGTCCTGTGTAGGGGGTGTGCTTGACAACACATTGATGTTTCTTTCCCTCTCTTTCTCCCTATTTTCCCCTTGCTCTAAAAATAAATAAATAAAATATTTTAAAAATCTGATAACCAAGAATCAGAAATAAAATTAACTTGCTCAAGATTAAACAGCTCTCAAGTAGAGGTAGCAGAACTATTCTGAAACCAGAGAAATCTGGCTCCAAAGACTAAGTTTTCTTCACATCAGGCTGCCTCCTAACATTTCAAATCAACATGACTCTTAAATTATTGATTCTATTTTTTGCACCATTGATATACTATAATAATAAAATATAAAAATAATAAAATCAAGAATGGCTTGATGGTTAATAAGCTTTATTATTTTGTCATTACAAATCAAATATTATAATGATACTACATTAACAGTTGTGTGAATCAAAATATGACTTTCTGTTATGTTATGACAATAAGAACAGCTGCAAATTGTATTTTATATAACAGTTTATAGTTTCAAAATATTTCCACATATTCTCCCTCCTTATGATTCTGTTATTGTAACAATCTGCGAAGTAGGTTGAGCAAATTTTATTCTGTTTGAAAGTTGAGGAAATTGAGGAACAGAGCATTTGCTCAAGTCAAATGAACGAAGACCCTCTATGAAAACATAGGCTACACATTCATTGACGTATTCACTCTTCTGAAGATAAGTTGGCATATCTGTTATGTGAAACCAACTCATTTCTTAAGTGATATCCAATCTGTTTTTTATTCCATCACTTTGAGACTTATGTTACAGAGTGTATTAAATATATTAATGTGGCTACCAGGCCTAAGATCTCTTCAAGTCCTAGCCAACTGCCTTTGCCAACAGAAGCTGATTTAGTTTTTCTTTGAGTAAGCTCCTTAATGTAGACTGGTCCAAGGGCAGGAAATCCAGAAACTGCCTGCTAACATATGATACGATCTAACATAAGACACTGTATACGAGGGCCATGGCTATTGGATAGGCAGTCTATCCAAAACAGGTTGAGATTGAGGCAATAAAAGACACATACTTCGGAGTTAAATGGCAGAGTTAATTGAGCACAAGCTCTTGATCTTACTCCGAATACATAGTAATACTAACTAAGTATTTTAAATACATTAAAAACAGTTCGATAAGCTATAAAGCAAGAAATGGAAATATCCAGGTGCCGGAAGTGAAAAACAGTTGCAGGTCCATAGCAACGAGGAAGAGTTGAAGCCATGTTGCTTGGCAGAGTAAGGATATATGTATTTGTGGCTTTTGTTTTTAGTGCTACATGCAAAAATTTGTCAAGACTTCAGTCCCCAAATTTAGTGCAGACTGCAGTTGGGCTCTTAGTATAAACCAGAGCCAAATAAGTGCTGCTCTGTGGACATACATTATAGATCCCAAAATCTCTGCCCACTGAGTAATGGCTCCTGAGGCGATAGGCATGAACCAAGTCATCATCAGTAAGAGATTGAGATCTTAGTTCTATAATGGTGTGCAGCCCAAATTTATACCACCTGAACTATTCGAAAGAACCCCAAGTGGGAAAACTGGTATAAAACTTGGAGCCAGCCTGCCCATAGTGCCTAGGCAGACACAGCTGTAAAACTGCCAGATAGAGGGACTTCTAGGACACAGAATGTGCGCAGGCCTCCCTAGGCATTTGCCCACTGGAGGTGTTCTTAAAGACCTGAAAATACAAAGGCAGACAACATACTTACAAATGGGAAATACATACATACATACACACACACATGATCACAGGAAAGAAAAAAATGAACTTTAAAATTAGTGTGTTTATGTGTTCAAAGTGCTCAAAGTGATCAAAAAAATAAAACCTGTAAAAAGGAAAAGAACAGAAGTTTATAATACAAAAGTAAGTAGTTTTGTCTGTCAGCAAACTTATTATGAGAAAAAAAATGCAACTAGCTTACTTTTGAAGTCTGTTATTAAAATGCTGAGGGAAAAATATAAAATGTTATATAAAAGTATATATCTAGCTATACCATAGTTTAAATTTGTGGCAGAAATAGAGATCTTCAATAAAAAAAAAAACAAGGCTGAGTGAAAATATTCTCCATGAAATTTATAAAATTTATAAATAGAAAATATACTTCAGTCCCAAACATGTAAACATAGAAGGAATAGTATGCAAGAAGTAAATATGAGCAAATAATTAACTAAATATATTAATAAACAAACATAAATAATAAATGTAAATTTTAAAATAACAATTATTTTATGTCTAGAAATATGAGCTGGAATTAAAATAATCATTAATAACACGGGAGATTAGAGAGGAGTGTTAAATGGTTGTTATAGTAGACCCTTCTTGTTTAAGAAAAAGATAGAAATATTAAGTTCAATGTTTTAGAAAAATTAAACAGTATTTTAAGTATGTTAAAATATAATATAAGTCACTAAAAGAATATAAGTATGTAACTTTTAAAATAGTAGATTGATACAGATGGAAATTTCAACAGTACAAATAAAACAATAATTCTAGCTCTCTAACAGGAGACAGGAAAGGAAGGGAGCAGAAAAAAGCACAGTAAAGACATAACACTAAGATAATTAAAATAAGGTCAAATATATTAGTAATTGATAAAGTATAATCCTTCAAAAATTGTAAAACACCACAAATATATATAAATTTTGTATATACACACAGAAAATGTCTGTGTTATGGAGACACATATATACACATAGTAGGCCCCCCTTACCTGCCTAAAATATTAAATGGACATTTCCAGAAACAACCAATTCTTAAATTTTCAATTGCTTGCCGCTCTGAGCAGCAGGTGGATGAAATCTCATGTGGCCCACTTTGTCCTGCGCTACGGGAATCGTTCATTCCTTTTCCAGCGTCTCCAGGCTGCATGTGCTTCCTACCTTTGTTATTAGATTGACTGCAGAGGTATTGCAGCGCTTGTATTCAAGTAACACCTATTTTACTTAATAATAGTTCCCAAGAGTAATGATGTTGATAAGAGTAATGATGTTGGCCACTTACACATGCCCAAAATAGAACGTACAGTGCTTTCTTTAAGTGAAAAGGTGAAATTTCTTAAATTAAAAAAAAAATATGTTGAGGTTGCTAAGATTTAAGGTAAGAATGAAACTTCTATTTGAAATTGTGAAGAAAAACAAAACAATATAACAGTGATATTTTTAGTGAGGAAGACCACCTTTACATAACATTTACAGTCCAGTATATTGTTATAATGGTTATATTTTATTATTGTTAGTAATTGCTACAGTTATTGTTATCAATCTCTTTCTTTGACTAATTTGTAGATTACATTATATCATAAGTATCTATATATATAGGAAAAAACATAGCATACATATGGTTAGCTACTACCTCTGGTAGCAGGTATCCACTCGGGGTGTGTGGGTTTTGGAATGTGTCCCCCTAAGAAGGGGGAACTACCGTAAATAAAAATGGAAAAGGGCACACTCTAAATTCGTATTAGTGGTTACTTCTGGGAAGGATGAAGGGAAATGAGACTGAGAACAGGTGAAAAGGTGTTCAACTTACCTGGAGTGTTTTGTTTCTTTTAGGGAAACAGAAGAGTTTTGAAGCAAATATAGCAATGTTATCTATCAGTTGTTAAGTCTGAGTGCTGAGTACATGGGTATTTTAAATATCATGTGAGTGCTTTAACTTTTTAATGTCTTCATTTTTTCATCAGAAGGAGTAAATCCATGTGAACAGCAGATTACTAAAGTGAAGGTTCTGAACTCCCGCTTCTGCTAGATGTCAAAAGGCAACTCCGTAACTAGGCTTTCCAAGAAACAGAGCAATAAATATTTCCTCCACACATTTTCATCATTTACTGACTCATATATCCTTAAAATAAACTCATTTTACTTAAGAGGTCTTTATTGCTTTTCATTTAAAAAAAAAACTTAACTATACACATACATATTTAGGTCCAAGAAACCCTAATGGTAGAATTGAAAAAATCAATATTGGCATAAATATATAAATTTGATTTGATTTGGTTTCATTTAATTTGATTCAATTTGATTTATTTCACATGTTTACTTACTTTGTTTACTTAAGCAGGCAGTAAAGTAGATATGGTTAATATGAGGATGTGTAAAGCATGAACCTCACCTTCAACTAGTGCATCGATTGGTCAAGTCAATAAATGAGGAAAAAATAATTACAATACAGAGTAACAGATACAAGAATAGAAGAAGAGAACCAGGTGTATTGGAAAGAGAATCAATTCTACCTACTCAAGGTGAGAGAGGTTCACTCAGAGAGCCCACGATATGAGTGTTAATTCGAAGAAAAAATAAAGGTTTAATAAAGTGTATCTATTTCACTCAAAAACCTGGTTTAGTTACAATTAAAATATTCAACAGGAAGATTCCAAAATGTCATTACTGATGATCATAAAATCCGTATTTCCCCCAGTGGGTCTACATGTCCTAGAGAATGCTCAGTGCTTCCCCAACATTAGCTCACTGCAGTAAGTGACTTGGACGCCATTGGAGTCCTCATTATCTGCTGATGAGAACCCATTTTCTTTTTTTTTCTTTCCTTTTTTTTTACCTTTTACTCTAATTTTTTTAACTTAGTTTTGCTCAGTCACAGTTGTCCCACATTGCCCCCCTTATTCACCCCGACCACAGGCCCTCCACTCCCACACTCAATCCCCCCTATTTTCTGTGCCCATGAGTCCTCCCTTCGTGTTCCTTTGACTGCCCCTCCCCCTTCTTTCCTCCTTTATTCCCCTCCCCCTCCCCTCTGGTCACTGTCTGTTCATTGTTTATTTCCAAGTCTCTGGTTCTGCTTTGCTTATTTGTTTTATTGATTAGGTTCCACTTATAGGTGAGATCATATGGTATTTGTCTTTCACCGCCTGGCTTATGTCACTTAACATAATGCTCTTTTCTATTCATTTGCAGGATTATGTTTATTTTATTGATCTACTTTAGCAGTTTTCTGCTTATTTTTCACTGTTTTAAATACAAGACCTTTGATTATAAGTACTAGGAATGTTCCCAAAATTGTCTTAACCAATAAAGAAATGCACTGGTTCACTTATAGCTGCACATGTAGAAGTAAAGTAGAATGGAGTGAAATATAACTAATGGTTCCATTGCGTAAGCAAGGGTGTAGATGCATAGATCCCTATCTCTTAACTTTGCTGTTCTCAGTCTTGTCTTCGACCTAAGACCACAATCCTTACTCATTAATATTACAGCTACACAAGCTCCCAGCGTTTCCTCCAATTACAATTAACATCCAGAGGAAATAGGGCTCTGTGTCTTTCTTATTAGTGCATAAATTTGAGAATTTGAGATTATGTCTTCCTAACTGATTTTTCTCATTATAATATATATCTCTTTATGTTTAGTAATGCTTTATATTTTAAAGCCTACTTTATCTGATATTAATATAGCCACATCAGCTTTCTCTCTTTTTTTTTAAGCCAGTGTTTTTTTTTTTTTTTTTTAAGATTTTATTTATTTATCTTTAGAGGGGAAGGGAAGGAGAGAGGGAGACAAATATCAATGTGTGGTTCCCTCTCGTGCGTCCCCTGCTGGGAACTTTCCTGCAACCCAGGCATGTGCCCTGACTGGGAATCGAACTGCGATCCTTTGGTTCGCAGGCCCGCACTCAATCCACTGAGCTACACCAGCCAGGGCCAGCTTTCTAATGTTTAGTATTACATAGTATATTTTTATTTTCACCCTGTTATTTTCTACCTGTCTAAGTTCTATATTTTAAGTGATTTCTTGTAAAAAGTCTATGGTAGCATCTTTTTAAAATCCCATTTGACAATCTCTGCCTTTGAAATATGTAGTTCATTTTTTCCTATTTATCCCATTTATTCTGTGCTTCTTTAGTCTTTCTTTCCTACCTTGTTTCTTGGAGGGGGGTAGAGCATCACAATCTTAGTATTCCTTTTCATCCTCTAAATTTGCTTTATAGCTAAATAATTTTATTATAGTTAGTTGTTGCTTTAGAGATTGCAACAAATACCTTTAAGCATTTGCAGTTTACTTTCACATAATATCAGAGGATATTATTTTATGGAATCCTAATATAAATCAATTTTTGCCCCCTTCCATTTATTTTATTGCAATTGTCTTAAATTTTATTTTCACATATCCACATATCATGTCATAATATAGTGTTATTTTTTAATTTTATTTTAATTGTTGTTCTTGTACAGTTTTCTGTCTTTTACTCCCATCCTAGCCCACCATCCCAGCCCTCCCCACCTCTCTCCCATTTCCACCCCCCCTCTAGTTTTTGTCCATGTGTCCTTTATACTTGTTCCTGGAAACCCCTCCCCTTTTCCCCTGAAATTTCATCCCTTCTCCCCTCTGGTGACTGTCAGTCTGTTCTCAATTTCAGTGTCTTTGGTTATATTTTGCTTATTTGTCTGTTTTGTTGATTAGGTTCCTCCACTGGTTGGATTATATCCTAAGAACCCTGAAACACCAATCCAAAAGAACCTATGCACCCCCATATTCACAGCAGCACAATTTACAATAGCCAAATGCTGGAAGCAACCTAAGTGCCCATTGGTAAATGAATGGATCAAAAAACTGTGGTCCATTTACACAATGGAATTCTATGCAGCAGAAAGAAAAAAGGAGCTTCTACCCTTTGCAATAGCATGGATGGAACTGGAGAGCATTCTGCTAAGCAAAATAAGCCAGGCAGTGAAAGACAAATACCATATGAACTCACCTTTAATATAGTGTTATTTTAAATAGCTAATAGCATTTTCAATTTGAAATTAAACATAAAATACTTTATAAAAGAGTTTTTAAATACTTACTCAGATATTTATCTGTTGTGATGTTCTTTGTTTCTTTCTGCTGATCCAGAGTACCATCTGGTATCATTTTTTTCCAGCCTGAATAATTTCAGTTAGCATTTTGAAAAGTTGTTAATACTCTAAGTCAGCTGGAAACAAATTGTCTCAGATTTTGTTTATTTGAGAATGTCTTTATTTTGAACGATAGTTTTACTACATAGAAAATTCAGGGTAGACAATTTTTGTTTGTGCATCTCTCACATTTTAAGGACTTCTTTCTGGTGAGAAGTCAGCAGTCATTTTTACTACTGCTATCTTCTCTGTAATATATTTTCTCTTTGCATAAACTTATTTGACATAATTTTTATAAATTAAAACTCACATGTTATGTGATCCATTGATGACATCATGTATGTGTACATATACACATACATATGTGAAAGGTCTGTCCAGAAAGTATCCAACCATATAATGTGAAAAATAGAGACATTTGTTGAAGAAGATAAAGGTACAAGAAACGTTGCACATAGGACAATGACACCTCAGTCTCCTTCAAAGTAGACATCTTGGGGCCTGACACAGTTCTCCCAATTGCCATCAACTGCCCCGTCGTATTTTCCTGAATCTCATCAATGGTCTGAAATCCCTTCCCTTTCAAAGCTGATTTTAGTTTTGGGAAAAGCCTGAAGTCTCAGGGAACCAATTCTGGGCTGTAAAGGGGCTGAGTCACCTGGGTGACTTGATGTTTCACCAAAAATCTCTGCATGAGACATGACACATGAGCAGGTGTATTGTTGTGATAAAGCTGGCAATCACCAGCTGCCCGTAGCTGTGACCTTCTGAATCATCCAAATAGTTTCCATGGAGGAATGTTCAAGCTAAATGGAAAATTTGATGTAGATTCGCTGCTGTACTCACTGAGTAATTTTGAATGTGACAGCCGCACAGTACACACATTCACCCAACAGTGTCTGCTGCCCTCACTGGCTAGTACAGTGAAGTCATCATTGTTCACACATGTACATTCCAGTCCACTCTCCTTGACTGTTAGGTTATATCGGTGTCACACAAACCATTCTCGTTATACTAACAATGGCTGGATTTTTCTGGACAGACCTCATAGACATATCTGCATATACACATATGTATCTATATATGTGTGTGTGTACAATCTTGGTATACATTTTTTAAGTGCAACCATGTTATCTGTGAATACAGGTTTACTTTTTCCTTTCCAATAATTTTATCTGTAGAATCACCATCATAATCAATGTAGAATATTGTCATCACTCCAGAAAGTTTCCTCTTGCTCCTTCTCAGTCAAATCCCAGTCCTCTGCCCCATCCACCAGAGGCAAGCTTTAATTTGTAAACTATGAGTTTTCCCTTCTCTAAAACTTCATATATAGACTCATACAGTATATTCTTTTATGTCTCTTCTTTCACTCAGCATATCTGTGAGATTCTTCCAGACTGTGGCATGTATCTGCACCTTGTTCCTTTTTAATCATCGAATATTACTCTTCTACTTGGAGAATAACCACAGTTTTAAAAATAATTAAATATTAATGAACTTTTGGGTTGTTTCCAGTTTTTTGCTTTTAAGAATAAATCTTCTATGAATGTTCTGTATAAGGCTCTTTGAGAAAATGTGCCTTCAAGCAATGTATGAGAGTTCTTATTAGTTCATATTCTTGACAATTTTGGTGTTGTCAGGCTTCTTAATTTTAGTCATTCAAGCATGTGGGTACATATCCACACAGATACATAAAACATGCATACATACACATACATGTATTTCCTTCTAGTATGTGCATTTCTTATTAATCTTATTGTAATTTTAAATAAATAAAACATTTAATTTAAATAAAGTATGATTTACCATTTTTATGGCCATCAACTTATGTGTCTTTACTATGTAAGTCAGCTATTCTGAAGTCAAAAACATTTACCCTGTTTCTCTTCTAGAAGCATTTTTTACTTACTTTTAGGTCAAGTTTTATTATCCGTTTTGAAACAAAGTTCATGTGTGGTTTCAAGCAGAAGTTGAGTATTTTTTTAAAGATTTTATGTATTTATTTTTAGAGAGAGGAAGGGAGGGAAAAAGAGAGGTACAAAAACACCAATGTGTGGTTGCCCCTTGTGCAACCTACTGAGGACCTGGCCCACAACCCAGGCATGTGACCTAACTGGGAACAGAACCAATGACCATTTGGTTCACAGGTTGGCACTCAATCCACTGAGCCACACCAGACAGGGCTGTTATTAAATTATTTGTATAAAACTATCTACAATATTCCATTATTAGTTTTTCATGTTTTTGGACTGGTGATGATATCACTTTTATATTTCCGATATTGGTAATTTGTGTGCTCTCTTTTGTATTGTTTATTTCTTTTAGGATTTTGCTATACTATTCTTTATAAACAAACTACATTTCCACCTTAATTACTTGCATTTTTTCTATGTGACTTATTGCTCTTGTTTACTACTTCTTTCCACTTTTTTTGGTTTATTTATATATTTACAATCTCCATAAAATAAAATCTTAGACCATCAATTTGTTACCTTTGTTATTTTCTAATATAAGCATTTAAAGTTAAAAATGGCACTTAGTCACTGCTTCAGTACATTTTCATTATAAATCAGTTCAAAATGTGTTATAACTGCCCATATGACTTAATGTTTAATATATGGATTATTTAGAATTGAGTTGTCAAATTTTTTAATACTTGGAGATTTTCTATACAAATTGTAACTGCTTTCTAAAATTTGTAGTCAATTAATAGACTCTAAAATATTTCAGTTTTAATTACATTGAATATTGCTTTATAATCAGTCATATAGCCTGTCTTTTGGAGGGTGTTTTATGTGCACTTGAAAATAATGCTTATTCTGCAATTATCAGGTGAATTGTTTCATAAAATCAAATGAGTCAATGTATTTGATGATGTTGTTTAGAACTTATATGAACATTGATTTTTTTGTCTAGGTTTTTTATCAGTTGCTCAGAGTATTTCTTAAATCTCTGGCAATGATTATGGACTTATTTATATTTCCTTTGATCTGTCAGTTTTTTCTTTATGTTTTTTGTAGCACTATTATTAGATGCTTAGTCATTTAGGATTATTGTGTCTTCTTGATGAATTGGCCTTTTTATGGTGATTAAATGTTTCTGTGGAAATACTTCTTTTCTTGAAGTTAGTTTTGTCTGATATTGAAACAGTCATTCCAGTATTTTAATGCTTACTATTTGAATTATGTTTATGTCTGTATGTATGTGTGTATATCTATACACACACATATCTTCATTATCCTTTCACTTTTAGTCTAAATGTTCATTATATTTAAATATCTCTTACAGGGAACAAGCTGTGTCTTACATTTATATTCAGTCAGACTCTTAAATGGAATGTTTCATCCATGTTGTTTTGATGTATTTATTAATGTGGTTGTTTTAATGTATTTATCAATGTGGTTGGACTTAGATTAAGCAGTTTTCTGTTAGTTTTCTATGTGTTCTTAGTGCTTTAAATATCTTACTCTACCTTTGTCTTGCTCACAGAGTTTTAGAAGAAAAGTCAAATGTATTTCTTACTTTTCTTTGTTTTTTTTTCTGTAAGTAAGGTGCCACCCCACCTATTCTGGGCTTTTCAGAAATGTTTTTCTTTATTTTTGATATTCTGTAATTTAAAAATGAGATGCTGAGCTATAGATTTTTGGCATTTATAATGTTTACAAATGAAACACTTAGAAAAAACAGAATCTCAGTTATTTGTAAGACAACATCAAATAATATAACATATTGTATACTTAATGGCTAAAATTTTCCTAAATGTGGTGAAAGATACAACTTAAGTCTAAGATAAACTAAAAAAATTGCAAAGCTCAGTGATGGAGAAACAAGAAAAGCATACATAAGTTTGTAGTAGTCAAACTATTGTAAACCAAAGATAAAGAGACAACTTTGAATGCAGACAGAGGAAAACAACCAATTACATATAGAAGAACAATACAAATATTGCCTGTGTGGCTAACACCACTAAAATAATATAGCTTTACAATACTGGTATGATACTGTGTAAAGGACAACAGTATTTTAATTATAATGTATGCCACATGCTGAGAACATTTTTGTTTAGTTTATCAAGGTTTAACATTCATTTACAAGTAGGAAAAAATTTACCCTAATATAAAGGCAACGTAAAACTTTAATTTATTTAAAATCCTTTGGGAGATTTCCTTCTGCACCTGACCTACTTGAACACAGTCTCCTAGTGTTCTAACTAGTTGCTTTTACGTTCCCTAAGTGCCACCACACTGTCCCATGCGTTCCAGGGTGCAGTGACTCTGGCTAAATATCAGAATTAAACCTGAAGGTGTGTTTGGAAAATCATAACATCTCCATGTGGGAGGTTCATGTTCTATGCAGTGGTTTTAATCTTCTCTCTTTTGAGTTCTTATCAGAAACATGAGAAACTGTAATATGATCAAATATCATCTTGAAAAATATATTAACAAAAATTTAATCAAAGGTTTATGTATAAAATATCTTTCAAAAATGAGACAAAATAAAGAAAAATTAGATAAACAAGAATGAGAGAATCTTCTTCCAGTAAACATACACTACAATAAATATAGAAGGAAGTTCCTCAGGCTGAAGATGACAGACATCAAATTGAAATGTGGCTTAAAGAAAGGAATGGAGAGCCCATAGATGATACATATGTGAATAAATATAAAATATGATGGTTTCCCATATAATTTCTTTGATATACATGACCATTTAAACTATCCTGGGGTTTGTACAATATGTAGTTACAATAGGTAAGACAAATAGCACAAAGTATTGGAGATAATACAGAACTATACCATTTCAAAGTTCTTATATTTAAAGTGTGCAACATGACCTCAAGCACATGGTGATAAGTTAGAAATATATACTGTATGTCTCAGAGAAACCACTAAAATATAATAAAAACTAAAAGGAAGAAAAAATAGAATGCTAAAATGTATTTGATATTAGCTCAAAAGAAATAAAACATTAACAGTGGAACAAATAGAAAACTAATAGAAAACTGATTGTTAATTTTCCATTCTGCTCATCTTTTTTTCTTAAATTAGTTTATTGTCGTTCAATTACAGTTGTCTGCATTCCCCACCCCCCACCTACCTCCCTTGCTTCCACCCTCCCCCTTGGTTTTGCCCATGTGTCCTTTATAGTAGCTCCTGAAAACCCTTCCCCCCACTGACCCTCCCTGCTGCCCTCCGGTGATTGTTAGATTGTTCTTTATTTCAGTGTCTCTGGTAATATTTTGTTTGCTTTTTTTTGTTGATTATGCTCATCGTTTTACTTGTTAGGATAGAGTGGTGACTTCCAAGTTCCTCATACTTGTCACTGAAAACTGGAAGAGTCATAAATTAAGTTTTTGAAAAGTTATTTAAGTATATATTTTAGATAAATTTAAATTTTGATTTAAGTTCCTGTGGAAAGGTAGGTACTTAGGCATTATAAAAATTATTTCCCGAGGTTATTAGGGAACATATGAGGGTGCACTGCTTCCACTCCATTTCCTTCAGTCAATTCCCATTCTTATCTTCACTCATGTTTTCAAGTTAATCAAGACTGAAATAAAGAGAGTCTGAAATTATTTTTTCAATTTCTTCAAAAAACTAAAAATGGAACTGCTTTTTGAACAAGTAATTCCACTGCTGGGATTATACCCTAAGAATCCTGAAACACCAATTCAAAAGAACCTATGCACCCCAGTGTTCACAGAAGCACAATTTACAATATTCAAGTGCTGCAAGCAACCTAAGAGCCCATCAGTAAATGAGGTAGGTCAAAAAACTGTGGTATATTTACACAATGGAGTACTACACAACAGAAAGAAAGAAGGAGCTCCTACCCTTCCCAAGAGCATGAATGGAACTGGAGAGTATTATGCTAAGTGAAATCAGCCAGGCAGTAAAAGACACATACCACATGATCTCACCTATAAGTGGAATCTAATCAACACAACAAACAAGCAAGCAAAATAACCAGAGACATTGAAATAAAGAACTAGCTGACAGTAACCAGAGGAGAGGAGGGAAGGGATAAATGGGTAAAGAATGGGAAGGGCTGTCAGGAACATATATAAAGGACCCTTGGACAAACTAAATGGGGCAGAATTGAGGATGGGCTGGGTGGGGTGTGGGAGAGTCGGGGGGGAAATGGAGACAACTGCACTTAAACAACAACAAAAAAACTTCAAAAAAATTCTGAAATGAGCTGTGAAGGAGATAATGGAGACCAACCTGTATGCCACCCAGATACCTCATGTAATAGATCATATCTATGGGTATACCCCAATATGGAGTGTCCATTTTAATGGGGAAAGGATGACTTCATGTCTCTACAGTCTGTCACCAAGTTTCCTTCTAGATGTTGGCCACTTACTGCCACTTAGATGTTAAGATTTAAGATACTCCAGACCCTGCTGCAGTAGTGAGGTTGTAATTCATATCTGTCACCCATTTCCTCCTCTCCAGCCTTTAATTCTAGACTTTATTCATCCTCAGCCAGCACGCCATCTGACCCGAGTTGCTTGCTTGCTTGCTGAAGTTGAAAGCCTTCATTGCTTCACTGGGCTTTGGTTGCTGCTACAGTTGTTCAATAACTATTATTACAAGATATGAAAGCAATGTGGCAGTTCCAAATATACTCCTTCCTGCCTACATTACATAGCAGAAAATAAAATAACTTCTGATAATCTGGGCTGATGACACCCTTAGCGCATCAATTTCTTACTTTGCCTATTGATTCACTAGCATGAGAAGCTGGCAAAAGCAGGTGGTAGGTTCAGTTTCAAGCTCATGGGAAACCTACTCTGGCCCTTGGTCAATGGTTTACCTCTCTGGGAACTAGAAAGTCTTAGTTGGCAATGCCTAAGAGTGCAGGGACATGAAGGACCAAATATGCAATCGGAGCACAGGCAGAAATGGTGAGAGAGGAGGATCTTCTTTAACCCCCTTGGCTCTTATAGCCATGCAGGGGTGGACAGAAGTAGATTCACAGTTGTGATACAAGTAAATAATACAATAATTAATAAATAATAAAAGAAGAAATGGTTTTGAGTTCTCATAACTGAGAACCCTGTATATATTTTTAATCCCAGATAGGGCAGTGTATATATATCACATCTTCCTTTTAAAGAAAAAAATTTGGGTAATTTTTTTAAATTTCCAATTGCAAGTATTTTTGAGTTTTTTTTTCCCTTTCTTTCCCATTGAAATCCAAATGAATTCAGCTTTCTTCTTCTATCCAGAACAGGGAAAGGACATAATGTGATATATTAGTAGTGTGTGGGTGTGCAATTGTGTGTGTGGTATGCACACAAACTTAATATTTTTAAGCATCTAATGTTATGGCAAGGGAACTATGGTATTCTCTAAGTGTTGGATATTTGGTTCTTCCTATTTTCATGTTCCAACTTAAAATGACCTTCACTTCCGCTTTACTTTTCTTTCCCTAACCACTCCCCCACAGCACAGAGTTGAGATATCACAGTCTAAACTTACAACCCACCCCTGCAGTTTAAGAAATTCCCCACACACATCTGTGCATTTCGTTTAAGATTAGCTGTGAGTTTTTCTTGTTGGGGTGTGCTGTGTGGGTTTCCCAGCTGGAGTCCTAATTTGTAACACTTACACTTGCTTAGCTCATTCTGATGCTAGGGTGGTTTCCTTCTGTGAATAAATGTGTGAGGCACTCTAAGCATAGCTATTGCCCTCACAGAGCCTATGAATTTAGTTTGCTCCTGGAATAGAGTCCCTATTCCCATACGCAAGTGAACATTTGGAGCAGATATATTAGCCTAAGCCAGCTTGAAGAGATTAAAAAAAGAAAAACAACTCTTGCCACTGAAGAATAAGGACATGCTTTGCTATACATGATAATATTTTATCCAAACCAGTTATATGCAAAAGTTTTTGAGTGTCTACTATATGTCAGGCACTGAATTTTTTTATATTCTACAAATGTTCATGAAGTCTACTGTGAGCCAGTATCTGCTAGGAGTAAGCAGAAAATACATAAACAAAAAAGGAGCACATAAACTAGTAAGGGTGAAAGGATGAGCCCAATAATCACAATAACTAAAAGTAGAGTAAACAGTGGTGACATTAGCAAGATGGTGGATTAGGTGATACCAGCCTTTGTCCCCCCATCTGCCAAATAGCCTTTGGAGGTTTCAAGAGTCTGATTAAGAACCTGCAGGTACATACTGGACCATAAAACAGAGTAACCACATTGAAAGGATTCCTGGGATGATCTGCATAGTTAAGACATCTGGAATGGCTAGGAAAAAAAAAAGGATAAGAAAGTATTTAGTAGTATTTGTCAGCATAGACCCCAGTGACCTGCTTCATAGAAGACACTGGCAGCTTTTTGCTACTGAAGTAATCAGCAACTATCACTGCCTCTGAAACCCTTGAGATGGGGTCAATGCTGCAACCCACAAGAAGGAATCAATTGTCCACCATGGGTCTGGACTACAACTAACCCCAAATCATTCAGGAATTCATAGCCATGGGCAGTATATACACATCTGCCATCTAGATCTTGGCCACGCTGATTCTACACACACCAGTGCTCCAGACCCTGGTTTTACAGTTCTGTGTGTGCCCATATCTGGGACACTGGAGCCACCACCACAACAGTAGTGCCCACACTCCAGCTCTCAGAGCAGTGGCAGCTCCGCACATACTTGCTATCCTGAACTTTGTTCCATAAGCACCAATACCAAAGGCATTGGAGCCACCAATGTGTATCTCAGGCCCTGGAGCTGTTGTAGTTTTGTCTGCATCCAGCATTCCAGCTCTCGGGTTCATGTAGCAATTCCCTCACTGCCTATACCTCTCACACTGTTACTGATACTGTGACAAAGGTGCCTTTCTCTGGGCACTGGAGCCACCACAGCACCTGTCCTCAGAGCCATAATTTCTGCAAGTTTGCCAGTACTCCAGGTTTCAGCTCTGTGACCACTCCATGGACACCCATGCATCAGACATTGGTGCCACTGCAAATGTCAGTGATCCACAAACTGACCCACTGCCAAAGGAAATCCTTTTGACCATCACTTTCCCTGTGAGAAAAAAAAAAAGGTATCAGTAGGACTTGAGCAGCCATCATTACCAAAAACCCCAACAAAATGTCCTCATAGCTACTGCAGACACCCATAGCCTTGATTACTGAGGACCCCTGCAATCTTGGTGAGGCTGAACTCAGAGGATGGAGTTCCGTGGAGACTATACAATTGCATCCTCCCAGGGCTGGAATACTTGCATCCTACCCAACCAGCAACCTCACACTGACCCACAGGAAGAAATAAGGTCTTTCTCCACTAAGAACTGTTTCTAAAATCTGGAAGAGGTGACTATTCAATTAAATACACAGACATCAATACAGAGCTATTAAATGCACATAAAAATGAAGTAAATAAGACTCCATCAGAGAAGCACAATAGTTTTCCATCAACTGAACTTAAAAAAAATAGAGGCCTAAAAATTGTTGAACAAAGATTTCAAAATAATTGTTTTAAGGAAGCTCAGTGAGCCACAACAGAATGCTGGTAAACAACTTAAATGAATCAGGAAAACAACATATGAACAAAGTCAGAAGTTCAAGGAAAAGATAGATATCATTCAAAAAAAGAACCAAACAAAAATACTGGAGCTGAAGAATACAATGAATAAATTAAAGAGTGCAGTAGACAATGTCAACAGCAAAATTGATCTAGCAGAAGAAACTTGAATATAGGTTATATGATATTACATAGCTGGAAAATGAGAAGAGCAAGTACAAAATACAGTGAACAAAGCCTATAGAACTTGTGGGACAATATCAAGTAGATGAATATACACATCATGAAAAGACCACAAAAGGAAGAGAGAAAAAAGAGGGACAGAAAACCTATTTAAAAGCTAATGGCTTGAAAATTCCCATATATGAGGAGAACTACATATATCCAACTATGAGAAGTTCAAGAGTCCCTCATCAGGTTCAGCCCAAAGAAAACTTCACTGAGCCACATCATAATCAAGCTGCCAAAAATTAAAGGCAACAAGAGAATTGTTAAAGGAGCAAAAGAAAAGAGAATCACCACGTATAAGAAAATTTTCAACCAATTGTTAGCAAATTTATCCACAGAAACTATGCAGGCCAATAGTACATGACATATTCAAAGTGCTGAAAGAAAAAATTGCCACCCAGGAATACTACACCCAGCAAATGAGGGAGAGATTAAAAATATTTTCAAACAAAAACCAAAGAAATGTAATACTGCTAGGTTTGCCTTATAGAAATGCTAAAAAGATTCTTTAAGCTGAAATGAGAAGACACTAATTAATAACATAAAAACATCAAATAAAAAACCTCACTGATAAAGGTTAACATGTAATTAAATTTAGAATATTCTAATACTGTAATGGCGATGTGTAAATCTCTTTTAGCTCTGGTATAAAGCATAGAAGACAAAGTATTAAAATAACTGTAGCTATAATAATTTGTTAATGATGTATAATATAAAAATATAAATTGTTATGTCAAAAAACATAAAATGGACAGAGAAAAAGGTTTAAGTTTTGGCATGCAATCAAAGTTAGGTTATCACCTTCAAATAGACATTTATAAGATATTTTATTTATACCTCAGGGTCACTACGAGGCAAAAACTTGTATTAAATATACAAAGATAAAGAGAAAGTAATAAAAACATACCACTAAAAAAATAATCAAATTACAGAAGACAGCATGAAAAAATGTAGCAAAATAAGTGCAAAACAGTTACTTTTTGTTACACACACATACACAGAGTCATTTGTAAATGTGAATGAACACTGCAGATGTTATGCTAAGTGAAACACCAGTAAGTCAGAAGCATAAAGAAAAATACTGCTTATTTAAGATTTTTTAAAAAAATCTTACTTATATGTAAAATCTTAAAAGACTCATCTAATTGATAATAGTAGGGAGTAAACTGGTAGTTAACAGAGGCTGAGGAGTAGGGGAAAAAAGAAAGATGCTGGTCAAAGGGTATAAACTTCCAGTTATAAGATGAATACATTCTGGAGACCTAATATACACTATGGTGACTGTAGTTAATTATAATGCATTGCACACTTAAAATTTGCTAGGAGAGTAACCATCACTGTACACACACAGAAAAGACTAACTGGGTGAGGTAAAGGATATGTTAACAAGCTCGACTGTTGTAATAATTTTAATATATATATAAACATGCTACTGTATACCTTTAATATGTACAGATTTTATTTGTCTATCATACCTCAATAATGACTGGGGGAAAAAGAGTGTAAGTAAGTGGGGTACATATCAACCAAGAGGTGAGTTTTAAATAAGATAGTGGATGTGAAACCTTTTTAAACTCCAAAGCACTCTAAAAACGTAAGTTAGACATCAGCAAGCTCTCCCTGGGGAAAAAGTGGGTCAACGTTTGGGTTTGGGAACAGCAGCTCTTTCTTTCTCTGGTCCGTTTCCCTCAGCAAGCTCTTCTTTCAGGAATCATCAAAGTTCACTTTATTGCTACTGTCTATATGCTTTTCGGAAAGTCAGTATCTTTCTGAGGGGGTTAGTTTAACCAACCAGCGAAATAGACTTGGAACTGTTCTACCAGCCTGTAGTTGTATATCCCCATAACTGCCTTTCTCCTTTGAAATTATATAAAAATTATATTAAAAGTATTATATATATTATTATATGTATATAATACAGGATCTGGTACAAATAACTCCCCTTTTATTATAAAATATTTTGTTACAAAATCACAAGCATATGATTCTGTAACATAACAATATCACACTCAAGCACACCGTATGGCATTTTAGGTGAAATGTTCAAATTGAAACCATAAATTATCACACCCATATCATTACTCTACCAACCACATTCAAGCAGGCATTACTTCAGTTAGATACTGTATATAACATATTACATATGTTGATTACAAATACATAAATGCTTATAAAATATAGAATCCTTTCACCATTTATACATACATATAAATAACGCTTCCCCCCCAAAGGGCAAATTTTCATGGAAACGTAGTAAGTTAAACAAATAAAACTCTCCTGAGTTGAACTGGAGAAAGTACCAGAGCCCAGTCACTCACCCTCTCTTTGGTACCCTTACTTCTTTGAATAAATGCTGCAAAGTTATAATTCTCATAGCCTATTTTGAAATCACAGCATTATATGATTTCTAAGATCACTTCAGTTTTTGTTATGCATGAGTCTATCTGACCCTATATCTTTCAGTTGGTCAGGCTTACAATCTATGAATTAACCAATGTAGCAGCACGTTGTCCTCCTTCCCAGGATTCTCTTTATGTAATACCCTACCTATTCTACTTATTCTCCAGTTTTTCCTCCTGAAACACTGCGTATGTCCTACTTCAGCTTTCCTACATAAAAATCACACAAGGCATCAGAAACTTGGAGCCGCAGAATTCTCCCAAAACTTGAACTTAGACTTTCCCTTTGGTTCCTTTGACCCTGGATAGCAGGCTGGGCTAGAAAACCATGCTAACTTTTCCCCTGGGGACACAATCTCAACTACTAACTTTTGGGGCCAGTTAATGGGATGGGCTGGCTCTTGCTACCTGGCAGAGAAAATTTATACCATTTTTTACTTGTTTCTTTCATTATAACAAAGAAGAAACCCTTAGCTTAATTTCTGACACACACAGTCTCACGTTGTAGCATCCCAGAGTTGTAGATCATTTTGCCGGAAACTAAGAAAATTGAAGAAAGTCCCCAAATATGTCAGACTGCCATCTGTACTGAGATAAATCTACTGGAATTACTAAGAAACAGCTGAAATGAAGGATTTCGAACACAAAAATAACTACATGGCATACTTTCAGGTATAGGTTGTATGTGGAAAATAGCTTTTTAAAAAGTTTTATCTAGCCCCACCTGTTGGTGGAGGCCCTAAACACAAGTTCCAGAACACCTAGTAGTTCTTAAGTATTTTTTTCCTCCACATTGCCATGGACTTTTTTACATGTCTTAAATAAAAATTAACTCTGAATTGAATTGCAATTTTTCACAGCTGTATACTCCTAGCATAAGATCAAGCATCATGGGCGACTGGTGTAACAGCAAGTTATATTACAGCCAAATCATTTTCAAAAATAATTTTCAGGATACTTGCTGTGAATTCCACCAATTTTTGGTGCATGAGGAGCAGTTGTCACTATAGAAATCATTTAAAACCACAAGTTATTTATTGATATTATTTTATTACTATGTCAAATTGTGAAATACCTTATATAGATTATTTTTCTATAAAAATAAGCAAAGAGGATCCAATATAAATTTTGAAAATAAAATAGTTTAATATTCACTTTTAATTGGTAAATCTAGCCACAGTGTGAAAAATGAGTTAGAGCTGGGAAGAGGAGGGGACTGGATGACCAAAGGAATTTGTAACCAAAGGCTTATAGGCAAAAGACTATAAGAACAGAACTTGAAGTAGTGTAGTAGCAGTATGAGCAGATAGGGAGAACTCAGATTCTAGGGACATTTATGATCTAGAATTGATGGGGTTTGGTTATGGAGTCAAGGTAACTGGCAAAGATAGGGTCGTTCAGCATGTAGGCCTCAGGTCCTTGAGCCCATGGAATTTTCCACTGCGCTTCAAACCATGCTACTGTCTTCTTGTAGTTTTATATCCAGGCAATTCTAAGATAGTGAGATTAATATTTTTATAAAATTAAACTTTATTCAAGGTACTACGAGAGGGCAAAGGAGGAAGCAAACCCTCCTTGAACGGTTGAGAAAGCCTCCCTATAATGGATGATATCTAAAGTAGAACTTATAGAATAAATAAGTACTCACAATGAAAGTAGGAAAGGACAGTCCTTCTAGGTAGCAGTGGAAAAAGCCAGTGTAAGTTCTAAAGTATTATAAGTACCTCAGTATGCCTGAAATATTAATAAAAGAGAAATAACATATTGACAGAAAGGTGCATGGTAAGGGATGTGTTTTCAAAAAGAAATAAAGGCTAGATCGTGGGCAGTATACATTTATTCAGAGTGCATTAAAGGAAGAAGGGTATTTCTCCACTCCTAATTCCTATCTTATTGTTAAGGGGTTAGGTATGAATATTAGCATTTAAATAATGCCCCCCCCTTTTTGGTTGGTATACGTGGGTCAATTTCCATCTTTTGGGGCTTCCTCAAACTTAAGTTTCCAATCTCAGCAATGTATGCCTTGTAGAAGAGGATGTTTTGTTACAGCAGGATTATTCTGTTTTAGCTGTACAAAATGCCCCCACTTCATGTAGTCTTCTTATTCGAGGCTTTGTAGGTCTGCCCATGTGCAGACAAAAGAGAGAATCAGAGTTGTTTTTTGTTTTGTTTTGTTTTGTCTTGTTTTGTTTTTTGAGGTTTGGCTAACCCACAACCTTTACAAATCCTGGTTAAATATACATGTATGCACTAGTGTTTTATTTTTTTGTCTTATCCCTTCCTATCTTTTAAATAAAAATATTCATTTCTGACAACAAATGAAATTGAACCTTTCTATTGCTCTCTTATTTTTTCTAAGATAGTTCCTTCTAGTCCTTGATTCTACACTCACCCCCCAATGTCTTCTTGACACAGATCCTGTTCCCCTGGGTAGACAGGGCTTCACAAGCTCATTGTTATTCTCCCCCCTGAAGAGTAGTCAAACAGACCATCTTTTGAGACTCCCACCAGATCAGTCATCAATTGATGCAATTTGGTCACTAGGCAACCTATTTTAGGGAAAGAATGTAGTGAATACTGTTTTGGCATTTATTCTTCAGGGATAAAAATTTCTTCAAATAATCTTCTGCTTTGTTCTAGGACCCATACAAGCTTAAAATAGGATTCACACAATCTGCCTTTGCTCGCCTGTTATGCCATAAATTCTTTCTAAGCATATAAATATCTTTTACAATTGTGTTGATAGAGGATACAGATTTATATGTTTAGAAATGATGTCAAGAAAGAAAGAATGTTTGGATAGAATATCAAGAAAGATAGAATGTCAGAGAAACACATAAAAAGAAAGGAAGTAAAGAAAATTGGTTCCAGCTGAAACATCCCGGAAACAGTTTCTCAGTAGTCATCTCTGCATAGTCTCGTAAGTCTCTTGTAGAATTGCGACATTTTTTCAGGCTTTTTCCACAATGGCCACTGGAGGGCATTGCCACTCAGTAGTGAGGGAGGGTGTTTAGCTGCTCCTTAACTTGGGGAAATGTGAGCTCTGTCAGTAGGGTCAGACAGCTGCAGGGCAAACTAAGGTATGACCATGTGTTTCACGGCAAAATTTTGCTGGAACTGAGAATAAAGTTTAAAAACAAGAGTTGTTAAAATGTGGTGGGTATTGATTCAATTTTCCCTCTGCTCACTCTTAACATAGATGTTACAATTGTATAGAGTTATAGTTGTGCCTGTCTTATGTCAGGTCATCAATGTGTTACCTAGCAGTTTGGTATAAATCGAGTTTCTGAAATTCAGAATTCACTTTAATGATGATGTGTGATTTTATTATTAAAAGATGGCATAGGTAGGTCTTTTTTTAATTGGGGACATTTCATATAGAAAAGCAAAATATTGCTTTAATATTTAAACACACCTGCAAATTCTTCATTAAGTTGATTTTAAGTGTGACACATTGGTAAGCTACCTGAGGCTTGATTCACTAGCCTGACATACTATTCAATTAGGCTTTTGTCAAAGTATGAATTCGATTTCCAAATCTCTAAGAAGTGATTCAGCACATCCACTGATTCAACTCATGGGCCATTGTGACACTCTCTCCGAGTGCCCTAAATCGGCACCTCTGTCAGAGCCAGAGCCTTGTTCATTTCAATGCTACTGTCTTGTGATATGTGTCGAAATGCTTGGATCTCAGGTATGCACGGGACATTTTTGAATTTATGTTACTGAGTATATGTGTGGATTGTCTATGTAAACAGGTTAACCTTTTAACTTCTATTCCTGGCAACTCAGTGGCAAGTATTGGTTTCAATGTGGCTGAGTGGGCACTGAGCTCATAGGCCCGAATTACAAATGGCATCAAGGAGATGTTCTAATCTCATGTTTCTGGAGGAATTTTTACTTGGCTTTCAGCATCACGCTGTCCTAGGTTGTCTCTGTCATCAAAGACTAATCCTCTTCAGTGTCCTTTACTCTTCTCCCTCTCTGTTGTCAGAACAGCAGCGTGACCAGGGCACAAATGCTGAACCCATTAACTTCTGCATCTGCCTCATTTCCTTGGTGATCTCCAGCTTCGTGATGTTTAAAACAACCTACAGGCTAGCAATTGCCAAATTTATATCTCCAGGCTACATCTTTCCTGTACTTCAAATTCTTATATCCCTATGTTCTTAAATGCCTACTTGACATGTCCACTCAAGTGCCTAATGGATACCTGAAAGTTATGTCCAAAATTAGACGGCTGGTCTTTCCTCCCGAACTTAGTTTTTCTATCTCAGTTTGAAATAACTTCAGTTTCCCAGTTGAAGAAGATTAAAATCATCATGTCTTTTTCTCTTACACAATACAACAAATCCATAATTTATATAAAGAGAGTTATAATTTGTGTAAAGAATGGTTATTTTATTTGATCCTCCATTTTCTCTACCTAGGTAGAAACAGACAAAGAAACTGGGCCTGTAGGTTGAGTGATTTATTGGCAACATTGTGTGGAGCAGAACCTTAAATTCACTTCTTCAGATTATAATTCCCAGGAATTTTTTACTAATTTCAGAACTAGTGTTGAACACTGTTAAATTTTCCTTTGGTCCATTGCAAAATGAGAAAAATAAGAACAACAAAGTAAGTTTTCCACAAAGCTAAAACTATTTTATTTAAGAGTATCCTTTATTCTTTGATATATCTGTTATAATATTTGGTGTCATAATGTCCTTTATTTTATAACAATAGTGATAGTATTCATAAATGTCTTATTTGGGTAAAATAAAAAGGTAATTCCTATTTGAAAAATACTATAATCTATAAAATACAAAATCTGCCAGTCACTCTTATGTGTCAGGTAACAAAACTTGGAAGTCAGCTTGCATTTTCACTGACATATTTTACTTCTAGTTTGTACTTGGTCTTTAGAGTTAGCTTATTTTTATATTTATTCAAAGAAATTAATAACTGTAATGTAAGAAGAACTAAATGGATACCTCCTGTATCTGTGCCTGATGCATTATGCTCCTTTCAGGCTCTCGTTTCTATTCAGGAACTGAGATTATAATAACTTGGAAAGTATAAAAAAACATATTACTTCAAAGTAAACAGTGATGTTTACATCACTAAGACAATCGAACATGATTATTACATTTAGTAAAATTGTCTCTGATTCCTATAAAAATACTGCTGAATATATTCATTTACCTACCTCTCCTTCCCTAATCCTACTGAAATGATATAACAGATAAAAAATACATACATAGCAGTGTGAGTAATTAGAGAAAAGTGAGGCCAGCTGACTAAAGCAGTGAAGAATTTCTGGAAGATAAAGAGTAGAATTACTCACTTATTCAGCAACTATTCATTGAGGACTTATTAAGTGCCAGGCACTCTTGTGGGCGACATTAATATTCTCTGTAGTGGACAAGATGATGCCCTGGCTTGTGTGGCTCAGGGGATTGAGTGCTGGCCTGCCAACCAAAGGGTTGTCAGTTTGCTTCCCAGGCAGGGCATACACCTGTGCTGTGGGCCAGGTCCCCAGTAGGGGGCATGCAAGAGGCAACAACACGTTGATATTTCTCTTTCTCCCTCCCTTCCCCACCGCTAAAAGTAAAAATAAATTAAAAATATTTTTAAAAGATGTTAAATTCCCTTGTTCTTGTGGAATTTACACTATCAAAAGGGAATCAAACAATTAAAAAGGAAAAATATGTCAAATCGAGATATATGCAATGAAATAAATTAATGTAAGTTAATATTGCAGAAAAATTACTGGGTGGCTGCTCTAATTTGGATAGTTATGGAAGAGTTCTTCAACAAGCTGATATTTTAGTTGAGAGCTAAACAAGAAGAAACCTTCTATTTAAAGATCTGGGGGAAAGATTTCTAGGAAAGAGAAGATCTGGTGCAAAGGCCTCTAGACATGAATGACCATATGCTATTTGAAGATCCAGATAAAGGAAAGTCGGGTGATGGTCAAGAGCAGGCCATAGAGGAAAGCGAAGGTCAGATCAGGTAAGGTTTCGCAAAGCGGGGAGGAGTTTGGATTTCATTCTAAATAAGATGAGAAGTCATTGGAAAAGCATAGGCAGAAGAGTAGCATGATGTGATGAATTGGAAAAACTGCTGTGGTTAGTTTTTGGAACATGGATTGTAGGAGGTGCTATATCAATGTAGATGGTGTTGGCTCTAAATACAGAAACTCTAACTCAGAGTGGATAAAAAGGTTAAAAGATATTAATTCACAAAATGAAAAGTCCATAGATAGTACATCTCCAGGGTTTTTAATTCCGTTACTCAGGAATAACGTCAAGGGCTAGAGCAGTTTTTCTTCTTATTCTGACACCATTGGTGTGTTGGCCTTGTCTCCACGGTTCCTCCCACACAGTTACATTACAAAGTGTCTGCAGTGGTTCCAGATTTTAGTTGCAGACTCGACCATGCCAGGAAAACAAGCCTCCCTGTAAACCTTTTCTCAGATACGCCTTTACATTCATGACAATAAAGATTTCTGGTGGAGTGAAAATTCTTCATCTAATATCAATATTTGTCAATCAGAATTTCAAATACATATATCAAAAAATTAAATAACTCAATTTCAAGTCTTAATTGAGGAACCAGAAGAAAGCTAGGTATAATTAATGACCTAAATAATTTTGCAGGATATTTCATTTTTATAAATGAACAGGATGTTTTGGAAAAAAAAATCAGACTTTAAAAATAAAAATATGATTGCTGAAACAAAAAATAGATGGATAAAATAGCAGAATGAATACAGCAGCAAGATTGAATTTCTAAGCTAAAAGGGTCAACAGAAACAGTGCATATACTTTAGAACCCTTTGAAGTATTTATACAATTTTAATAAATTCGAAAAAATGAAAAATAATACAGATCAGATTTGTTGACCACAACATGATAACAGTAAAAATTAAAGAAAAAAGCTAACAAAGACTTAAAAAGAATTTAAAATAGACAAATAAAAAGGATAGTCATTTCTCTGACAGCTGTTGTCTACTTACTGGGTATGTATGGCAGCACCATCCACGAAAATATGCAGGAGGGGTTCAAAATATTTAGAGCAATTATTTTGCCAAAAATTCATTAATTATAACAAGAAAATTATTGAAAAATAATTCAACTATTCTTTCAACTCGAAAAGAGGGCAAATCACACTTAGAGAAAGTAAAAAAAATTGATTTTGGGGGAGTTTGTAAAAATATCAAACTAAATAGTATCACAAATCTTTATGATACTATACTTAATTATTTTTTTAAGTAAAGTGATAATAAATACTTTTAAGGCAAGTACTTAAAAAGAAAGCTACATATTTGTGAACAAAACTTAGCTATTTTAATATTGAAATATTAAGTTTTCTAAAGTAATCTAAGACCTGATAAAACACAAAATCTCTGATTTCTAGGTAGATTACTTAAAGATTTAAAAAAAACCCTTTTATCATCTCTTATCAGAAATTGGCTAATAATCCAAGAAAACTTGTTCTTTTAGGAAATAAAGCAAAATTAAGTTTTAGTTTTACATAAGTACACAATTAATATTAAAGCTTATTTTTAAAAACTCCTATAACAAATTTGTGCAACTTCAGGCAGCTTGATTATACAAGGTAATCATCCCTCTCTTTCTTCCCAACTTTCTATATCCATTTACATCTACTTAATTCACTTGTTCTTAACCATTAAGTTTAGATTACTCATGAAAATTTCATAAGGCGTTAAATAGCCATCATTGTAAATTGTTTTTTGCTGACAAATTTTATAACTGAGATAACATAAATGTATATGACTAGTAAACCCAGGTAGAAACAATGTAGTTCTATGCCCACATTAAATTTAATGATGATAAATCTGAAGACATATCTAATTTAATTAAGCCAACAAACTTAAACTAGCTTTTGTTTACTGAAGATCATCCAGATCTTGTGAACTTCAGAAGCATTTGGGTTAGTTTCTATATTTCTAAGAGTTTTAGGAATGCCTAATTTACATAAGCACTTATTTTAAGTGAGTTAAGTAGAGCTCCTTTATTCATTAATTTGGCAATACCATCTTGAGGTAGAAAAATATCACATATGCGTGTACAGAACATACTGTGCTCCACAGATATGCATAAACATACTGACAGACACACAAAGATCCAATAGCTTCCATTCCAAAATTTCAGCCATGAACTGGGTACAATAATACAAAACCAACCAGTTTATAAATAACTATTGAATTTAAATGTGAAGTTGAGGTTATCAACTTACATGGCTAAAGCTTTTCACTACTTTTTGTGGAGAAGAATTTTAAGATTTGTAATTGCCTTTGACTAGTAATCTTACCAAGGTTGTGACTAGATTTTGGACAAGGGAGCTTCTATTGCAGTCTTTTCTTTTTACCCCATTAACTTCATTTTAATGGGTCTCAATATTCTGTTATAGATTTTTGGTCAAGTTGTTCCTATTAAAAAGTACTGATTTTTAAACACTAATAATTTAAAAACTGCCACAAAGAATAAAAACTAAACAGTCTCCAAAACTTTCTCCTTTCCTTCAGAAGACTGTATTTAAAAAACAAACAAAAACAAAAAAAATTGTTTTCACCACATTTTTTTTCTTCAATCTCTGTGGGTAGGGTTTTAGTTATCTCCTGGGGCCGTTACAAATTTTTTTTTATTTATTGTTGTTCAGTTAAGTTGTCCCACCTTTTTCCCTATTGCTCTCCCCTGCCTCATCCCCCCATCTCCCATAGTCAATCCCCCCATCATCCGTGCCCATGAGTCCTTTATTCGTGTTCCTTGGCTTGTCCTTTCCCCCAGTTTCCCCCACTATTCCTCTCCCCATCTTCTCTGGTCACTGTCAGTTTGTTCTTTATTTCCAAGTTTCTGGTTTTATTTTGCTCATTTGTGTATTTTGTTCATTAGATTCCACTTATAGATGAGATCATATGGTATTTGTCTTTCACTGCCTGGCTAATTTCACTTAGCATAATGCTCTCCAGTTCCATCCATGCTGTGGTGAAGCGTAGGAGTTCCTTCTTTCTTTCTGCTGTGGAGTATTTCATTGTGTAAATGCTGGGATTATACCCTAAGAATCCTGAATCATCAACTCAAAATAACCTATGCACCCCAATGTTCATAGCAGCATTATTTACAATAGCAGAGTGCTGGAAACAGCCTAAGGGCCATCAGTAATGAGTGGATCAAAAAATGGGGCATTTACATTTTAAAGAAAGAATGGGATTTACATCTTCAAGGAACAGAGGAAGAATAAAAGTTTTCTCCTAGAAGTTTTAAGGTATGTTTCTCTATTCTCAGTGGTCTAAGAAATATTTTTTGTCTTAGGGTTCCAACAGCATGTGGCACTTTGTCTATTTCACTGTTAATCCCCATAACATCCTCCTCTCTGCTCTCCTAATTTTCCCAGGCATTCCACATCTTTGCATCAAAGTCGAGTTTTATTAGCAGTGCCCCAAGCTTAATGCTTGGCAATTTGTACCTCCTAGCTTTGCAAAATTTCATGCTAAGGACTCCAATTTAGTATCCTGCTCTCCCACCTTGTCTGCTAGCTCCAAAGCTACCATAGTCGTGGACAACCAGATATCCTTCACTAACTTTCACTCTTCTTCTAACTTCCTCATTGGATCTTCAGGCTTTAGTTGGGCCTCAGTGGCCAGCCAAACTGCCCACAGTAGAGGTTAGTCCACTGCAGCAACCATTCCTTTCCCTTATTTGCCACAGTTCACTATGCAAAGTGCCTCAAACAAGCGCAGGAGACTAGCTGGTGTTCTGGGGGGCATCCCCACACTCACACAGCAGTCCCCAAATATCTAACATATGGGCCACCTGGCCCCATAGAAGTTGATGGCCAACAGAAACTTTTATCCAAGACCCATTTCTTTGGTCTCCAGGCTGTCTCACTAATTGCTGGCTCACAACCTCATACTTTCCCAGGGCAAAATCTGTAACTTTTCCTCCCACATGGAGAGCAAGGAGAGACTGAAGAAAGAGGCAGGCAGGCCACTCCATACTGGCAGGTGGCAGTTTTAATAAGTAGGGGGCTTATATGTGAGGCATGCCTTAGGCAGCTCCAAGATGAATAAATTTTCATGCCCATACACCAGGATCTTAACAGTTTGTATAGAGGACTTGGTGAGGTTCAGTCACGTATACAGCCCAGATGGTCTCAGCAACTCATTACTCTCTCAAGGTTCAGTCCTTGAAATAGCTCCAGCCATGGGGATGGTGAGCAGTGCATACATTCCAATGACAGGAATGGGGGGAGGAGCTTTCCACCACCTGTGTCCAGTTCACAGCTCAAAACCAGATTATATCTATTCGATGACCTCTTTCAATAGTAACGGAAACACAGGTCAGAATCAGGTAAAATAGAAACAGATTTTTCATCAACGAATGAATCTCAGCAGGAGAAAAATAAATGTCCTCTCAAATTAAACCATAGCATCATTTATAAAAGGTGTGAATTGGACTCATGGTACTTGCTCAAAAACGGGAGCAGTCATAGGTCCTTTCTAGTGTGAAAAGTGAAAGATAATGACAAGAAAGTTCAGAGGTCTATTTTCAAGACCATCTACAATGCCCAAATATAGCTTAGTTTATAATGTCTACTGAAAAACACAAGTTTTAAAATACTTTTGATTACTCTTATTATTTATAAATATTGTTCTATTTGGATAAGAAATTGATTTCCACTGATAGAAGTTTCCATGAAATAAAATCGTGTTCAAAGTAAAGGACAAGCAACAAGCAAAATATAATCCAAGACATTGAAATTAAGAACAAACTGATGGTAACCAGAGGGGAAGTGGAAGGAGATAATGGGGGTTGGGGGGAAGGGGAAGAGTTTTTAGGAACAACTATAAAGGACACATGGACAAAACCAAAGAGGAGCAGGATCAAGGGTGGGGGTGGGGATGGCTGGGGTTGGGGGAATAGTGGGGGGAAATGGAGACAACTTTACTTGAACAACAATAAAAAATTAATTCACCACATAAAAATAAAAGAAAACTTTCTAAAAATTTATTACTAGCAGGTGGTAGAAGAATTTCCTTGGAAGGTAAGAATTTTCCCAGCTTTCAAAACATCAAGTAGTGGCTGGAAGATTGCTTGTAGGCAATGATGGAGAGGAAAGACATTTACTGGGTGAGATGCAGATTGGTATGGCCAGATGGACACTAAATTCCCTTCCCATTACTATGTTCTAGGATTTGTGTTTCTGGTATACAGCTTTTACTATTAGATATACTGTATCAAAGGACTCTTTTATTAAGCTCCAAAAGAACTCTCATTAGAGAAAAGAGTTCATCTGATATATGTTCTAATCATTTCTAGCCCTTACAAGGATTCTCCAGTTTTACTGAAGAGGGAATAAATAAGTAATACATTCCTTCATCCCAATATAATTCTGGACTTTGTAGCAATGAATGGTATGGTTCATTCTGAAGCTGGTGCTTGTCCTTAGAGGTTCTGCTCAGGCATCGTTGATAACGTCAGCATTATTCCACACACGCCCTTCTTGCCTTATACCCGATGCTGTTCAGGATGATAGGATACCAGTTGTGTTGCTACGACTCTTGATGGCAAGTCTGGTAATTGGTCACATTAACACAGTGACTCTGTAACTATTTACATAAAAATTGCTAACACCATTGACTGCTTCTTAAAGCACTATTCCCAGTGCTTTACATGTGCTGACTAATATAATCTTCAAAACATTCCAGTGATGTTGATGTTAATTGTACTCTAATTTTAAGGATGATGAAGCTGAGAATTTTTTTAATGTTAAGAGAAGTTAAAGTACTCCATCACAAAGCTAGTGAGAGAGAGAGTGCTCAGATTTAAACTCAGAAAGTTTGTTTTTCAATCCTCTGCTATTAATCTCTTAGTCTTTTAAATATGTTGCTTCTTTTAAAATGTCTACATGAAACAATTTAGTCCATACTAAAAAAAAAAAGTTTTAAAACAAGACTAACAGATGAGCAGAAGTGGTAAGGAGTGAAAAGACTATTGTACTCAGAATCAAGACTTTGGATTCTGGTCCTGATACACCTCTGTTTAATTCGGGGTTAAGTTTTTCATGGCTGTTACTCATCGGTAAAATGCAAATTAATTTAATGCTCATAATTTGTCTCATTTCAGAAATTTCAAAAATCACGTTCACATGTGTGGTCTCATTTAACGTGCACAGAAACTTTGCAAGAACCCCAAGGGAGGCCCAGAATAGCTGCGGCGCTCCGCCTCCACCAAGTCCATCCTGTTGTACAGATGGTAAGGGTGTCGGGATGCCAAAGCCAGTATCTTTTCCTACTATTTCTTGCTGATTTATTGTATGTACATAAAAGCATTTTCTAAACTGTACAATAATGCCAATGTTAACTTTTATAATTAATGTGGCATGCAAAGATTAATTGGTAATGCTTTCAGCAGAAGGCGGCAAAGAATTATCCTTCCAAAGAAAGGATAATTTTGGAATTGATTTTGTGAAGCCAAACTAGTTTATGTGAAAACCACATGCATTCTTAATTTATTTTGTTTAAATCCCAGAACAAATGCTAAGCTGATGGAAGAATATGTGGCTTCTCTGTGCTTCAGTGAATTCTTTATTTTGTAACATGAAATGATAAATGTTTGAACAGCTGCAATTACAAAGTTAAGGAGCCATACCACACACATGCACACACACACACACACGCTTTTTTTCCCTCCAAGGCTGTTGACTGGAACTGTGCCACAGCAAAGTAATCATGAGTGAAATAAATATATTTTTATTCATTTGGCTGAATCCTTCACATGGTATAACTTTCTCTGTGGGAGGTTTACCTTAAGAATGGAAATAAAAGAAAAAAAAATGTGAACAAACCAGCTTTCTTGATTTATTGTCTTGGAATAGTTTCTGAAGTATTGTTCTCCTTTAGGTACAAGTGAAATACTTTTGCAACAATTGAGGACTAATGGGAAGGAGCTGAAAGTGGGGGCTGAGCTATGGCCTTGGACACTAAACAAATCTTTAGTGTTCATTTTATCTTTGTAACTTAAGAAACATGAATAGGAGTGTTTGTAATTTCTTATTTAATTTCTTTTTTTAGCACTTGTGCTCTAAGTATATACTATTATGCAGGTAAGCCTGTGCGTCTACTTAATCCATAGGCAGGCATTGTAAACCCTCCTCTTGGTTATATATTTGAAATCTGAGAATTCGATATTCTGTTGGTCTTCTGGGAAGTCACATGAAAACTTATAATGTCTTAACTTCCCTATTATCTGCTAGAAGTAGATGAATAAGCTTGAAGTTGCTCCTACTATTTACTGAGATATACGTAGATCATATAATAGTTTAGAAAATGGAATCTGAGAATCCTAGAGTATTAGATTTGGAAGGAGCCTTAGAACTCATCATCAGTTATTATGTGAATAAGTAATTTATTGAAGAAATTAGACTTTACTCAAATGTGGGCAAAACTAAAGAAGTGACAGTACAGAGGAGAGCTGGGAGACCCCAGAAAAGGTCACTGAGCAGTCCACATTAAGCACTGATTGTGGAATGGACAAACAGAAATTTCCATGATTATCCAGGATATCGACCACTCTCAGGCTGTGAGTTAGGACCACACAGGGGGAAGCTGGTGGGGAGCTGAGTGGAAATCTTCACCTCTCAGCAATCTGCACCTCTGTGTAGCTGCTGTCTCTGCAAATCTGCAGCCAAATCCCAGCTGGTGGGCCTGGGCAGTGGACTGGCAGAGGGAAAGGTGAGCTAGAAGCAAAATAGAAGGAAATCACATAAACCAAGGTCTCCTGGGCATCTTTGCATCTGCTTAACACCAGGGCAGACTGAGACAATCTTCCAAAAGTAATGGTTTCTGCTTTACTCTGACCTTCCCAATTTCAGACAAGTTCCTCCTTTGGAAACTCTAGCACAAGATCATACACAAAAAGGGAGTCTGCAAAAAGTAGTCCCCAGCCTTAATCAAGCTGAAGATAGGCACAATCTAACACAGTATCCAAACTTCTAATTTTGCAGACAAGAAATCTGCTACCCTGAGGAAAGTGACCCTACCAAGGTTGATACATTAAGTAGTGACAGATTCAGAGCTAGGTTCAAGATCTTTAGATTGCTGGACTACTATTTTTTTATTTTTTTGCTTCTACTGTATCTTTTGTCTAGTTTATATGTGTATGTGTGGGACATGGACACAATTATTGCAACATGAACCAAAATCTTTACACAGGTCACTCATCAGATATTTTTATTGGAATTAACATATAACTTATTTATGGACTTGTTAAAATTGAATGGTGCTTATTATTGTTAACAGTTCAGGGAAGTTTACATTTGCTGCGCCACTCGAAGGCAGAAAGAGAGCCTCCTGTGCGCATGTGCTGCATAATCAAGTCATTATAGGACTATTCGACAGATTTTTCACCTACACTGTGTATTGGAAAAATACTGATACCAGGGAAGAGAAGGAATGCAAAAAATTATAATAATTTTACTTGTGATTTATTAAGAGCTTACTATATATCAGTCACTATCTCTTTTCTCTATGATTTATATTTTTAACTATTTTTATATAAATATACAATCTTATATGTACAGAAATTGATTAGGAAGCACAAACAACTGAAAGAAAAGTCATGCTGTGAGAAGAACAAGGGTCCTAGCAGACCATAACTTAGGTGGAGTCTGAGAAATAGTGTGGTTTTCAGCTTCCCTTTGAAGTTGTAAGTGTTTAGGGGAATTCAGTGGGAAAGGCAGTCAATGAGCTTTGGGAAATACAGGAAGTTCCGCTGTCTGGCATCAGGCAGTTCTGTAAAATGAACTGTGTAGGAGAGACGGTGAGGGGAATTGAATAGTTGATTTTTTTTCTTCTGAGCTCACAATGGCCAACTGCTAGCTCTCAGGAAATTTTAGTACATAGGGTGAATGTCTTTACTTGACAATAGTGACTAGAAATGAGAGTGGGGACGTACTTCCTCAGCACGTGGTCTATGTTGATAAGAATCTCAGTCACCAGAGCAGAGGATATCTTAGTGATAACAGCCATTAGTGTGTCTGTGTCTTGGGTCACATTGCTTAAATGTCGGCTGTCTGTTCTTCATGTCTCTTGCACAGTATTCATGTTGGGATTGCCCTGCGTGGTAAGCCTGGGATCTCCCTTGCCTGTCTCCTGTGCTGGAACACCTCAGTCTGTACTGAAATAAAACACAAAATCAGAAGCGTTCTGGAAATGGTTCATGACATTTTTTAGTGAACTAAAATATAGCCATCTTCTCTTCACATTTAGTTTTCAATTAGGCTGGATTAAAACTGTAGATTTTTCATTACTTAACGAAAAATTTTGAAGGCATTGTTCAATTATCTTCCTGAGGCCAGTGTGGCCTGTTAAGTCCCATGCCAGTACGAATCCAAATCTTATGAATGATGTCTAGTTTAATTTTTCTTCTCTTTGTAAGGATATTGTTTTTGTAATCTGAGTTCTTCTATTTCTTTAACTTAGATTTATTTTCTCCTATTTTATATCAGTGTATATTCTTTATTTCTAGACAACATCCTTTTGTTCTCTCTTTCTAGAACTTCTCTGGCTTGATCATTGGATCTCTTGAACTCATTATTTCTTTAAATTCTTTCTTTCCCACCTTCCATTTCCTCTTCAAGCTGTTCTCTTATATTTATTGTCATTTCCTGAGCTTGTATTTTTTAACTTCTCCATTGAGCTCCTCACTGTGGCTATTTCATATTTTTAATTTCTAAAAACTCTTTTTCTTCTTGCTCTGAAAGTGAAAATTGTACTTTTCTCCTGAAGTTACTTCTCTTCACAAAAGCTCTATTTTTTTCAAATTGCATTTTTTTTTTCTGTTCACTTTTTTTCTTTTATGTTAGAGAGGTTTTCCTCTCTACCTCTGGAACTTATTTGTCTGTTCATGTTTAATAGTGGAGACCCCAGAACAGACTGAATTATCTGTGTACTTGCCTGGGACTTGTTACTGATAAGGTGACTTGCTTGGACACTTAGCATCATGTTAGCTTTTCTCCTTACATTTGTTGGGTTGGAAGAAAATTACTCTTCCAGTATTGTATTTGTATATGTAAATGCTTAAAACATATTTTTGGTGTATTTTAAGTGTTTTTTATTGGAAGGGGTATTTGATCAAAATGCATTATATGTATACATACACACACACATATTTAATCTACAATGTCTATGTTACCTTATTAAGTCTCACAACACACTAAGATGAGAGTAGGTGAGTGGAATTTTTTTTATTGTTGTTCAAACACAGTTGTCTCCATTTTCACCCCACCATGCCCTCCTCCCACCCTCAGACCTACCCCCTTTGGCTTTGGCCATGTTTCCTTTATACATATTCTTTGATTGGCCCTTCCCCTATTTTCCCCCATTGAGACAAACTGACAGTAACCAGAGGGTGGGGGAGAGGGATAATGGGGGAAACTTTTAATATTATCATTGTGAGAGTGAGGCTTAAGGAAATTTATGATTGTTTCCTGTTCTCACAACTATTGAGTGGGTGTCGAGGATATGAACTCAAGGGTGGTTGATTCCTTAGACACTGTAATAACGACTTGTGGCCCAGATCACAAATAAAAGACTGGGAAACATCTGATAATTTGTGAGATTCAGACAGTTTTGTATATATGGAATCAATAGAAAAGGCACTTCAAAGTCAGAAACAATATTAGCTGATTACATAAGTTTAACTGAATAGTTCCAATGTTTGTTTAGCCAGAGAAACACATTCTAAATATTTCAGTTTTATACCAAAACTGAACTGCATGTTTGGGCACCGCTCTCCCGCTGCATTGCCTCTCCGTGCTTGCCTAGGTTCTCACAGCAGCTTCCCGCATGCTGGCATCACATTCATTCTTGCTCACTCTTTACACGTAATGCATATGGAGACACTAGAAGGACATTTTCTAAAAATTGCATTATGTATTTTCCTGCTTAACATTTTAATTTTTTATACAAACTCCCAACATGGTCCAAAGTACCTGCATAGGCTAATTTCTAGCCGTTTTTTCCAACTGTCGTTTTCACTCCTCTCATCTTCCAGTCATAACAGCTTTATTTCAGATCCTTCAGATCCAAAGTGCTGAGAGATTTCCAGCTTTAGGGATTTTCTTATATTATTCTCTCTGCCTTGAATGCTCTTCCCATTGCCATCAACTTGCAGCTACCTGATAGTGATCATTCAAAACTCATTATGAATCACTTCCTCAGTAGTTCTGGTGCAATGTGTAATCCTCATATTAATTGTATCTTTATACTCCTTGTAATGTTTCGATTTTCTGAATATCATACCTATGTAGTCAGAAAAAGAATCTAGAAAATCTGAAATGTCATACCTTTCATTTTGTGTATTTGCCTCTTACTTTAATTATGAATGTCAGAAGCATATTATTAGATGAGAATGTGCTCTTGTGAGTTCACAAAGTGAGGTTTTAAGAACCTGTGGATGTGAGACAATGAAGTGAATTAATACAGCATCAGGGGTCTTGGGCTTTGGCACTAAGTTGATGAGTCACTTTAGTCAAGTCAAATTGCTTATAAGAACTTTGTCTCTGAGCAAAGATTGGATTAGGACAATTTCTCTAGATCTTTCTGGATTAATATTATATGGTTCTCTCTTCTAAAACTTGGGTTTCCAATGATTATTAAAATATTTCCAAAACCCTGACAATTTTTTTTTAAAAATTTACAGCAAATCTTAAAACATACCATTTTTTATTTTTTATTTTTTTGATAAAATGAAGTTTCTTGAAAAGGCTCAGATTTGCTTTCATAAGAGTTTTTTTTTAATTGAATTTATTGGGGTAACTTTGGTTCAGAAAACCATACAGGTTTCTAGTGTACAGCTCAATAAAACATCTGCAGACAGCAGAGTGTGCCCATTGCCCCGAGCAAAGTCTCTTTCTGTCCCCATATATCTCCTCTGCCCAACGCCACCTCCCCCACCCCCTTTCCCTCTGGTTATCACCAGTTTGTTGTCCGTGTCTATGTGTTATACATATATGTTTTTTTTATTTAATCTCTTCACCTTCTTTCATCCAGTCCCCCGAACCTCCTCTCCTTTGACAGCAAGAGTTTTTCTTTTTATTTTAACCCAACATTAAAATTAAACTATGTTTCCTGAGAACATACCAGTTGCTATGAGAGAAGTAGTGGTTTAAACACAGGAAGCAAAACAAAAAACAAAAAACAAAAAACAGAAAATGAAAACATAATAATTGAATGTTCATTGTATGAGCCACATATTAGTTACCATGAAAGGACCTGAAATTGAAACATCCCCAAAAGTATGAGAAGAACATGTGCTTTCTAAATATGCAATCCCACCATACTGTTACCAGAGGAAAGGGCACAGGGGGTCATAAAGGATAAAGGGGACTAAATATAAGGTGACAAAAAGTGATTTGACATTGGGCAATGCACACACAAAACAATATATAGGTCTTATATCATAGGAACATATACTTGAAACTTATATGACCCTACTAACCAATGTCATCTCAATAAATTCAATAAGTAAATAAATAAAGACATGCAAAAAACTGAATGTGCAATTCCAGTAAATGTGTGTAGGGGCAAACTCTAGGATTACCACAAGCCAGTATTAAATTAATGATTGAAAAGGAAATACAATTGATTAGCCTGTTGCTTCACCTGTGATGCTAACACTTCAATCTGAATGAAGACACTAGTGAGGAAAGTCTAAGTTTTAATTTGAGAGGTTGACAGCTTATGGGCAGTCAGATGGCAGTATTTGCTCATTCTCATCTATTAAGGACTTCTTTCTTCTCCCAGTACCACCATGGTTCTTCAAGGAGAATCATGAGTGGGTCCCGACTCACCACATTTTAACTATGACTCCAGAGAGCTCTTTGGCAAACTATAAAAAGCAATATTACTGATTTTAATAATTTACAAAAACCAAAATTCACTGGACATTGTCTGCTAAGTGATATGTTACTAACCATATATTTGGAAAAAATATCACTACTGAAGCTAGATCTAAGCAGACTTATAAGAACTTAATAAAGCCATTCCAAATGAGACCAATAAGCAACGGGTCTTACTATACAGACTCATTTACCAACCTCTCAGAAAGGCCTGTTATTGAAAAGCACACTGAGGCTGTTCTAGCAGTAACCTCAAAGGTTAATGTGTGTATTGTAAGTATTCCTTATGCACCTGTGATGAGAGTAATTCCCTCCACATGTGATACACTTCAGAGTTCTCAAAAGGCTTCTGCGTCTGCTGTGGACCGTACTGTGAGAGCTAAAATAATGTACAAAATATCTTTATTGTATATACATTTTTTCTTCATGATATAGTACTTGACATATATAGATGTGCTATAAAAGCATGTTGAATAGATTAATTGGATTCTCACAGCAACTGTTGAGGCATATAATGCAAGTATTATTTTATAATTCAAGATATCTAGAAACAGTTTCAGTGAGTAGCCAGAGTGCCTTAATTAATTAATGCTAGGAAAAAGACAAGATCTATATTCTCTGATGTTTTAGCCTTTAATGAAGTATAGATAAAATACTGAGGAGGAGAAAGAAAGAGAAATAGCCAATACAAATCTGCAGATATAAAACTTCAAAGAACACACACCTTCCTTTGAACACTACTACGCTACCTCTATAAATTGATCGACAACATACATTTCTTGCATGGATACATAGAGAACAGCCTCAAGTCAGAATTCATTTGTTCATTCACTGTGGTGTTACTTAGTCTTTTTTTTTTTAATCTACGGAGATCACCATCCCTAACTTTCCACCGTGTTCACTTCAAGGTTTCCTCTTTATCTTTTAAGGCTTAAGAAGGTATTTGAATCTTTCCTTAGTTCTTTGATGTCTTAAATGAAGTAAAATTTGAATTGTGTATTAAAAGATAAATGGGTTTGTATGCCACCTGTAGAATTGGGTAAGGAGTGCTTCAAATTGAGGGAATCATGTGACCTATGTCCTGAGGTGAGAAACTGCTGAAAATGTACTGAGAATGGGTAAAATACATGAAAAGGAAACATCTCAAGATGGGGCCATATTATAAAGCACCTTGGACGCAAAACAGAGCACTTATTCTCATGAGCGGTTGAAAGCCAGTGATGGTTATTCACAGACAGGGATGTGGCGGTGTGGGTCACTACACTTTTTTTTAACACATAGCCAGATCTCTGCTTTAGTGAGGTCATTCTGATAGTAGTAAGAGTGGTGTGTGTGTGTGTGTGTGTGTGTGTGTGTGTGTGTGTGTGTTGGAAGAGAGGACTAGAATAATAAACAGGAAGGATCTTCATCTGAAAGAGGCTATTTCATAGGTCCAATTAAAATGGAAACCGTGCCCACCACTTACTAGTTATATAACGTAGGACAAGTTACTTCTCTCTAAGCTTCATTTTCTTCATCTGTTTCTATATGGTTGTTACTAGGATTAAGAGAGAAATTGTACATACAATTATAAGCATTATGCCAAGGACATATAGGTGCTCAATAAGTGTTTATTATGTATTAGGCCAATTAATGCATATTATTTTCATGAATATGTCTCATTGAAATATTTTGTTCTTTTCTCAATGAAATGTTTTCACAGCTGAGATAAGATATTAGACAAAGTAAAAATGCACACCAACGATGGATTTTCCAAGACCGCCCTCAGCGAAAAGGGCTTTGCTAAAGTGGCCTGTAGCAAGGAGGTCATGTTGTCACCTGGAGCTTCTGCTCTCTTTCACTCTGCAACCAGAAAGGCAACATACCCGTGAAAGAACACTCCGTCATGCTTGAGAAGCCAAGCATGAGATCCAATGTTTGCTCTCCTCCCAGGGCGAGTCAAGCATGATGTTTCCCTTATCCTACAGTGTTTGTAGACACTTAGTCCTCATTTATCATCTTGCATTTCTCTGACCCACCTGTGTATAAGACGGAATGTTAGAAACACTCTCCAGTATTTACTTGCCTGTTCCCCCGCCCCTTATATGGCCATGGCTCTCTTATGATGGAGGCCAACTAGGAGTTCAGTGATGGGAAAAGGTAAGACTGGAACAACTGTGTATCATAAATAAAATATGCATCAGGCTTTGACAACCAAGGAGATTCTATTCTATTTTGGGGATTGGTTTCACCTTATTAGTACCCAAGGATGATCATAAGAGTGGGCACAGAATGTTCAATAGGTGCACATGAAATTAAAAGGCAGTAGTTACTTATGTAGTCATCATTCATTCACTAAAAAAAAAAAAATGAAGACCTTAGACACATATAATAGTCAGACGTTGTATTAAAGGATAGAACATCACCATAAATAACGGTATTTAATCCAAATATTTACTTAATACTAACCACGTACTAGGTCTCTTACAACCTGTGTGGGAATCCAAACTACTATTCAGCAGTTTCTCCTCTCAAAATGTTCTTTATGGAGAGATCTATCAGCAATGAGTAAGGAATCCTTGTGGTTTTTAGTTTATATTTTGTAGTTAAAACAGGCTTCATATCTACCTCCTCCCATTTTATCTGGAAAGATTCATTCTTCTGAAATATGCCTTTCATGTTCGTCTTTTGGGACACTCTTATCTCTTACACCACTGGAAACGCAGACTGTCTATGGTTTCCTCTCCAAAGGAATTCCACACGGTGGCTTCTCCTCAGCCCTATTCTGTTGAACACTGTTTGATATTCGGTTGGGTGGTCTTCATTGTTCTGGCATTGTTGATTTCTGAGATTTCCTAAATTGAGAAATTAAGAAAGCAAGCCACATTCATACCAAGGAATATTAGCATGCTATAGATTTATGACTTTTTGACTCAAAGAATTACAAAAGTAATTCCTTTGATGTCAGGTTCCTTTACCTCCCTGTCACGAGCCACAGCTCTGACTGTGTTTGCATACATCCTTATGGTTGGAAGAAGGTTGTCTGAGAGGGCCAGTGCAGCTCTTCTGACAGCGTTTGGTCGTTTAAGTTCCTTTGATGTGAAATATGGTCAATATTCCTGCGTTACATCGCATTTTTATCAGAGACATGACTAGTTCTAGGTTAGGAGGGAGGAAAAAAGACTGAGATCTCTACAGTCACCATGCAATAAAATTATGTTAAAATAATTATTGGAACCATTCAGTGTTACCTGTATTAAGCCAGAGATGGCAACCAAAGGGGCAAACAGTTCCTCTGTGAAGTGTCATCTTGGGACACCTGGAGGGCCTCTGTGTCTGTGATTAGTAATGACAGTTTGGGATTACTATTTAGATGCCTTAATTTCCCAGAGTTACCTCAGAGAAAGAAGAAAGTAAGGTTTAATTCTGCTTGTGATGTGTATTAAAATTCTAGGGTTGAATCTACCCAACCATTCAGCTTGAGGGTTTGTTGTTAGACTGTGTTCAACTTCCTGAGTAAAGTCCTCTAAAGATCACCGGAGGAATATCCCAATTTGATTCCTTCATTTAAGAAGCTTATCTTCTGATTTCTACCATGAAATTTGGTCTAAGTATGCCGTAGTAACTAAATCCATAGTCACAGTTAAATTGATCGAAAAGATTAATATTTGTTTTTGTTCAGTCCAACAAAGTATCTTAAATGAAGCTCAACAGTGTTGCCAATATTGATCTTTTATTAACACTATGCAATTTTTTCACCTAGCTACTACTAATCAATGTACCACTATAAATTTACTACCTGGAAACACCACATTTGATATTTGCATAGATATAAGCTTCTAGTTAATGTAGGCTCAGACAGTTCACTGAAAATGTCAGCATATGTGTCTTAATTTGGAAAAAATAATTATTTTCTAATTCAAGAGTCTATTGGTTAAATGTTGATGGAACAGACATGTGGATATGAACTCTAAAAAGAGCCAGAATCTAATCTATATCCCTAATAGAATGTCTTACCAATTTTTTTTTTAGGGTCAGAGAATCACATTAAATCCATTAACTCATTTACATGAACTTAAAAAGTGTGAATCTGAGATTATATGTTATTGCTTTAAGAAACTCAATGAATTAGATACACATTTCACCATTTAACAAGGAAAATCCATTATAACATCCTAAACCCATGTTTCTTTGTCTGACCTTATTTGTCAGAAAGCAATGATGACTATCTGGTTTCAAGTGTATCCACTTCAGTGAAGTGGCAAAAATCCCTTCAGAACAAATATAATGCTTCCTTCTTATTCTGCTACCTGTTGTACGCAGGAGTCATTTCTCTGGATGAGATGGCCAAATTTGTAACACCTAGATCTTTCTCTGAACCAAATTGGAGTATTTTCTGTCCAAGGCAGGATGTCAAGGCTTCCAGTATCTGAAATAGCCTTTGGCCTACACATCAGAAAGTAATCCATGAGACTGTACTTTGTCTTTGCCCCTGTCCCACTGTGTTTCTATACAAACCACTGCTAAAGGCTGATGGGGGGAAAGAAGCGGTCACTGTAGGACTACTTGTGTTGAAATATCTTTTGCAAGGACTAAAAGACCACCCCCGCCAAAGGGAAAATGTAGTTTTATCCAAACAGCATTTCCTATGAACCGAGTTGTAATATTTTTCTTCCTGCTATGTTAGTTCTTTACCTAGTTCCACTTCAAGTAATGTCTTCATTAAACTTTCCTTCATGAATCTGTTATCCAGGAGAGTGACTTGAAATAATGACTCTCAAAAAGAGGTGACATATTTGAGGACAATCTTTTGAGACTAAGGTAAACTTATTTTTTTCTGCCCAGTTGTACTATTAAAGAACATTTAATCTCCTAAATGACACTTCAGTCCCCTTTGCTACTCAGAAAAGGGAATCACCAGAGAAGCTCTGGCAACCACAACCCAGATTTAGTTACAGAAAGAAGCTAATGACCTTTGGATAACCATGAGCTCTCTGGCATGGATGTTATTTACTGGGACACTCAAATGCATTGAACAGCCAGTTATATTTTTAAATGTCATATTTAATAAAATTAATGCTTCATGTAATAAGAACAACAACAATAATAATAGATGAAATATGAACCCACTATGTGCTGGCACTGTTAAGTGCTCTACCTACATCATTTCCTTTATGACAATCATATGAGGTAAGCATGTTATCTATCTCCCCACTTTATAGAGGGAGGTGGAAGGGTCAAATAATCTGGTGGTGGTAGTAGTAATAGTAATAGTAGTAATAATATACTTATCCAGTGCTTATTATTTCCCAGGCCCCAGTTTTAGAAGCACAATCATATTAACTAATTTAATTCACAAAACCCCCCACTGAATAGATATTATTATTTGTTCCAATTTCTAGATGATGTAATGGAGCACAGAGAGGGAAAGTAATTGCTCAAAGTCTCAGCTCAGAGGTGGCGCTGGGACTGAAATGCTGACATTGTGGTTCCCCGGGCCATCCCTTTACCAAGGCATTGCACTGCCTCTGCCTCTCTCCACAGTTAGTCACTCAGAGGTTGATGGCTGGTTAGTGGCAATGATAAGCCTTCACTTCAAAGTCTGTGCTCCTGCTGTATTTTACTCTACTGCCTCTCAAGCACAATTGTGAGTTTAGTGTAAAGCCCTGTGGCTTTTGTTGCACATGGGGGTGTGGAGTACATAGAGATAATTTTAGCCCTTAAAATTTTTACTTTTTGGTGGTGAAGCTGACACTATCTACTTAAGCGACCTACCAACCCAAAACACCAGAATGACTTCTCTAAGGATGGTTCTGGAATCATTAGGGATCTCTCCATCATGCCTCCAGTAACTTTGACTATAGAATGATCCAAGGGGGATCTTCTATCCAATATAAGTGTTGAGGTTCTTTCCTAAATAAACCTTTGTAATTAGTAAGAGTAAACTATTGCTAAAAGCTGTACCCTTCAGTTTGAAGGAGCAAATGGTTGAACTGATGTCTGGACAATGAAAAGAGCATGGCTCCTTTGGCAAGTAATGCCACCTGTAAAGTATTCAGCTCCTTGTACTTCTAGGTGAGAAAATGATGGTGTGACACGAACTAGTGACAGTGAGCCCACATTTTAATTCAAATATATTGTGGTCCCCAAATATTCTCTGTAAACCAGATGTAGTATACTAAAGGGAAGATAACTCATTTCTGTAGACACAAAATGGCAATGAGCAAAAAGCAAAGAGGGAAATAGTTTTTTTGTGAGATAAGATCCTAAAAGTTTTGCTAAATTTATGACTAATAAGACCTTAAGTGTTATGGGAAATGAAATTAAACTAAGAGTCAGATGACCAGTTCAAGTTCTACTTAAGCTTAGAACTCATTCTTACAAATAAAATATTACTATATGCAGTGAACTTTAATTTTACTAAAGAAAATGACATGTTCTCACACTCTCTCTCCTTGGTTAACAACAACCTCCTTTTCTAAGCTCCAACAGTTCATACCATTCAACTGAACTATCATATATTTTTCTCTATTATCATATGTTTTTGTATGTTGGGTTCTATATTTTTATGCCACTTTCTTCACCTTTATTGTAAACTATTTAAGGGTGAGGTCCATGAATTCCACCTTCCGTGGTTTCTTTTCCTTGCCAAAAATGGGTGTTCAGTACTTGTTGATGGATTGAGATTAGAGCTCCTTTAGAAAGGTATTCTCTTAAAATGAATGCTTTCTAAACATATCAGTGGAATTCAAGCTTATCATTTACTGACTGATAATAACTTCATTGAACTGGAGACCGAACTTCATGCAAGTAGTTGCAACTAATTATAGAAATGTAAATATGATGATGGATACAGTAACTGAAATGATTGCCAGCTAACACAAGCCTTATTATTTGCAAAATCACTCACAGTTTTTTTTTTTTTTTCTCTTACAGACTCCGTGTTTGAGCACTGGCATTTTCAATATGATGTATTTATACCAGTAATCATATGGTGAAGAACTAGTAATTTTTGGATGACTTCTCTCATGGAACTAGAAATGAGAAACTTGCCCTTCTAGATTCATATGGCTGAAAAAAATTCTGATTCTAATACTGTTGATCCTGGGAGGGTTCACTTTCTGATTTCAACTTGCACTTGAGCAAGGGTATTTCTAATTCAACTCTTGGAGTTTGGAGGATCTCAGTTTTGTACCAGCACAGTGGAAAGACTCTCTATAATATATTATATTATAGTACAGTAGAAGGAGCACTATACTGACTCTCAAGATCTGATTAGAAGTCGAGGCACTGTTGACAGTTTTCTGGGTGACCTTGAGTACATAGTATCTGTATAACAGTCTATTCCAACAATAACATACTGTGATTCCCCGAAATACAAATTTTGCATTCTTACTTCTACCTTCTGTCCCAACTCTGCTATTTTTCTTTCATTCCAGGATATTAGTTTGCTATCTAAGAGTTCCTTACCCTGGAATACCAACATCGAGTTCATAAAGAAAACAATCTGAGGTTGAAATAGCCTTTTGTGTTGTAAAGAGCTGTAGAGTCTCAGGAGATACTTGGTGATTGTGCAATAAATGGTCTCTGCGGCTATGGTGTCAGTCAGTTAACTAGATCAAAGTAGGCAAATTCGTTGGATGCTGTTTACCTGTTTTCCCACTATACAATTTTATTTGCTTCGGGTAAGTTCCCCTTAACAAATGCACTCAAGTCTGTATACCAGTCACATGGGCAAGTCACACGTTGTCATGGATCCTTAGTTCCCCACGTGTAAGTAGGGGTCATAATATCTGCCTAACAGAACATTAAGATTGTAAAACAAACATGTGTTTAAAATTTTAAACATTACTAAATATTTTCAAGTTCAAAATATAATGACAATAATGACATTTTGCAGAAAATAAACTAAGGATTTGAGGGAGGTACAGAAACTCTTCCAGGTGTTGGTCCTGAATAGGTGATTGTGCAGCATTCTAAGTAAAATATTGGCAGTTTTGAAATTAAAGTAGCTTCCAGTAGAGGCACTTTCACAGGATTAAGCAAAATTGACAGGCACACATGCTCGTATCTGCTGTGGTATATGTTTATGAACCATGATTCAGCTAAAAAAAATAAGAGCAGAAAAAATGTAAGTCTATTGACTTACAGATACAAGAGGGAAACAGTTCAGCTAATGACTGGTAAGCAAAGTATCTGAGGGTATGCCATTTAAAAAAATAAAATGTTCTGGTCCCATCAAGTTCCTTAGAGTATTTTTCATGGGAGCTTAGAGATGTCATGATAAGGTGGGGAGTTTGCCTTTATATGAAAAACTAAGTATGTGATTGCTTGTCTGGAATTAGTCACAGGTAGCACCATCAGAACTTTAGGAGAAATAATCAAGACAGTACCTGGCCAGGTAGGTCAAAATAGCGAATCTTATGTTCTTGTTTTGTTTTAATGAGAAATTGATTATGTCTAACTTAAAAATTTATTACATTGGGCATGAGTTTTCAATTAGATAACATATATCAGGGTAACCTGTGAAAAATAAAAATGGGGAAAGACCCTGACCCCCCAAATTCTGAATCAAAATGTTTGAGGTAAGGCCCAAGAGATGTACCCAGTTAAACCAACTCTTCGGGTCACAGATATACCCATGCAAAAAACACATTTCTTCTGAATTATTTTTGTTCATGCATTAACATTTTTATCCATATTCTTTCGAAACTGAATTAGTTTTCACTCACCTTGTTTCTTTAGTAGGAGACTATAAGAAAATTAATCAAGATAAACAATTATTCTTTTTTCAACTTTCTTTTTTTGCTTTGTTTTTTTATTTAATCTTTATTATATATTTTTTTCATTACCATTTAGTCCCTTTTACTCCTCTCACCCCAGAAATCACCACATTATTTTCCTTGTCCGTGAAACCTTTTTCTTTTTGCTCAACCCCTCCACCCCAGGGCTCCTCTCAACCCTAACTAGCCATCATCCTGCTCTCCAACTGTGAGTCTGTCCCCATTTTCCTTATCAGTTCAGTTTGTTCATTAAATTCCACATATGAGTGAAATCATATGGTATTTGTCTTTCTCTGACTGGCTATTTCACTTAGTGTAATGGACACTTGGGCTGCTTCCATATCTTGGCAATTATAAACAATGCTGCAATGAACATAGGGGTGCTTATGCTCTTTTGAATTAGTGTTTTGGGTTTCTTCAGATATACTCCCAGAAGTGGGATAACTGGGTCAAGCAGCAGATCCATTTTTAATTTTTTGAAGTATCTTCATACTGCTTTCCACAGTGGCTGCACCAATCTGCATTCCCACCAACAGTGTTAAAGGGTTCCTCTTTCTCCACAACCTTCCCAGTGCTCGTTTTTTGTTGATGTGTTTTTTTTAATTATATTTTATTGATTATGCTATTACAGTTGTCCCATTTTCCCCCCTTCATTACCCTCCACCCTGCACACCCCTCCCACCCACATTCCCCCCTTTAGTTCATGCCCATGTGTCACAAGTTCTTTAGCTTCTACATTGCCCATACTATTCTTGCCCTCCCCCTGTCTATTTTCTACCTACCATCTATGCCACTTGTTCTATGTACCTTGTCCCCCTCTCTCCTCTTCCCACTCCCCTATTGCTAACCCCTCATGTGATCTCCATTTCTGTGTTTCTGCTCCTGTTGTAGTGGTTTGCTTAGTTGGCTTTTGTTTTAGGTCTGGTTGTTAATACCTGTGAGTTTGCTGTCTTTTTACTGTTCATATTTTTTATCTTCTTTTTCTTAGATAAGTCCCTTTAACATTTCATATAATAAGGGCTTGGTGATGATGAACTCCTTTAACTTGAC